>JAQQZR010000005.1:14306450-14316630 GCA_030068235.1 Notoglanidium macrostoma
TTCATGAAGCTGGTTAAGATAATGCCGATTGTACCATCACGGTAAATGTTGGCTACTTTGAAGAATCTGAAATATATATATTTTTTTATTTTTTTATTTTTTTTTACACTTTTTTGTTTACCACATAATTCAGTATATGCCATAGGTACATATATACCTAAGCTTGAAAGTGACTAAGAGTAACAAGCATTAGAGAGTCAGAGAGCATCTACTCTACACATTGTATCTGCAGTACATGAGGAAATCCAGAAGGTAGCATTAAAAGGAAATTTATTTTTTACAACCAAACAGTTAATTTTAATGTGCAGGATCATAAAAATGGCATAAGTATGTGGTACCTGAGGCTAAAGTGCAACATGGAAAATGCCGGCATTCGATCAAATTCAGAATAGGAAACACTAAGATAAAGTTTGCCTGATCTCTTCATGTATACTCAGTAGCACTGACTGCAAGCAATTCCACAGGATAGGACTTGGTCATCAGTTAGTCTTCCTGACAAATCCATAACTGATTTTACATAGATAATAATTCTAAATGATAAATAATACAGATCTTTTTGTTGTGAGGTAAACTGAGCCAAAGAGGGAAGGAGATAAAAAAAAGATGGGCGGTAGGGCATCAGGGGAAGTGACAAAGCTGATGCGCTTGTGACACGGCAGGCTTCTGGGGTTGATCATGACGGCACAGGCCTCAGCTATCAGCACTCACAGGACTGCTTCTTCAAAAAGAAATCTGAGACTGTACATTACAGCTCTGTGTTTATGCTCCTCACACGGCCTGACAGGAGCTCGGCACACAAAACACCACACGTAGTGGGCTACAGATGCTGCGAGGCGACCGACAGGCGCTGGAGACAAATGAGTTTTCATCGGGCACTTTACTACTTCTCTAAAACGGGTCATTTCAGCACACCAGGACACTTTTGCTTTATTTTTGTGTTTTTACTATAATGTATTTGGGTATTTGTGACACCCTCTAGCAAACTTCCTAATGTCCTATGGCATGTACAAAAACAGGTTTGTACTGTTTCAAAAGGTATACAAAGATACCAGACCTTGCCTTGCAACTTTTGATTATATACCTAGTACCTAGCATAAGTATTCACCCCTTAAATGTTTCACATATTGTAGTGTTACAGCCTGAAAATTAAATGAATTTATGTATTAAATTGGGATTATATGTCATGAATTGACACAAACTAGCCCATAAAACTGTGGTGGGGGTTCAATAAAGTTGGCGAAATTATTTACAAATAAAAAACATAAAAGTTGTGGTTGTATAAGTATTCATCCCCATTGCTGTGAAACTGGGAATTAGTTATTGTGCAACTAGTTGCCATCAGAAGCCATATAATTAGTCTGCCTCATGTAATCTCAATATAAATACACTTGTTTCTGGAAGAACTTGATATACAAAATACCAAAGAAACAGCATCATGAAATCCATAAAAACAAGTCCAGGACAAGGTCCTGTAAAAGTAGGAGGAAATTAGTTAGAGAAGCAACCAAGTGGTCAAGGGAAAAAGCTTGAGAAATCCATAGATCAGACGGGTTCTGAGCTATTCCACTGAGCTGGGTTTATGGAAGAGTGGTCAGAGTTCTCTTGTCTAATGAGACTAAAATGTAACTTTTTGGCCTTGGCACAATGTGCTATGTTTAGCCAACACTGTTCATTCAACACACCCTTCTATCATATACATGTACATCTACACAATTCTCCACGTTGCTTATTATGTGCATAATCATATATCTGGTGGCGACAATGTGCTATTGAAATCTATTGGTGCTTTGCAGGATGTTTTTGATGGTAATTAAGTTCACCATCATTATTTTAGCTTCAGATTTTATTTGATAGCTTTAATATCATTATCATCTACCAAGTGGCGCAACAAAAAACATTTGCCCTCTTGTCTGAAGAACATATGTTCAAATCCAAAGTTTAAACTGGATTTTATTTGGCTTCGGTAATGAAAAGTTTAAGCAAAATAATAATAAAAATTATTGCTGCCACTTTTCTCTCTTGGACTCCAAGACACAGATTGCAATGGCATCACTGGAATTTAAACTTGCGATCTCCGAATGAGAGGGTGAAGCTTTTCTGTTGCACTACTCAGGAGAGCTAGAGAGTCTAATCGGTTTACTTCAAATATATCTTCCAAAGGCATTTTAAAAAATCAGTGATTGAGAAAGTAGTCCACCTTGTTCATGTTTATGAAAGCAACTTCTGTATTTCATATTTCACCAAGCATAACTTGAGATGACTGACAATGATGGGCTGTGTGAATCTATAGTCTAAGCTACAAGACTAGAACTTTTCAGCTCTCAGTGCCTCAGCTGAGCAGCCAACATCATGAAAGACCCTTCCCACCCAAGACATGTTTGAGTTGCTGTTCTCTGGCAGACGATTCAGGTCCATCCTATCACGGACAATCAAACTTAAAAGCAACCTCTACCCCAGAGCCATATGAGAACTGAACACTGCAAAACACTTACACTGATTGACTCAGTCCAGCACAACAACAATCTCTCTTGCACTACAAAGTACATGTTTACATTCTCTTGCACCTTATTTCATTTTCAATACTACCAATTGCACTCTCAATTCTACAATGGCAATATACCCAAGTGCAATAACTCAGCTGCTCTATTGTATTGTATTGTATTGTATTGTATTGTATTGTATTGTATTGTAATTTTGTCCATTACACTTGAATGCACCTTTAAGACTGCTACAAAATTCATTGTACTCTGTGCAATGACAATAACGGAATCTCATCTCATCTCATCTCAAAACTAAATCAGCCCCAGTATATAGCATTTTATGTATTTTATTTATGACCATTGGTAGTGATATTAATCCTGGTCACACAAAAGTTACATAAAATAGTTAAAGTCACTTTGACAGGGGTTGCACACACACAAACACAGACACACACAAGTGTCTTACTATCCTTGTGAGGACCTGACATAATTAGTAATAATGCTAATTAATGCTCTGACTAAACCTATACTTAACCTTACCCTCAACAACCAAAACAAAACCTTTCGGCTCTTTTAGCTTTATAAAATAATAAAAAAAAAAACAGTTTTTGTAAAAAGGTAGTTTTCCTTATAAGGACCAGCAAGATCCCCACAAAGTCAAAATGTCAAATATTTCTATTCTTTTGGGGACATATGGTCCTCACCAAGATATAAAAACCTGCTCACACACACACAAACACACACGGATGCACACACAAACGCGCGCACACACACATGCAAAGTGAGAGAGAGAGTGAGAGTGAGAGAGTGAGAGTTCATGAGGACCAAAGGCCATGGCAGGGAAGGATTAGAGGATCAGGGCAGCACAGCTAAATGGCATGCTGCTTTACTGGGCTAGATCAGCTTCCAAACCTAAGAGCTTTGAGCCCTGCTGTTTAAGAGCTGGTTGAGGGATGCTATCAGGAGTGCACTGAGGTTCAGGCAGCAGTCGGGGGTGGAAGCATGGAGACTCCACTCTTGCCATCACCCACTCCTTAAAAGGAATCTGTCTGTTACAGCCCTTGTCAAACGACCTTCCCTTCACACAGGAACATCACTTTCAAACATGCTCTGATCAGAGGCAGGCAAAAAGAGACACAGTGAGAGCAGCAAGGGGTAATCATTGGTTTTTTCCAGCATTCACCAGTTGGGCTTGGATGTGTTTGTGTATAAAACTGCTGTGGTTGACAGTTAGGAGCAGACAGTTCAGAACAGGCTGTTCAGAACAGAACAAGTTCAATGCTGGTTTATATAGACACTCCCCATACACAGAACATGAACAACAAAAATAGCAATTTATTGAGTGTAAGCTAGATGGATGAGCCTGACAGGACTCAAATTGCCTTTTTGTCAAACGATAGCGCTATGATACTCAAAAATAATATATTATATGATCATGCAATATTATTATTAATTATTTCTTTACAGTTTGAAATGGTTTTGAACTGGCATGCAACATTATTAACAGGCAAGTGTCCTGGTGGTCCACATAATTATTTTGTTCTTGTTTAAAAGGCATGTGGTACCACAGACCCCAAAACTTTCTCTATACATTTTATTGATATTTCTTGGAAAATAAGAATTTTGCAAAATTGTGAATGCTTCTGTGTGAAGATTTTAAGTATAATTAAGTAATAAGAAATCCATGTAAATGGATTGAACAAACTGGTCTAAATTGTTCAGAATAAAATCTCAAAGGTTATCCATTCAACCTTGCTAAAGATTCTGTTTAAACATCAATGCTATGCAGATGGAAAAGACTGAGATCAAATGAGAATTAAATTTTGTCAAAGGTTTTGACAAAGGGGGGGGGTTCACCTTGTCCCAGTGAACTGTCCAGCCACAGATGGCAATGTGTTGACTTGGATTTGATGAAGAGGCCCACATGTATCTCATCAATCCTACCGAATGCTACTTCTCTGGGTATACACACCATCTCAATAGTGTATCCACTGCATTGTTGCTGCAGCAGAGGAGTTGAGTCTCACTACTGTGGATAGACCCACCTGAGGAGAATTCTTACAAAAGGTAGAGAGAGCTGTTAAATCTCATACTGGTTAATGTTGCTGACAAGCACAATGTTGTCTAAGAGAGCCAATATAATTTTCTGTCAAAACATGTCTTAAATCAGTTTATATTGGAAGTTCATGGAAACAAGCACAACAGCACTACCAACAGTTGCAAGAAAAACACACAGAATGGTATGAGATGGTGGGGCAAACAGCCCTAATAAGCTCAGTGAAGTAGATTCAAACTGCCCATCATAGATAGTAGTGTCAGGTGATTACACAGTGCATATTCATGTTATGCCACCTTGTGATATAATGCATTGTTCAAACCTGTCTTTTTGACTTGGTACTGGCCATCAATGGAGGCAAGGCCACTTGCATACATATGCATGTGGTGCCAGAGAGAGGCTTAAGGGTAGGGCTTTAAATTTGAATGCTGGTCTTTCAAAGGCAAACCTTAGAAATCATCTAAATTCTGAGTGTGATGGGAAGCTTGAGAAAATAGGCCACCGACATCAACCAGTTGTGTAGATGAATAGCTTCAATAACATCTCTCAACCTTATCATACAAGAGGAGGACAGGGTTAACCTCCTTAAATCTTCAATCAGACCAAACTGCCATCATTCTTATGAACAAGGATGTAAGTGGAATAGAATCCCAATTTTTGATTGTGCTGCTGCCCAACAGAAAAACAACTTTTGATGTCAGAGCAATGCCCTGATCACCAAAACGGTTCAGTGCCAGCAGCTGAACTGAAGTTTATATCCCTGGACATTGTCATGAGGATCCACTTATCTGATGTAGTCGCTGCCTAGTGGGTGATGTATCCAGCCATAAAGTGTCTTGTTGCCAGCCACTGGCTATCATGGGCATGTTTCCTGTTAGTAGACCATTTAGTGGACTGTTTAGAGGTGGAGCACTGTTTAGGGCCTATGCTACTGGAGGATTGGAATACTTGTGCTAGGTAGGCAGGACCTTTGTCCAAAAGCAGAAGTAAGGTACACCGATTTAAAAGTGCTGTTCAGATGCTCCATTTGCCTATTCAGGGCTTCTTTGGAAGCAGGATCAAAGAGCGATCTTGTCAGCTTTGGCAGGATTGATCTGCACACGTCTGGCAGAGCAGATTGTACTTACTACACTTGATGCCAACTTCTGTAGATTGGAGGAATTCTAGCAGTAAGACTGCTAATGTATTTCTGGTGAATGAATTATTGTAATCACTCACTAGAACTCACTAATGATGGGCTTTATCTAGTGAGAGCATGCAATACAGGGATCAATGGTAAATCATAGCAGATAAAGAGAATCCTGATCAGCTGTGTCACAGTTTCACACAGTTTCAGACCACAAAACTATACAGCGATTTGTGAGGACAGTTGAGAAGTTCATTGGGTCTCTCTACACACAATAGATGCTGCTACATCCATGAAGCCACCAGCACTGTGGACGACCTTTCCAACCCCTCTTATAAACTCTTTACCCTCCTGCCATCCGGCAGAAGGTTCAAAAGCATCCATGCCAACACTATTGCCAAACTCCACAACAACATAATTAGTTGGCCAGGAGATCTACAACAGATGAGCTACATAGAACCACTTTTATATCATATTGAAGACATGACACAACTAGGTGACTATGCCTTGATAACAGAATTTAAGAGCAGTAGAAAATTGTATGATACCAACACACAAAATCACTTATATTTTAACTACCTAGAGCCATGACGTAACAATGGCTTGGGCTATAAAAGGTTATGATAAGCATAACAAAATTGAAAGCTAGCAAGAGGGCATGAATACACAGAGGTGTTTGAATGTGTGGGAGGGTCTAAGGGTGTGTGGGGTGGAGTAAATTTGTGTAACCAGAGCTCTACAAAAAGAAAAATCTGGACTTCTTCCTGGTCTCTAATGAGAGCGGCAGTGAAGCCGGCAGGCTGATCAGAGTCAGATGGGGTGCCCCAAGCATACTGCCCCCCGCCGAAAGTGCCGCCCGACACCCTCTGTTACCTCCAAGTGAGCTGAGACCAGCCCTTGAACCATGTAACTAGGTGGTTTCCAGGTTAATGAAAAGCTGTAACTTCAGTCCCACTGTCTCCCTGGAAGACTAACTATATATAAACACCACTAACCCAATGCACTCTGCCCCAGTAGCAAATAATGCACATTTAAAAAAAATAAATAAAGCCATCTTGAATGTTACATTCATCAAATTACATTTACTAGACTAATAACCTGCAGAGACTGGGATTCCGCTTTTACACACAGATTCTGACAGATCACTGAGCAGCTCTAGGTTGGTGTGGGGCTATATCAACCCCCACTCTTTCCTTTCCCTGGCTCCAGTGCCCTCATTTGCACAGGGTAAATATGTATTCTAGAGTATGCATTTTGTCAGGTTCCCCTCTAAAAAAAACCCCTTTGATTCCAAACAAGGCAGCTTTTTCAATAGAGAAAAAAAATGTTCACTCCAGTTGGCATCCAATTTGGAGCAGTGAACATTAAAGCAGCAGCCAGGTACTAATAAGAGACATTCCTGCAGCTAGCGTCAAAAAGGAGGTGTGCTGGGTACAACTCCCTTAGTGGCTCCAAGTCCTGCGCTAATAGATTTCAGCTCTACTCACCCTCCCAATTAACGTGCTAGCATGCTTTAGGAGAAAAAGTTGGTGGGGAGAAAAAAGGAAAAGAGCAGCTAACAGATGACTACTGAAAATGTAAATCATCCACTTCTCACATAGAACTGAGGTCATGGCCTCAGAAAAATGAATGCATTTTCATATTCTTACCATTCAGTTATGCAGAATTACAGCTTGCCATTTGATTAGACTTGAACTTGAAAAAAATCTGACAGCACAATGATACAAAGTGTCAGACAAATCACACATGCATAGAGATAAATGCTGCTACATGTCTGTCTCTCTTTTTTGCACATACCTCAAATAAATAAAGCGGGCATGCTTTAGTGGGGCTTTTCCCACTTGTAGGAGCACTACAAAGAAAATAAAGTGTGCACTTTTAACCCTGACCCCGCATGATGAGAGAGTGGCCTAACCATGACAAAACCTTCAACTAGAGACCTTAAATCACCCTACAGGATTCTGGAGTATCACATATCAATTTGTATGACCCCGTGTACTTATGTTTAATTTACTTTTGCCTTATTTACCTTGTAGCTTCTTGAGCAATACCATCTCAATTTTTTCAATTCAAAAGGTTCACGTTTATGACAGTAGCAAAGAGTAAACGTATGTGCACATACGAATGTGTGCATGAATGTAAGTGTGTGTGCGGGCATGTAAGCATGTTAGCAGGCGAGCCAGGGTCTTGGCAGGGCACACAGAGGCCATAAAGGTTTAGGAGTGGCCCACGACCTGTTTACTACCCACTGAGTAGCTTTGGTGTGAGGGCCCCGATCACCCTCCATCCTCGGCTTCCAATCTCGCTCATATAACACAGGGGAAGAAAATGAATTCAAGAGCAACATTTCCCATGCACCAATCAAGACCCATTCTTTTTTATGTTTCTGTTGGTTTTACAACCATACGCCCAGAACAAGGGATAGAGTTCAAAGTAATAATGAGGTAAAAATGTGAGTGATTTGCAAACATTAAAAAATATTAAACATTTCGACCACGGGTAAATGATGCATTTCATTTTCCACAAAATGATTTAGCCTCTTGGCTCTAGTGCCCATACGTAGGCCTGTCCAACCCATATTTGGAAAACACAGAGCAAAAAAAAGATATGTATTAAAAGCATTCAGAAATATAGGCCTGTCTGGCTTCGCCAATCCAACAAAGGATTACTGGGTTTAGAGAAAATTCTTGTGGGGGAAATAATTCTGAATTTTGTGTTACCTGGTCTTCACAACGTCCAGTGGGTGCATCAGACATATCTCCACCAGACCTAAACAGAGAATAAACAATAAGATTACTCTCTTTAATATCCAGACATAAAAGGTGCAAGTTGTTCTGTGTATTATAACGTGAAATTTAAATAAATTAAATGTTTCTACATTTTAGCTTCAGATTCTTTCAAACGGCTACATTTCTAAAACATACAGATCCTAGAGGAACCTCAGTAAAAACTTCATGCCATGAAAAATAAATATTCTGATGTGGAAAACTTTAATCTGCAAATATTTAACCACATAAAAATTAGGGGAAACCAAGATCCATACATTTATAAATACAAAGAGTCAGCTTTCTGTAAACCATATGTCCATGTGTTGAGTATGCGTGTGTTCGCCTGCCATGATTATACAGAGGGGAGTCCCTCAAAATGCCTCAGCACTAGTTCCTCAACCACACATCTGACAGGAACCACTTGGCCAGACCACTGCCTTCATCACTTAGATTGTGTTTTTGTCCTATTACCACTCTGCTTCACTGGGCAACCACGTGGTGAGGCCTTTGGCAAAAATCAGTCCCATACAAAGCTGGGACAAATGGTTTGGAATGGTTGCTTGCTTGCTTAACAAGCCATTATGATTGTGCTTTTTTTTTTTTTCTACAGTTTGACTTTGTTGATTAGAGTCACTCTAATATAGTCAAATGCTCCACTAAATGGCAATTCATACATATATAGTGCAGAACACAAAGAACTGGACAGTAAATTTTTGAAGTGTTATATCAGTAATCCAGCACATTAGACATGAAATATCAATCCATTTATCTTAAAGTGGAGAATATCAGCTTTTTATAGACCCATACATCCACAGATACAAATGAATATCCATAGAGGTACCAGTGAAGGCACTGAGAGGGTATCCCATGTTTCTATATAAGCAAAATGATGAGTATTTTTCATCAGTTTTAAACTTGAGAGCTGAATGCTGAACACACTGTATTTAAATAAGTTTAAATACGCCTCCATAATTAATAATCAAAAGACTTCTTCTACAATGTTTTTTCTATGGAGCATTGGGAATAAGGTTTTCCCTATGCTTCCATACAGATAGTCAAAAGGATATTCCGGCATCAAATTAGCACCATAGTATTCTATAGTTCAGCATTACAAGGCTTTAGCCTCATTTGTTAGACTTTTGTGTTATTTTTGGTATTTCTTCAATGCTGTATCACTGTAATACCCAGTACTTTAGCATAACACTGCAGGTTATTGATCAACTCAGTCATTTGGAATCTTTGAGTGGTGATAACTCCTTAGTGTTACAACTTGTCTGACTAAGAACTTGTAGTAAATTGTAGCTTAGGCGGCAAGATTTATCTGAATACTAGAATAGAATTTTTTTTCCTTGCAAAGACAACATTTAATTTAAAGAATGCCTGTAGAGCGCAGTGTGATAAATACAAATAGGTTGAAGATGTTATTTTTCAACGTTTCTCTAAACATTTGTTCAAGTTCACAAAAGGAAAATATAAAAAGAGCAAAAACATATTTAATGTTTCATTAGCACTTCAGAATGGAGGACTATGGAATTATTATGATATCCATCCATCCATCCATTATCTATAGCGCTCAATCCATCTGGGTCGCGGGGAAGCTGAAGCCAATCCCAGAATCTTCAGGCGAGAGGCGGGGTACACCCTGGGCAGGTCGCCAGTCCACCACAGGGCCAACACAAACAACCACACATGCTCGCATTCACACCTATGGGCAATTTAGAGTAGCCAGTTGACCTAATCTGCATGTCTT
>JAQQZR010000005.1:14324759-14336041 GCA_030068235.1 Notoglanidium macrostoma
ACACACACACACACACACACACACACACACACACACACACACACACACACACACACACACACACACACACACTTTCACAGCAGTACAAATTAATTAAACCAATATTTACAAGGTAATGCCAAAGCAGATACCATGACATTCACCCCTTTACGTTCGTGATAAAGGATTATAATGAGAGAATGTCAAAGAAAAATGAACACCGACTTACAGCGTTGTTCCCCTTGGCAAAAGAAGGCCAAGAAAAATACCTCTGCACATTTCTGTGTTGTTCAGAAAAAGCTATGTAAGTGTTTTACAATAGTGCAGATTTCTCCTGTCATGCACAAAGAAAAAGTAAAGTAGGTATATAAACTATATGCCAGCAAATGTTTGACCTTGCTCAAAGCCAAAACTTCAATCTAGTCAGGACAGAAGCAGCACACGGCCAGGACAGAGTGTCTCCAGTGTTTCTGAAACGTTCACCTATAGTCCATAAAAGCTGATAATGAACCCAATTATGGGCCAGGAACAGCAATAATAGACCTTTAGTGGGGCAGTAAATTCTTTAATTACTTGTTAACACCCCATGTCTCTTTGGACAAGTGCGGGAGCAGGGCCCCTGGACGTAGACTGGCCAGAGGCCCTGGTGGAGGAGAAAAGGGTAGAGGAGACTCATTTCTACAGTCACATCCGTATATACTGAGAATTTATAGTCAGACACTAAGTACATACTTACAATATGGGGCCAGTAGACTGAGAGGATAATGTGAGAGCCAGTCATGGCCGGGGAAAAGAAAGCAGGGCTGAATTCAGCTGCCTGCCTGCCAGGTGCATATGCAGATGAGAACAACAGAAAAGAACAGCAGGCATCCACAGAGAATGATAAAATCTCTCTTTCTGTGGAGACCTAGAAAGTAAAACACAGGCATAGCAAGAGCACGCACACATACACACACACGTGCGTGCACAAACACACACTATTTTGAACATAGTTATAGGGTTAAGTTTGAAAAGGTACAATCGACAGGTTTCTTGAAAAAAAAAAAAAAAAAAAAAAAAAGACAATCTAACTCCTCTGGAAGGGCTTTCCACTAGCTTTTGGAGCATGGCTGTGGGGATTTACCCATTCAGCCAGAAGCGCATTAGTGATGTCAGACATTGATGTCGGGTGAGGAGGCCTGGTGTGCAGTCGGCATTCCAATTCATCCCAAAGGTGTTCAGTAGGGTTGAGGTCAGGGCTCTGTGCAGGCCACTCGAGGTCTTCCACACCAACCCTGGTACACCCTGTCTTCATGTGCACAGGGGCATTGTCATGCTGGAACACATTTGGGTCCCTTAGTTCCAGTGAAGGGAAACTGTAAAGCTACAGCATACTGAGTGCATGCTTCTAACTTTGTGATAACAGTTTGGGGAAGACCCATATATGGGCGTGATGGTCAGGTGTTCACAAACTTTTGGGCACATAGTGTATCTAGCTAATGTTCTTACTGTCTATAGAGTATACAAAATATCAGCAACCCTAAGCTGCATTCACCATTCTTTCATCATCAGCAATCACTTTATCTTGGTCAGGGTGGCACTAGATTTGGAGCTTGGACACCCTGGATAGGACATAAGTTCCTATAAACGAACAACACACACACACTTTCACACACTCATTCACACTTAGGCAAATTTAGAGTTGCCAATCTAGCTTTTTTTCAGGAGATGGAAGGAAACCAGAGAACCCAGAGGTACAATATAGCATTAGCATTAGCATATTTGAACAATTGACATGAATTTCTAAAATTCATAACTAGCTCTATCCGTTATTATTATTATTATTATTATTATTATTATTATTATTATTGGTCAATTATTATAATTATTATTATTAATAATAATTATTATTATTATAATATTTATTTATTTACTGTAAGTGTTAATGTGTCAATGCTAAAATATAAAATATTTTATTTTTTAAACACTGTATATTTTCAAGGTTTGGTTAACTGAAAAAATTTTTTTTTTTTTTTACATCTAATCATGTAAAAAGTTGCTATGTGTTAAATTTTTTGTTGTTGGAAAAGTCCTGAATTCTGCAGTGAAATTGTTGAGGTTTCATGCACATGTAATCTACACAATAGATGGACTTATAAGTCTGACGTCCCAAATCTGAATTTTCCATGCAATGATTCACACATCTTGATTTAGCGAAAGTTTAGTCATCTCTTGCATCTAACAACAGAGACACATCTGTCTGGATGTAACACAGTTCTCTGCTGATTGAGAACAGAATTTGGTTGGCATTTTCACTCTGTTTGGCATGATGAAAAATATGCACTTATTCTTTGAAATCTGAAAAGGAAAACAAACAAAAAAAACCCTTCATCGGGAAGCAGTTTTATTGGAGCATTTTCATGGTTTGGCAATAATTGTGTTTTGGTGGTGAGGGAGAATGATACAGGATTTGAAATCATGAGTCTCAGGCCAAAAACGTAAGTGCTGGCAACCCTGTGGATTTAGCGTGAGAGACTGAAGCAGGAAGTCATTACTGAAGTGTAAACGCATGCAGCTAGCCCTGGCCAAGCGCAAGAGAAACATGTTTCACCACCCTGGCTCACTGAGAAATGGGCAAACACACATCCTCAAAACTGTGGGGTTCCACAGAACTTTCTGTACATACCTACATACGTATATATACACACACACGCGCACACACACACACACACACACACCATACTCTTTCCAAGCATTACATAAGCACTGTTGGGCGGGCATGGTGGCGGTTTGAGACTGATGAGAGAGGGTTATTATGTTACACACGGTGGTGGTTTGTTGCCATAATTATGTAATCAGCAGTGTAGCCCTGCCCTATGTTTGCATGTGTGAGAGTGTATACGTGTATGCATACATGAAGTCACAGACACAACTGCAAAGAAAGTAAGACACACTCACACACACGTTTATCCTGCTATCGTTGCATGGACCTTCCATCGACAGAATTACGAATGCAGCAAATTAATACTACGCTACACCTAAACGTAACATTATGCTTAACCGCAGTAATCAAAAGCAGGCTCTTTCAGATTTTTTAATAAAAGCTGCATTGTTTTACATCCCCACAAGGTTAAAAGCGTCATATATTCCTGTCCATTCGGGTACATTTGGTCTACAGCAAGATATAGAAACACGCCTCCCTCATACACACAGACTTTACCAGGGTGCTGACAGCCTACTAAAAGAGCTCTACTACAAAAGTCAATATGCAAAAGCTTTATTGCTTGGATGAAACTCTATAGATTTGTTTTTAAAACACTCATCCTGGCAACGAGAGCACATTCTTTATCAGATCATTTTTATGATCTGTAACTGAGCAGGTTCAGACAAACTCTATCGAACCAAAAACTTTCACTGCCCAGGCCCTAGACATGAAATTCCACAAAAGAAGACTGCAGAGGACGAGGAAGTGCACGGCAGGACAATGACAAGCTGAGCTCAGCAAATCTCGGAGATTGAGGAGGCCAGCTGTGCTGTGGTTCTCGCCACGGTGGGTGCTTCAAGGAACCACTAATGAAATTCAGCATCACGCACAAAAACAAGCACCATAACTCCAAAATTGTAGGGTCTAGATCCTAGCGGTAGACACACTCCAGACCAGACGATTATGTCCAGGGATTTTTCATCCAGCAATTTGTCAAAAAATCCAAAGACATATTTAAAACTGTCAGGGTGAAATTGTTCATAAGGCTGTGGTATTTTAGCAGTGTGGAAATTTAAACAGTGGACTGAAAAAAAAAGTTGGACTATTCATGGAAAAAAAAATGGCTGATTAAATAAGGACACATACACACACACACACACACACACAAGGATAATTATACTCTGGAGTATTTTGGATAAACTCAGCAGCCTGACATTGTAGAGTTATAACAAAAAAATTAAGTGAGGAGTGGGAATGAGTATATTCGCAGATTGTAAGTGTGTACAGGCATTTCTAGGGATGTGAAAGTCGCCCAACACTAAATACCACTTATTGTACAAGAAGACACTACCGTATACAAAAGAGAATTCGCCGGAACAGGTTGCAGTACTTGTTCGATGCAGTTGTTCACTGCAAAGGTGTAACAACGACGATTCGAAAAAGGAGAGAGAATCGCCTTACGTCTCATCCCCTGGAGCAGATGTGGACCATGAACTCTTGACACAGTCTTAGACACTTTATGTTCAACATGTGTGTGTTACCATTTCTAGCAGTGGGGATATGTGTGTGTAGAAGATGAGGGAAGCAGCAGGATATATGGCGATCTGGGAGGCTGGCTCTAATGACACACGAGGGACAGATTAGCTTCCTTTCTGTCAGAGTGCCATCAGGGAGCAGCTGATTTACAGCCTTCACTGACCAGCCTGCATGCCCCATACACAAAGCAAACACACACACACACACACATTCACAATGTATAAATGTATGCAGTTTTTGTGAGAGCCATTTCTATACTTCGGCTACTAATACTACAGCTCTCTGAGTGTGCTGTGCGAGTTTGTGTATGAGCTTTATGATGGTGATGATGCGTGTGTGTGTGTGTGTGTGGGGGGGGGGGGGGGGGTTAACAGTAACCTCTTGATGACACTCAGCGTGCCATGGCCTGTTGGTCCGGGATGGGGAGCGAGAAGATGGACAGATCCATTAAACACGATGTCACCCGCAAACACAACAATGATTAATCACACACTGCAAATTATAAGCACCTGTACGAGCAGACGTCTTTCCCCCTCCCCTCTGAGTGGCTTTCACTCTCGCTTAGTCCGACAGACACACACTTCAATTTCTGTCTGTCTTGCTTGTGATGACACGGCCCTTCAAACACAGACTTGCACACACACAAACACACCGATGTCAATATTTGAAGAGAACAAAGTTAGACCTCAAAAAACAGATCGGATAAATACACTAAACACGAGGAAGGCATTCTTTTTTTACATGGCTCCATAGACAAAGCAGTTATATTAAACTGTTTACCTAGTCATAACAGAGTTGACTGACATTCCTCGTAATCTGGGTCACTCCAGTGGCAATTCTACGTGTTGTTTACATGTCACCCATCAAAATGTTGATTAAAATCGGGAAAGCTCTGACACTGCTTCAGTAGGTGTCTCAATCTGACCACATGGACTTACTAATGAGCTCAAGCGGCACTCAGCAGCTGCAGTGCAAGAGAACAGAGCGGCCCTTTTTTCACGGTCACCTGAGCTCATTATGCTAACACGCTAGCTCGGCTAATGGACAGACAGCCTGATGTGAGGAAATGCCGCTGTGATTAATGGGTGCTAAATTGAGACGTGCAGGCCATTCCCCTATCCCAGTTAAACCAGTCACCCGTCATCAGTCTCAAACTGTGAGTCTGCACAATACAATCCAACCCCCCAACACACACCCTCACACACACCCAAACACACACTTGTCTTACAATGTTTGTGGACCTTCCTTATCCTTATCAATGTAGCAAACTGATGCTCTGTCTACATCTAACCCTAAATCTAACCCTAACCTCAGTAACAAAAAGAAAGAAATTAAATAAAAGCTACAGTTTTTAAGCAGTTTTTCTCATGGGAACCAAATATCCCAGCTTCCTTGAAACTTTTAAGGGTTGACTGTTTTACAATTGTCTATACTAAAGTGTGATTATACAGTGACAATTAGCTGCTGGGTCTCAGTATCAGCTGCCTCAAATTCCACAAGGAAGAAGAAATTTGAACTTTGCAATTGAGTAAAGTATTATCTGACTGGGTAAATGGAAATGTTTTATTTGGGACTTGAATAGAGTGTATATGAGTGTGTTTTTAATTCTGTAACAGAGTAATGCATTTGGGTTCCACCTACAAGAGCACCAAGAGAGTCCCTCAAACAAACCCCTGTGACCAATGGCGTTAGCACTATTTAGATAAGATGTGCACTTTGCTAGTTGTTTAATTTTCTAAGATAAAAATAGACAAAAGTCCACTATTTAGGATTTTGAGGGTATCTATTAGCAGAAATGGAGTGTATATACTTAGGGAATTCATAGGCGTGTTTTCATTAGTGTATAATTACCTGTAACAATAAATTGTTGCGCTTTCATGAGCTTAGAATGAGCCCTTTATCTACATAGGGTCCATCTCTGTTTTGTGTCTACAGAAGCACAAAACAGACAGACATCTAGAGAGCACCTTCTACATTTCGCATTTTTACAAGTGGCAGCATGAATCCGGGAGGACGCACCTGAAGGATGACAAAGAAGAAGAAGAAAGGAAGTCAAGGAAGAAGAAATAAGAGGAATCACTGTTTGCTGGTGCTGGCTAACAAGTTTGAGAACCCAAATCTTGAAAAATGGAGGATCGTACTGATTATTTAGCACAGAAAAAGCAAAGGAGTGTGAATGTAAGCACTTGGCTACATGGATACTATATGAAGAGGCTAGAAGCAGGTAATGAGACAACCCCTAGTGGCAAGGCACTTAAACAGCTACATTTGAAGAGCACATTTTTTCTTCACCATATTGTCTATATTCATTTAAAGAGACATGCAATACTGAATAAAAGGAGGTATAGCAAAGAACTTTACTTACTTTAAAAATGATATATATTGACATGGAGGACTAATTAATCGGCTGGTCATGCAGAGTGTTTACTAGTCAAACACCACCATTTACCAGCTAAATAGAAATCCTGCATATAAACCTACGTACAAGTAGAATATGAAAGACACCTAAAATGCCAATGAGACATATGCACCAAAATATGGGATACATTGGTGGGTGCTGAAAAAAGACCTGGGTGAGGACAGGAGATGATTTGAGGACAGCAGATGCTCTCACAATTGGCTGTGCACACTCTAAAGACAAAGGGTACGCACACGCATGCGCGCAGGCACCCACAAACACACACACACACACACACACACACACACACACACACACACACACACACACACACAGCCTTAGGGGAGTGTGTCTATCCGTTACACATAAAAGAGAAAAAAGATATAAAAGAATAAGAAGTAGGGTGGGTGAGTGTGTGAGTGTGTGTGTTGTGTTTGAATGTAAAAGGAAGGGGAGAACACAGAGGCCCCAGGTACCTGCCTACATAGTCCCTTCTCTCCAAATGTTTATTTTGGATCAAACCGGCGGCCAACTGGTTGCAATTGACCCTCTACAGGGACGAGTTAGAGAGTGAACATGAAACTTTTCCTTCTGGGAGAAAGAGGGAAAAACTGTACACATACATACCACACACACACACACACACACACACCTAGCTCAGATAAGCTTGCACGCATGCTTACATGTGCAAACAGAGACATAAATACAAACATATACCCTTGAAAAGGAAGGAAAAAATTAAACAGAAGGATTAAGCTGATTACACAATACATTTCAGGGCAACGAACAATGCATACAGGTTGTTACATGTATTGTACAATACACTGACACTGAAAAACATTTATTATTTTCAATTTCAAATACCCCCCAGCGATAAGCTGGTGCTCTGCCCAGGGTGTACCCCGACTCTCGCCTGAAGTCAGCTGGTACTGGCTCCAACTTCCCCATGACCCTGACGGATAAGATTTATAGATAATGGATGGATGGATATCAAATACCATTGTGTAAAGTATGACTGTGTATTTCTGAAAACAGTCTGGAATAAAGAATAATTGAAACAAAAATATCTTGACGCAACTATAATATAAACTTTCACAACTCATAAGCATGTTTAAGAGTGTGATAATTATTTTATACAACAGTTAGATAAACAAGAAATCGACAGATATTTCAGATGTAATATGGCCAATGCACCGACTGACCAACAGCCCGTAGTAAGCTTATTAACAGTTTCAGTGTAACAAACAATTGCTAGAATTGTTTTTTTATGCAGAAAATCAGAGACACATGGACTGACACAAACAGTGAAATGTACTAGTGTTGTTATACTAAAATACCAGCACATTGGAATGCCACTTCAAATTAGTGGATAAGAACTAACTGCTATATAATATAAAACAATATGTCTACCAAAGACATCAAAACATCAAAGTGATTTTCTGGCATTTTTCCCCCAAATGGGTTCAAACCACATATGTATGTGTCCTCATATTCGATATTGGATTGATATATGAAACTTTGTCCAGTTAAATTGGATATCATGCTTTTTAGTCATTCAGTGGGTAACATATCTTGATGTCAAACTTGTGATAACACTGACAAAAAAAACAGCCTCAAATCTAAGCATGCTTGACTATACTACATGCAGTGACAGCAGAACAAATATAGCACAAGTTGTGATAAATATGTTCAAACCCTTGACCCTTATGTAAAACATAATCCATAGCATATCCTGCACGCTGGATATTTATTTTTGTGTGTTTAATCTCCCTGAGTTGACCTTGGTGACACACCTTCTGCAAAAGTGTAAAAAAGTGCAGTAAAAAAAAAAAAAAAACACTCATGTTAATCTCTATATATGCTTTTATAGTATTTTTCTGTCAAAAGAAAGTTCATAGTACACAACAGTTGGCAGGCTAATTAGTTAACTTTCCCTTTTCTCACACCACTCTGCTTACACATGCCTTTGTTTTTAATATAACAATCATTGTGAATGTGCAAGTGAGTGGCTACAATCAGAACAAACAAATCAGAATTGGTCACCCAAAATTTACAATGTGGGCACTCAGTTTAAAAAAAAAACATATTTAAGAAATAAACCAGATTTTCCATGGAGCGCAAGAAAAGCTTAGCACTGAAGTATAAGGCTTACAAAGCTTTCACAGAAAATGCAGTCCTGTATGTGTTGCAGTTTGGGAAAACCCTCTGGATGTGACTAAGTCTAAATTCTGGCAAGTGGTCAAAATAATTTTCTTTTTGTTTTTGTACTGTGTACATCTTTTTTTCCTTTGTGTGTATCATACACTGATACCTTTACTTTAAGAAAAGATAAATAGATTTCACCAAACCAATGAAGGAACTAGGAAGGCACTCGCAGAGCACACACCTCCGCCAAGGAGAATAGTCCTGTGATATGCAAATCTGCAACTGCACCACTTTATATGTCTGGATATAATTCCAGTGGAGTCATAGTATTTCTACATTGGCTATGTTTCGCCACTATTAAAGTTCACTGACATGTACTGGATTTTAATATTTATAGCATTGCTGAGCGCAGATTTCCGCCAAGCCCAAATACCGTATCTTGCAACATTAACGAAAGTAAAACTAATTTGGTGGATCTGCCCAGTGTGTCAGGTCCGCTCCAAAATTATATGGGTTCTTCCTTGGCCCATGTTACACCAGGTTTGGTAGGTTTTGTGCAATTCTGCTTACAGTCAAACAGACAGACAGACAATCAAACCACACCAAAAACATAACCTCCTTGGCGGAGGTAATAAATGTATTTACCTTTTATACTTTTACAGTAGCAGTGGGAGAAGTGAAAGTAAAGTTGGAATGCTAATCAAAAGTATGTACAATTTAGCCAACAGAACAAATTCCACTGAATTAATCAGCAACTATTTCAGTACCGACTGTAATCAGTCAAGCCAAGAGCAACCATGAGGCTGCTGTTCACTGAATGTCGTGACTGACATTTACATCAGGATATAACGGAGTCCAACTTGGATGATGATGATGATCGAAGTGATTACTCATTCTGCACCAGAAATTTCCCTTTTATAATATGTCACTAATGTGGTGTTTTTCCATTAAGAATCTAGGGTAAGTATAAAGATGTAGGAGGAATGTTTGCTTGAAATAGCCTTTAATCTCACCAAGATATTTCATTTTAATTTTAGATCATTCCAAATAAGATAATACAAAGATGATAACAGCATAATGAATGACTCTACATCGAGTTCTAATGTAAATATAGTGCATTTTAATAAATCAGTAAATAACAGTTGGATTTAGATACTCAGTGTGGTGATGTTGCCTTACAGTTGGATCTGAATCTTGTTCTATTGGCAGATAATTTTGCTAATTTTAAACATTTATTTCTACGGAATAGAAAGAAGCAAAGTTTTCTCCCAGTAGAATAAGAAAATTTCAAGGTTGAAATTTGTTAGAAAAAAAAAAAAGTCTAGAAATATGTTTAATAACTTATATTTACTTTATATCATTTTATAATAGGACATAATACATACATTTGATCATTTCACTTGCTACAACGTTGAGTTCTTTTTATTGAGTGTTCTGTTTGTAAAATGCAGTGAAAGGAGCAGATATCAGAACATATGAGGCTCAATTTATTGACATCAGCAATCATTCACATTTGGCAGTGAGAAAGAGCTCTGGAGCCTTTCTGGTCAGCGGAAGAAGTGATTTGCTCCTGAAATCCCAAGTCCCAAGGGTTGTGTGAGACCAGGAGTTCCGGAAAGGTAGGAGGGAGTCAAACTGTGCCACAGAGCTTAGTCATCTTTACCCATGCACAAACCCCACTCCGCACACACACACACACAGAGAGGGAGAGATATGAGAGTGGAGTGGAGTGTGGGCTCAGCCATGTAGACTAAATACAAGCTCTTAATCCTCATAAACTTCTCCATATGAGTATTACATCCATGACTTTGCAGCGAATGGAACTCATTTTGGAGCTAAAACATTACCAGCACCGCTCCTCCCATCTCTCCTCTGCTCCTATAATGGGTTCAGTGTTCCGCTAAGCCCCGCACTGACGCTGCCCCTCACTCCATCCCACAACACACCCTGGCCTGAAGAACTGATGACAGAATGCACTTACAGTGAAAAATGTCCTGAGAAAAATGTAATTGTAGGGGCTGGAAAATAATGACATTATTATTCCTTCTGTGCATGTGTGTGTGAGTGTGTGTGATAATATCGGCAGTGTCTTTGTGTGGTCAGTTAAATCATATGCCTGAGTTGCAATAACTATCACCGGCTTTTAAATGGGTTACAACACACACACACACACATACCCACATGCACACACACACACACACACACACGCACAGAACTATGCTGACCACACCTGAGCACAGTGGCTTGTCAGAAAAAGGAAGTGGAGAACCAGACTAGCATATGACTGCAGGGGACTCATTAGTCATGACTGTGACATTTAACCTAAACAAAAATGCTGTCAAGTTCGTCCAGAGGAGTGCAGAGCGTACCATAGAGAATCAGTCAGGCAAATCAGAACAGCATACAGACTCAAAGACAGATAGCTTACCAGTGGACACGCCCAGACCAAAAGAGAGAGAGAGAGAGAGAGAGAGAGAGAGAGAGGGAGAGAGAGAGAGAGAGAGAGAGAGAGAGAGAGGGAGAGAGAGGGAGATGAGTGTA
>JAQQZR010000005.1:14342946-14354693 GCA_030068235.1 Notoglanidium macrostoma
TCAGTTTGAGAGAGAGAGAGAGAGAGAGAGAGAGAGAGAGAGAGAGAGAGAGAGAGAGAGAGAGAGAGAGAGAAAGAGGAAAAGAAGATGAGGAACCCCCCCACACATGCTTGCACACATACACAAAATCACCCAGATTTCTTTGCCGATATCTTATTGCTGCAATCTCCCGTTGATTAAGAGCAGGCCAGGCTGCTAAGCAGAGTGTATTTAGAGATAAGATAGATGGCGGAAGGGCTCAGGATCCAACTGCGCTGATATTCTGGAGGTCTTGGCTGCGGTGGAGCTCTCAGTACAGGAACAGCACCTCAGGGGCCATGTTAACTACAGCCATAGAGAGCCCACTATCATGGCTGCACATCACACTGCACACAACAGCCAACCACTTCACTACATACAAAGATCAGATGGTGAACCAGAGGCTGTTACGGGAGACACGGCGCTGAAGGGCTTTAGTCAGGCACACAGAAGAATGAAATATCCTGACTCTTTCTCCTACTCTACTTTCCAATCTGTTCATGTTTCGCCTCACTACAGTCTTTTTTTTCCTGCTTTTTTCAAAGTCATGACAAACCGGGAAATGAGTAACGCGAGCGAGACGCCTGAATATTTTCCATATCAAAATGGAATTGTATCATAATTTATACTACACGAAATATGAAATTCATAATAAGATATAATGTAAGGTGGTATAAAATTGTAGCAATCTGCTTTTGCTAACTTCTTCATCTGTCTCTCTTCTTGGCTAAGTCATCTCGTTCCTTTCCCGCACATCTCTCCTGCCGAGTCCACCAGCTGCAGCCCAGGCTGAGTACCTCTGATTTGGGTTAAGTGATTATTACCCCACTGTGGTTTGGGAAGAGACACAGTCTGGAAAGAAGACAGCACACACACTCTCCCACACACAAGACCCTATTGTGCGTGTGTCTGCATGCCGTGTGTTTGGATGCATGGGTGAAAGTCCATGTGACCACGTCGCCAAATTTTGTAACATTGAAGAGTCATTAAGTAATGTGTTGGACACCAAATTCAGCCTCGCAGATTGGCAGAGAGAGGACGAAAGAGAGATGCAAACACTTATTTACGACCCTGAGTTAAACTGTCTCTCACTGTGTAATTCTTTATTTTTTACTGCAGGCTGGGGTGAACAAAGTGCATGTTCTGTTATTCTTCCATCCTCCTCTCCCTACATAAACTGTGCAGATTTAGAGCAGAGTTTCATCACTTCCACAGGGACCTGCATTAGCACCGCTTCAGGTCTAGCCACTACTGATTCACAAGCACCGAGGGCGGACTGCTCCATCTTAATGAACTCCATCTCGCCTGCTCCCAGTGCACAGTTGTTTCCAGTTGAATTATTTGCTTTATATATAAAAATGGACAAATGGATAAAAAATGGATAAACGGACATTTTAAGATATTTGTTTTATGTATGATAGATGGGACCAGAAAATAATGTAAACCGTTATAATGTAGTCCAAAAGCCACTAAGATCAATGTTTTCATGCTAAGTGTACATCGAGTCAGCATTTTTGTGTCCAGGTTATTACCTCAAGAAGCGAATTACTAATTCCTTAATTCCTAAAAGCTGTATCTTCAACAAACGCACTAAGCTTGATGAGGAAGCGTCCATCTTTGGTGTCAGCATGTATGAAATAAACTCAAGGATTTGGTAGTCTGAATGCTGATATTGATATTTAATAACTGATAACTGATATTTAAAACCTGGATATTGAATAAACATGTACTAAAACGACATCTTAGAGAAGAAATGCCCTAATTTAACATATAAACATCACACCAACATATAATTCATGTGATGGTTAGGATAAAATATGCAGTAAAAATGCATGATGTCTGATTTCAATTACGCATTCAATAGCTAATGATATCAAAATCATATTAAGTAATCAGAAATAATCAAACAAAACATATTGCCTGTTCACTAGATGTAGAGTTTTCAAAGTCTCTAAATAACTGTAAAAGGTTGATGTATTAAAAAAAAAAAAAAATCACTGCTTTATGAATCTGATCCAATACTTAGTAATACCGGGCAGAAATAATAGTCTTAAATAATTTTATACATAATCATAAACTCACATCTGATTATACAAATATGATTATACTGTCCCTGTTCTTCTGGATGGCATTCAATATTTGAGTAAGAGCATTTAAAATAAAACTGAAAAATGAAACCTATATTAAACGTATCATGACAGTATGTGTGCAGGGAAACAAGATATAAGCAGTGCTATCCGGAAAATGACAGCTCTTATGAATTACAGAAACTTCTGTTGAATGCACTGTGAGCATGCTGAGTGAACTACGATTTTTCTTATTTTGTGGTCTTGCAAATGACAGGCATTTCCAAGCAGTGTGTCACGACTATGTCAGAAAACGATGATTAATCACAATTAATAGGCAGAATCGCACTACAAATAAAGCTAGTTTCAATAATAAGTTTGGTCATAAATATGTAACTGTAGTAAGTGCATTCATTCGGTGTGGCACTGGCATGATTTGGATTACATTTGTACGTTTTAAAACGGCAGCCTGAATTTAGCAGGCCATTCCCAATAAATTTCTGTCATTGGAAAATAACGGATCGAGTCACTTTTGAAGTAGCTGTGTAGCAATCATGGTTCGTGCGCCCCACTCTCCAGGGGTCCAACAGCAGTGTTTTATCAGTATCTCCCATTTGCTCTATAACGACTTACAATCAGTTACATATGGCTCTCAGAGAGCACGTGCATGCAAGTACAAACACACAGATAGAAAAACACAGTTTACAACAAATGCACTCTGTCTGAGAAGACTGTTCTAATTCTAGACTTAAAAGTAAAATCTACCCTGAATGACTTGTGATTAGTTCAGAGTTGGCTATTTTAATTTAAACTTCTTTCCTTGAAATGTTAATCTATTTTCACTTGGTTAACAGTTTCCTACATTACCAACAATGCCATTTGACTACCTGCTAATAGTGGCGTCTTTGGGGTTTAGCCCTTCATCTAAAGAGAGTGATGCGGCAGCACTTTAGTCCTTCAGTCTGTCCACCTCTCTCACCTCCTCATTTGAATACTCTGCTCAAACATGTCAGGTCCAAAAGCTTCAGCTTTCATATTTACACCACCATCAACACTGTTGTTATCTCATAGACTGCTCACTAGCCAAGACAAGTCTCTGCCATACCTCAGCATAAATGCATCATATATGCTGTATTGCAGTCTGGAATATTTGCTGTCTTCATTACGTCCACGTTGGATTTCTAATTAATATGACATTAATTGGAAACGTGTGTGGGAAAAGACGTTCTTGCACTTTTCAGGAGCTAACAATGCAGCCTAACTGTTGTCCCTTATGTTTGGGATCATTTAATTCATTTTCTCTCATTAAACACCACTTTAACTGCGTTGACAACGTCCCCCTACAGCTACTGTAGCTAACTGCTCACAGGAATAATGAAAATGCAGCATCATCTGACATATGAGCACCAAGCAAAACATCGATACTTCAATATAAATTGAATGTTATATTGAAACGTGTTGTTATAAATGCATCTAATGTGTTTCAGGGTAGAGTTTTCCTTTAAACTGTAGTCATGGACAGCAGACAAATTCAGCTGCAAATGTACGTCAAAAGTACAAAAAGCATGCACCAAAAGGTATAATTAGAGAATGTCTGAAAGAAGGATTCCCCTTTAAAAAAATAAACACTGTAGGTCAGCGGGAAATGCAAATATGTGTTAGTACTGAGCGAGCCTCAGTTTAGCCGTACTGCTCTAGTGCATTTGGATGATGACTCACTCACTGCTGCTCACATTGGCACAGAAGGGGCTCCATATCTGGCTCTCCCTGTGCACTGCTCTCGCTTTCAAAACAAGGCCAGTCCAAAGAGCAAACATCAGCTGGGAGACCACCAGGGTGACTCGCTCCCCTTGTATTTGTTTAAACTTTCACGGCTTGGCTCGGCTACTCCAGGGCCATCTCTCACCCTTTGCTTTTCGCCTAGTTTGCACCCACAGGCAGCAGGCAGCGGAAGTGTCTTCCTCCAGCTGACCCTGGTGGTGATGCTGCCCTCTGGCCTTCAGTCATGGCGGGGGTCCTGACCCTTGCAACTCTTCCCACCAGGGCTGACCGGCTCTGGGCCATTTGCACAGGCCTCACCCAGAGAGGAAGTAAGTCATCTGCGTTTGCCCCTACTAACAGACCGATGCTCCAATACTGCAGGCCGAGACGGTTGGGAAAAGAATGAGCTGGAGAGATGGATGAGCTCTCAGGGTGGCCAATGCATCTGGAGGCCGAATGCTGAGGCACTGATGAGCGTGGACCAGAGGAGCTATAGGCAGGCTGTTGTTTTATCTCCCCATGCGATTCCCCCACTGGCCATTAATGCCGGGCCATAAACGGACGGCGCTCAAAACATATTTGGGTCGTGATGTCATGAGCATGTTTTATAGTGCTTGCAGTCAAAACACAACCAAGCATCCACATGTGTGAGGTAAGATTCCTCCTCTCTCACTTCGCTCACACCTATGCTCACTCGCTCCCTCTTTCCTGCAGCTCACAAGCCAGAGAGCTGCTGCTGGGAAGAGCAGGCATGAGATGAGGCAGCTGTCTGGGCTCAGGATGGAAAACTGGGACATGGTTTATGATCTGTGCTCCCTATCTTCCAGTAAAATTCACACCAGAGCTTTTTCCAGTGAAGCAGCATCACCAGCCGCCCAGCCAATGATAACAGGCTGACGCGCGTGGAGAAACAATCCAAACACATCAGGAGAAGCTCTCCGTGGTGGAAATGCCTGCAGGCCACTTTTTCTACATCATCTCTCTTTCCACAGCCTTCTGAAGCCCAAGAATACAAGCACACACACATACAGGGATCCCCATTTAGCCTCACTGCTAATGACTTGCAGCACTAATTGAACCATGCAAGATTCCATCTCCTCCCTTTTAGGACACAGGATGAAAGCACCTCATTATTTGGTGAGTTCCTCCTGTGGATGAAGGTTTCAATGATTAGACAGTTGTCAATGGGGAAGAAACAAGCAAAATAAGGAAGTTAAAACTTAAACTTACTGCTTTTAAAAGGGTACTTCTCCAAAAAAAAAAAAAATCTGCTTTTGGTAATAACTGAGCAGAAAAAACAATGACAAGACAAAAAGACAAAAAAGAGATGAGCCTATGTGTTACACTGAGGCCATCCAGTAAACAGATGCAGGAAACTGATGCAAGAAGGAAAGGCAATTCAGGGATAACATGCGATATTATAAGTCTGGATAAAGAAAACAGAAACAACAACAGAACTACACAAGCTATAAGGAATTCAGGACATCCTCGCAACCTGAGACAACAGGGCCATCTGCAATGTTCCCATGCCACAGTAAATCACTGCAGTGCAAGCGCTGATAGGACCCAGAGTCGGCCACAAAGATGCCGAGTGGAAAAATGCACATGTGTATTCTCTCTTCCCCTTGAAATTCAAGGTAACGAGTGATTTGCACAGCTAAATCAAAAGCAAGTGTACATGAAGTGAATTTTGACTTTGTGAGAACAACATAAAGGCCCTTGAACATGCTTCACATTAAAGATATGAAAGGACACTTTAATCCATTTGCCTTCGTCTCACAAAAGCAGGTCTCACAGAGACAGATTCCGTTAGCCATAAAAACATGCGTTTGACTAATGTACCAAATGTGTACCACATTATTGTCGTTACTGTTATGATTTATTTTAGTCAGTGCGGGACAGGATTGTATATACACTCTGATTCTGCTCTAGATGAATGAACTGCACTGGCTTTCCATCCACTGCTAGAGGTATGCTTATCTTAGATTTGAGGCTTATCATTCTTGCTGATCTCTCTCTCTCTCTCTCTCGCACACACACACACACACACACACACAGAGGACCACAGCAGTGCTGATGTGTGGGAGGTGGTATATCGCATGGCCCTGTACAGCGACGTCCAAGTCAATGTAAAACTGATTCTGACAGAGCGATGGTGGTGGAGAGGTGGGCCCTCCACATCCTCCCTTCCCTTCCCTGCCTCCGTTGCTTTAGGAGATCCTATCGTTCCTCCCGCAGACTAGATTTCTTGGGTGACTTCAAAGCTTGTTCACTAAGTGTTTAGAAGAATGCGATGGAAACAGGAAAATAATGTTCTGATTTCTGTAAACTTTATAACATCTGCTTTTGCTTAGTGTTGGTGAAGCACAGAGCGGCGCCTCCACTCTGCTCTTTCTTTTTTTTTTTTTTTTCCCCACACAGTTTAAAAATCACCTCACACACTGAATCCAGAATGGCAAAGTGAAAAACAGAAGTTTACTCTCCTCAGTGTACAATCAGGGGGGAAAAAAAAGAAAACAGACGGTTTAATGGTAAGGGACAATTAAGCGAACATCAACTCCAACTAATTCTGTAAGAATGTGAGCAATGTGAGCTGGTTAACCGGGCAGTCAATCTGTTAATTATAATTCAAATGAAAAATAGAGGTTCTGCGGTTACTGTCCTCGCTATAAGCGAAGTGAATGCCCAAGCCCACCCAAACAAAGTCATCATAGATGCAGAGAAAAGTACCTTTGGCATGGACAAAATTCCCTGTGCAATTTGTTGGGTCTGTTTCTATATGCTTAAAAGGTACCATGACAAGTCTCCTGCACATACACACACACGCGCACAAATCTGCGCCCAAGGGCTTCTTCTCCTTTCCCTAACTCAATCATGCTCAGGTTTCACTCTCGCCCATCCGAGCACAACTCACTTCCTCCTCCAAACTACCCCCCAGCCTTAAACCACAGCCTTCCCAGAGCAACTCCCTCCACTATGCACAAATCCCTCAATGCTGCCTAAATATAACAGCTACGTACATCAAGACCTTTGTTGAGTAGATCTCAATAGATAAGTAGATAAAAAGACATATTTCACTTGTCCCAGGTGATGAAGATGAAGTCACCTGTAGCTATTTTAAAATCTAAGAGAGAGAAGAGAAAAAAAAAACACCCGGAAATTTAAGAGCTTTGAGAAAGCGTGGAGTGAATTTTCGTCCTCAGTTTCCATCACACTGGCTAAACTAAGCGAAGAGGAACATCAGTACTCAATTGCAGATGAGGCAGTTCTGCATGAGACTGGGCGACCAGTCAGAGAGCTGGGCAATCAACAGAAATTTAGAACAATGTCAGTGAACCCAGCTGACGCCAAATACCAGCTGAAGCAACCTCCCTCTGCTCTGATCTGCTCTCTGTCATCGCCTATTCATCTGCTCGGAGCTGTCACAGCGCATTGCATTGTTTGCACATGCCATTGTTATATGCGATGGGTACGTATTTAAGGCTAATAACTAACAGCTGGCTTGTGCTGGGTTTCTACTCAAACACGCAGGGCTCGTTATAAACAGTGTTGAGCTGCGTCTTCTTGTGAGTGTGCAGGTCAGGGTCAAGTGTGTGGGCTGGTTGGGTTCAGTGCAATGTGCTAGGCTCTGTATTTGGGAACACTACGCAGAGATGCTAGCAGCATGTCTTAGGTCAAAGTCATGCTGGAGCCTCGAGTGCTCCATGCTCTTACAGTAAGGGGAGGTCCTTTCTGGATGGAGGTCATTAAGGTGGACACGAGGAGTGTGTGTGCATGGTGTGGATGATTGGGGAATGGGTCCAGGTCTGGCGGCCTACAGGCTACAGGTCGAAGCATTTGAAAAAGTCATTTCCTCACTTTCCTGCAGCAGGAAAAACAGCAGACCAGAGAAAATAAACGAGGGGGAAATGAGCGAAAACAAATTAAGGTGAGCGACGCTGATAGAATTGACGCCACCAGCTATGCGTCGAGGAACGGAAGAAAAAAATGGGACGAAATGTATGAAAATTCAGCAGCGGCAAGTTTTTAAATTGCAGAAAGGCTTGTAAGTGAAGCAAGAGCACAACTAGAAGATGTGCTGTGACAGCTGAAAGGATCTAGTGTATGCCTACAGACACACATGGCCCTGATTTCCAGTTAATCAGTTGTATGTGTAGCAGTAAACATGACATTTAGGTAACACCTCTCCCCTCCTGCATGTAGTTTGCTCTGATCATGAGAATGTGGGTTTTAATAATTTTCTAATTCCCCACAACTGCGTGCTTAAAAAGTAAACATTCAGCGGCTGTTTGTCTCAGCTTGTGACTGGCTAACATGCTCCAAAAAGAAAAAAGATTAAGAACGGTGTCATCAGATCAACGCCACTTCAATCCAGATCTGTCTCCAAACATCCCTCTACCTACTTCCTTTGAGTCTCACTTCCTGTTCCTCTTGCCTACTATAATGACAAATGGGCTCAAGCTCCATTCAATTACACCGAGAGTGCAAAGAGACAGGAACAATGAGAGCTGGCCAGCGCAGTGTGGCATGAGCCTTCTGCATTTTTAGTGACAATTTACCCTAATTAGCATCAACTTCTGCTCCATCCATCATACTCCTCAAGAAATATAAACAAACTGTCAGCTCTAGCGTAACAAACCGATCACCCAGCTACTTAACACAAATTATTCTTACATGAAATGCTGCTTCTCAGGCAAGCTTCCCCCTCTAGGCCATTTGGGAGAATGGATGGCTATTAAAATTGAAGACATATGTTCCAGTCAAGTTCAACTCCCCAGTCTGCTGTGGCTGACGCGGTGACAGTTTAGGCAGTCTGAGAGACAGTGAGCATGTAGGAGACTACCGATGAAAAAGGGGACGTCATGGACACACACTTGGGTAATAATAAGCGAGATAGGCTGGTCAGCTGATGTTAACGCTGATGTCGTGTCTGGAGGATGAGCTGCAGCACTTGCACCGATTTAACTGGCTCACAAGCTTCAGAACTCTCACACTGCCGCAAAAAAATACATTTTATGTTGTCACATGATGAGATGGCTCACTTTTTAGCCTCTTACAGATTTGAATTTCTGGGAAATTTGAATAAAACATTCAAACAAAATCTACTAATTAGGTAGTGTGGGTAGAGCTCTGTAATTCCCTTTAAAAAAAAAATCAAATAAAAAATTTAATCCCATATAATTTAATTTGCATTTCTCCAATTTTCCACAGAGGTCTTTTGTTATTCAGATATTATTTTTAGCCTTTTCTGACATAAAAATCCATGAGTTTACAACAAAATAGTATGTCAACCTTATTAGGAAAAAAAACCTGTAAATAAATATTAGCTGTGCTGTGGTGAGCAGCGTTCACCTCCCTCCTAGATGTATTTAAGATGCTGTAGTGTAAACATACTGAAACAAAATCAGTGGCACAGTTTTGGAGCTTTGTGCCCTGCTATGCTAGCATTGTGTTAGTCAGCATCCACTGTAGGTCTATCATAAGCAGCTAAAGCACACACAGCTAAATATTACTGATACACCACTAAACACACTACCTAAAACCCTACAAAAATAGAATATAATATAACCTATTGGAATAATGATAATAAAATGATTCATTTATTAGAAAATGATGGTGCTGTAATAATAATAATAATAATAATAATAATAATAATAATAACATGGACAATGTGATGAATAAATTAACTTGGGTTCACTCCTAACATACTTTACAGTTAATGTAGAAACTATTGCTGTTCAGATTCTAATGGCTGATGATTGTGACAAAATAGTTTTGCCTTATCCAGGCAGCTCCTCTTAATATCTTAATATCAATCCTTATTAGATTGCCTGAGTGTTTTGTTAAGGAAGTGTCATTTTCAGGTTACAGTCATATCCCACAACAAATATGTGGGAAAAAAAAATCCAAATGGACCCCAGAGGAATGATGAAACTGGTTGTTTGTTAGTCATAGACTGTAGTGCCCATAATACACTATTAATGACACATGTTTACATAGTTTAAATGACATGGAAAATAATCCCAGCCAGACAATATTTCTTCAAGTTTACTTAGAATCTTTTAGTCTAAATCTGATGTGAAGTTTAGACATTCTTCGGAAAAACCGAAACAAAATGTTAAAACATGCCTGCCTGATACAAACTCAAGTTTTACTTTGTGGTTTCATTAAACTTCAATTCAACATTCCCTTTGTTCTGAATCCTAGAAGTCACTCTGTTAGGGGGCCTCGGTGGGTAAAAAAGTGGCAGCTAGCCATGTATTGTCTCATACGTCTCATCACGGTGCTAAAGGCTTCGTATTTTATCCCACAGGCCATGTGTACGTGATAGCAGTTCAAATGTTTACTTAAAGCTGTACAATATTATTATTTTATATGAAATTTATATTGGTTAATTCAGACCATTTCGGAATAAAAGTAATAGATTTTTTCAATAATGAATAAAAATCTTGATTTGAAAAAAATTCGATCGACAAACAAACAAGTGTGTGTGTGTGTGTGTGTATGTGTGTGTGTGTGTGTGTGTGTGTGTGTGTGTGTGTGTGTGTGTGTGTACGTGTGCGCGCATGTTCCTATTTTTCCCCTTTTTGGAAACCTCCAAGCTGTGTCAACACAACATTTACTAGCCCTGTATACCAGATTAGCACAACAAGCTAAGAATTTTTAGCTCATATTAACAAGAAGGAGCGTCTCAGTCTCTCTGTGTGTGTGTGTGTGTGTGTGTGTGTGTGTATGTGTGTGTGTTTTTCCAGCATCTCCTCAAAGCTCATCTCCTGTCTCTCTTTCACAGACACACACACACACACTCTCTCTTAGTGACACGGGCGAGCGAGAGCCGGCTCTGTGAATGGCTGCAACGGAAAGTTCCAGAGTGCAAACTGACGAGAGAAAGAACAGAGTGTAAATCAGCGAGACAAATAAACAAATAAACAAACAGCTTCCCAGGGTTTCATCTTAAGAGTTGATCTTAAGACATCAAGGCATTTTGGGTAAAATGGGTCGGCGCTCCATAGATTTAAAAAAAGCCATCAAATCAGAGTGGACATAGACGTGGAAAAACACAGCGGACAGAATCGTCACTCTGATGTGATTTCATGATTAAAAAAGACTTTAAAACGTTTTTAAATAAGGGACGTTTACCTGCAGTATGAAATCTTTAATATACAATTCCACTTTCAAACTTTAGGCCACACCCACTAATTGTATCTTTACAGAGTGACATCAAACCATAGGCTGTATTCAGGGTTCAAATTTACGTCCATAGTTACGTGAAGAATGTTCCCTGTATTCACTGAGTCGGGTTATTACGCAGCTGCCTAATTAAAATCACCTCATGTGTATTTCACACCTCCAAGGTTGCCAGATTTCTCCTGAATAAAAGCATCCAACATTTTATTTTGTTTCCATGGTAGAAATTGCAACCCATATGATCAAAATGATCAGAAAATGTGGACTGAAGAAGCAAATTGTTTTCTTCTTTGTTAGCAAACATGATATGAAGTAACTTAAAAGGCAGGACCTCGCCTCTCACCCGGGTCAGCAGGGATTGACTCCGGTTCCCCCGCGACCCTGACGGATAAGTGGAATAGATGATGGATGGATAGATGGATGGATAAAATGCAGGAGACAATGTAAAAATAAAAAAATAAAAAGACACACCGTCACACTCTCACTCACACACCGTCACACTCTCACTCACACACCGTCACACTCTCACTCACACACCGTCACGCACTCTCACTCACACACCGTCACGCACTCTCACTCACACACCGTCACGCACTCTCACTCACACACCGTCACACTCTCACTCACACACCGTCATGCACTCTCACTCACACACCGTCACACTCTCACTCACACACCGTCACGCACTCTCACTCACACACCGTCACACTCTCA
>JAQQZR010000005.1:14357761-14369445 GCA_030068235.1 Notoglanidium macrostoma
ACACACACACACACACACACACACACACACACACACACACACACACACACACACACACACACACACACACACCTGCTAAGAGATATTGTGTAACCCAGTCCAAGAACAAAACCGGACTACAGTTAATCTAACATTTTTCCTCACTTTTGCCATGTAGTAAATGTGAATTGAGACCTATATAAATTTGTACAGTCGAGTCAGAGAAACATTTTCAAAGAAGCAGTGGTTTGTTTTTTCCATTTGCAGACATTTGCCTCAAATCTCCATTCCTCTCGTTCTGCTCTATGGAGAGTTTTTTCTGCCAGAGAGCGTTTATCGAGAAAGCATCTGTCATATCTCATCGCAGGCCGAGTGCAGGCTGTGTCAGAGGACTGATAACTTAACCTTTCCCTGATCTGCACTTCAAAACAGAAACAGAGTCCCAAGACTCCCGCCATGTGTGGTCCGCTCTGCGCTCCACTACTCTCGGAGTGAACGCTTCATTCTGCAAAATCCAGTGAAGGATAGAGACACCTGCCATTTTTCTCCTTTGTCTGTCAGAAACAGTTCCCTTTTCTTGCGGCTGTGATCACTCTTGATCCTGACACAAAATGTCAGTGTGCTATATCACAGAGTAGTGAAGACACGGCGCTGCCACATCCACGTGGCATTTCCACGAAACTAGTCGTTATTCCAATCAAACAGCTCTGAAATCAAATATCTGAAAAGCACGGAATTAAAGTTTTCCCAGTTTTTTTTTTAATCCCAGTTACGTCTAAGTTTGGTGTTTTAAAAAAGATCTGAACTGAAGCCTTTCAATTAAATCATAAAATGAATCACCTGCATTCACAGAAAAGAAATCCCGTATGCAGGAATCAGGCGCTTGGCATTGATTAGCGTGGGACAAATCACAACAGCAAGGAACCATTAGGATTTTCAGTGCTTTATCATCATAATTTGCTCATACAAATGCAATTAAGTTAATAGTTTCCTGATACACTGTAGCATCTCTATTCTCTCATATTATTTTGAGTGGTCCTATCGTTTACTGCTAGATAAATATTCACCACAGGAAGTTTTTCTAATTTTTTCCGCTCTGGGGCAATCACTGCAAACCTCCCCATCCCCACCCCACCGTCCTCCTCTTCCTCCCCCTGCTCACTTTTAATGTCATCCCCATGTGAAAGATTTGTAAAGTTCGAAAGGAAGAGCAGACGCTGAAACAGCAGCACAGCTCTCTACTGCCCTCTAGACACAAAGTTACAGCTACGGTGAGACACCAGAGCACAGCACAGAATGCGATAAAAAGCCAGGAAGGACACAAGTGCAATAATGTTACAATAGAAATACATCAATCAAAATTTCAAAATGCCAAAAACGTTTATTATCTAAACAGAATCTCTAAACCGGACTGTGCATCCTTCCTAACCAGTGCACTCTGGAACATGCTATAGAGCATTTTATATTCATAAATATGACAATAAGAAAAGGTTTATAAATATATATTGAAAATGAACATTAGGAACTTATTTTCTGCCTCATAACAGATTTTCACTGAACTCAAATCCAAATGTACCCAAAACATTCTTTAATCTTAATTAGCGTACCAGCTCAAAATGATCTTAGATGGTTTTAAATTGCTATGTAGACTTGACCAGCCATGAAATCTATTTAAACTGTTTCCTACAGCACAACTTCAGCTCATTGTTTTCATGCTGAAGTCATTCTGCAGATTTTTATCTCGCAGAGCTCTCTGTTGGAAGAGTAATGTGTCAGGCAGCCAATGCAGATTTGTGAACAAGAAAGCATGAAAGCCGGCTTATTATTCCTTTCCTGTAGCGTGTTAGGACCCACCCAGTGCCAGTGGTTAGTATGAGCAAATAGGAATCCTAGACGTAACGACTGTGCACTTTTCCATGACCCAATGTAATTTTTATAGCTTTATTCCACTGTATAATTTCCCATATTTCAAACATAATAAAGGGAACCTCTGCATTTCCCCCTCCATCCTTCTCTCACTTGATCCCAATTTTGACATTTGTGTCTGCCTCAATTTGATTGGATGACTCTCTTCTTTTGAAAGGATAATAAAACTGTAAACAAATTTAGACCAAGCCTGTCCTCTCAGCTTTGGTTCTCATTACCAAGTTCGCCTGCGTACTCTGCTAATGTCCCGCTCTTACGGAAAAGTCACCCTTTTTGCTAGATTAAAATCAGAAATAATCTAAAGTGCGTATAAATTTCAGGCTCCCTAATTAACAGCGTGTGCAACCAAGAAGAGGACATTTCACTCTCAGAGAAGGAGGGGGAAAAAAATAATCAAATACGAGCGCTTGCACTTGCGCCCTTCATCTAGACAGAGCCACATCAGTGCAAGACTCTTTCTCTCTGCTAAGGAAGAGAAAGACGAGCTCTGATCGTCCTGAGGTACAAACACATTTGTGTGTCCTCAGAATCACACACACACACACACACACACACACACACACTGTCGGTTCTTTCTTTACAAGCCCTTTTGGACAGTACTTATTATGTTTATTTATAATGCAAACGTTTCTTCATCAGGTTTGTAATTTTCTACAGTCTTGATTCTCAAATTAGATTCAGTTAACCTTCCCTCAGTCCTGTCCATGATGTTTATATTAGAGCAATGCTTCTTCTCTCCCTCATTAAGAACTGCTCCATTCTGGTTTCTCAAAAGAAAATAGAAGCCTACGAAAACGGCAATGCGGTATTATAAGGGCAGATTCACCCGCAGTTTCTGGACAGTGTAAAACAGCAGTAAATCTCACTCACTCGGAGGCAAAGAAGATTTTCAATTGATGTTGGAGTCAAAGGGCATCACAGCACAGCCTACTGAGCTGAAGGAAAAAAAATGTTTTATTTGCAGTGCAAACGCCAAAATCCACTTTTATCCAAAAAGCGGACATACTTCGCAAAATAGGATATGATTTTATTTTCAGAGCTGGCTCTAGGATGGAAAATCAAGTTCATGTGGTCCTTTTTACATCTGTATAGTCTTGCGATAATTCTGTACAATCAAAAGGTTCTCCAGCCAAAAGGTCCTTCTGTGCTTAATTATGACATTTGGAAACAGCCAACAGGACACCCAAGCCTTACAAAAAGTGAACGCTTGCACGCAAACACACAGACTCACGCACATACAGTCTCGTGCACGCACGCACGCACGCACGCACACACACACGCACACACACTGCAAGCAATACAGTTTCGTTTTCTTACAGGGTTATTCAGATGATGGCCCTTGACTACTTAGACGAAGCGCTCAATTAGGCATAGCTTGTTCAGCTGATCTTCTAGCCAGTTATGTTATTGCTGCCATGTGCTGCATTACTGCGTGTATACCTAAGCTCGGGGCTACCAAGGAATAGCATCCTGTTTGAAATGACTTTTTTTTTATTGCAATGATCCATGATTCCTTGAAGCAAATTTTGTGAGACCTGTGCAATTTTATGTCATTTTATCTTTTGGGAAGAACAGGATGCGAGTTGCTTTCCATGCATAGTATAAAATTATTTCAAGAGCATGGCACTGACATAGTATTAAAAAAAACAAAAACAAATAAACTAATGAAATGGATATAGGAAAAGCCATTTGGTATGATTGGGTAGTTAGTGATAAAACGGTAAATGTTTCTGATACAAGCTTTCATCAGTTTTTCCCTCTAAATCACAAATAGAGTCATTTTAATAATTGCTGCCTTTAGATGAGATCCAGAGTTAGCCTCCCAGGTTGAACGGTCATAATTAAGCCGCTGATTCTACTCTTACAATAACACCGCAATTATCTTTATCGCTTACGGCGACATAACATGCTTGATATACGTGTGTGTGTGTGTACAAAAATTACAGCCAAAATGTCTCCCACTCGCTGTCCGTCCCGGCCCCCAGCTCAGTCAGTGCCATAAATCAAGTCATTAAGATAACGTCAGTAGCTGCTGCTCAGCTCATACATAACACAGGCAGACAAAAGCTCCATCAGCTCATAACAGAGGGCCATCTCTGACCCGGAGCTGATTCCCCAAAAGCAGCACACACTTGAAGTAGTTAAACAGTAGTTCCACCTAATCGGCCACCAAAGAGCGGGGTCCTAGGAGTCTTACAGGCTGCTCTGGGATTTATCATGAATCCTTTCGCAGAATGCGAAAGGGAAATCTACCAGAAAACACAACAGTCGCTTCACTTAGTGCTTACAATGACTCAAACGGCCCATATCTGATCAGATCCATTCCCTCCTTCTGTGATCGCAGCACCTATAAGAAATCTGTGTGTGTGTGTGTGTGTATATGTGTGTGTTTTTTTTAGAGGCTGAGCGCTTACTTCATGTTTTCCCATTGTAATTCATGCCTGGCTGCAGTCAACTGATTTCTTGTGACATTATGATCCTGCACATTTCCTCATGCATAATTAGTCTTAGTGCTCAATAAATCTCCTCTGTTTGTTTTTTCAATGTTTGCTGTGGTTTACTGGAGACCTTACTCAAACTCAAAGTATGGGCTTTTAATGCACAGTGCAAAATATTCAATTCTGATGAAACAGGGATAGATAAATTCATGCGAAATGTAAAAGCATACTAAAAAGCATACCACCCATATTCAAATATTGTAGGAATGAAACGTTTACACGAAAAAAGGAAGTATAAATCTAAGCAGCTTATCATTTACACTATATAAAACAGTAGCCTCGTGTAAAGCGAACGCAAGCCAAAGTACATGCGTAAAGGACAATCCCAAACTGACACAGAAGGGGTAGATTTAGAGCAGATACAGTGAAGTAACCATCCAAAATCAACATTACTTCAAACATGAGATCATCTAAACATCTGTCTACAGCATGTCCACAGGGAGCTCAATCAAAGCCCTGCCGAAATATGTACAAGTGTTTCTGGAAATAAATATTAGGCCTAATTGAACTCTGATTGTGGCAGCCAATTGTGCCTCTGAGAGGAAACGCTCATTTGTATCAGATATCCCGAGTCAGGGAATAACCTTGCCCAAGTCACTCTTTCACTTTGCATCTATTTATTTGATCTTCATTCCGTTGTTTCTTTTCTTCTTCCTTAATCCGAATAAACTGATTTATTTGATCCATGTTCCCTAAAGCTCATTACACAGTTTAAGACCATTAAAATTAGTAAGCTCTGAGTGCATTTTAAGTGAGGGCCTGACAGTTGGCTTGCACAGAAGTGGACTGAGTTCAATCATACTTAGGCTGTCTGTCTTTTCCCGACACACTCCATTTGCAGTCGGCGGATACGTTTACAAAGAAGCTAATCATAACTTAAACATTTCTGTGCAAATCTTACCAAATTACACAGAGCAACATGGAAGTGGAGAGGAAATGACTACCAAAACACTTAAGGTAAAATCTGACAGGTTTTTTTTCCCTGACAATTTGGTAATAACGGAGATAAATGACTCAATGCAAACTTTTTTTAAAAGGCAAAAAAAAAAAAAAAGCGCCACCCCAAAAAAACTCTTCTGCAAAATTTTACATATTACTTGAAATGGATTAGCACTTTTTAAACAACGTGAATGATTAAGATTGTGAACCAGGATTTTTTTCATTAAAAATCTATTAATGTGTAACTAAAAATAAATTAATAGATTAAATTAAAATGGACATATTTCATGTATGGTCTAGTTAGCCTATTGGGTGGTCGGATAAAGAGCTAGAAATTTTAAATAAACATATGCATAAATAATATATCAATAATTTTAGTTTAAGTTTAAATCCAATTTAGAGTGCAGCTCTAAAGGCTTATGGAGAAAGTTGCTGATTAATGTTAAATAATGCAATAGCATGAAGAGGCACTCAGTATTATTTCCATATAAAACCTTTACGGTCTACGTTTATTCCCCACATGAGAGTGAAGCTTGCTGGCTCAAAGTGTGGGTTAAGGTAAATAGATGCAATGCTTCCCCCTGGTGGTGTGTGACTGAATCTCACGAACATAACATTATTTTAAACTTAGTATTATTGGAACAAGGACTAACAAAAATCTTTGTGGAAGCTATTTAAGGTCCCTTCTTTTAAATAACATAAATATTGAGATGAATCTGCTACGCAGTTTGATTATTAAGCGAATAAACGAAATGTCAGTAACTAATGAATGCATATCTCCAGAGCAAGAGCAAGTTATCCAACCAGTAACCCCCAAGCATGCGCACACACACACACACACACACAAACACACACACATGCACACACACTTCCAAACCGCTCTGCGTTGAGAGACACAATTGAACTCTGCTTTCACTCCAGTCCTGTAAATGGAGAGCTGGATGCAGAGGAACACACAGAGGTTACTCTACAGGATGAGAACTGACCGCACTCGGCAGCCTATTAAACCCTGCCAACTGACCACAGGAAGAGAGAATTCCAGTCCCCGATGACCATTAAATATGACTACAGTTAGAGTTCACAGAGGATACCAGGACACCCAAGGTAGGAATCTACTTACATGATGCTAAAGCTTTATATATCACCTCTGTGGTCATTTCTAGTCAGTATTTAGAAAAACACAGACATTGGACAATAGACAGCATTGGACACTACAGAAATCTATATAAATATGAATTTAGAGTGACTATTAACTTAATAAATACTCTAAAGTAATGGTTTAAGGCATTATTAATGAATGTGTGTGTATGAAACATTTACATGGCAACATTTAACATTCACACTCCAGTTCAGTCTACTTAATCTCAATTTAATCATAAGATCCATAACATTCTGAAATCCATCTACTCATTGCTAGTCATTATTCATATACAATAAAATTTTAGATACAACTACATTTAGGCCCATAATAATTAGATAAATAGATCATTACTTATAATAAACATAAAGTATGATGATTAAGATTTTATTCTTCATAGTGGAAATAAACTGTGCTAAAATAATTCAATATGTTGCTATGCTCTCTGTCCATATCGTATTTGGAAATTATATATATATTGTTAGCACTCTGCCCACTGAGAGAAGCGAAAGAAATATTGTATTGTAAATATACTGTATATAATAGCTCTTAAAAATAATCCATTTTAAAATTGAACAAACAGTGATTTCAAGAACGCAGAAATGGGCCTTAAAAATAAATCTGCCCCATGTAAGCCAAGCAGGTTTTATGGACTGTCAAATGCCCTATAAGTGTGAGCTGGTGTGTACCCACACAGAAGCTTGTTCACATTAGGAAGCATGCGTAAGAGTATGTGTTGTGCAACACAATTATTTATCATATATACATTACAGCTCAAGGGCCCCACAGTGGCACCCTGACCATCACTGCCCTTAATTGGTGTTATTATCGGCAATTAATTAACACTGAATAAAAATGTTCAATACACAGTAAATGCCCTGAGCTTACATGCAGTACATTACAATAAAACTGGCATTTAAGACATTACAGTAGTCTTTCAAGCGCAAAACATAACCTATCCTCTCTACATCAGTGTGTTCTTGAATAATCACATCCTCATGTCATGAATCATCTCATGATGGACTTCCCTGATGAAAAATTCAGCAGTCTGACCAACTACCAGCTGCCGGAATACTAGCGATGTAACCGAATATTAATATATTATTCAGGTTGAATAGATTATGTGCTCTGGGTGACTGGTTGAGACTACAGGTGTTCATCAGTACTGGAATCCCACACAGCATAAATTCTCATAGCAGATTTTCCAGTGTTCAACAAAAATTTAGTTAAATGTTAAATTTAGAACTGAATTGACACTGTACAAGTAAGGTTTAACACTACAGGAATCAATTGTGTAAGAAAGTTGATGTCATCGAGAAGTGTTATAGATGAGGTTTTTAATTTCTCATGTGGGCACGATAGAGCGATCAGATATAAAGCAAGGTATAATGTACAAAGTTTTTGCCACAGGGTGTCATGAATAACCTGACGTTGTTAATAGGATTATTAAAGCAAAAAAAATGACCAGAGTTCTTTCTGCAGATTGATATGATTGGACACGGTCCTCCAAAGTCTATGATCAGCACTGCGTTCAGAGCAAAGGTCTTTTATTCATAGCATATTCAGAAATAACAGACTGTAGAATGCTATAATTGGCCAATCAGATTCGAGCATACAACAAAGACATGTAATAAGCTAACAAAGACCACGCTCATTAACATGAAGGTGTGGTGGTCCTCAGTAACTGCCTAGTTAGGGTTGTGGTGGTTTAGGCTATGTTCACACTGCAATGCTCAAATCTGTGACTCAAAAAGTGACTCAAATCTGATTTTTTTGCCTTACTGGCTACTAAACTATACTAAACTAAAAAAATGCATCTTTTCAGAGCTTCCATTGGACATGCAAATCCAATCTTTTCAAATCAGATTTGAGTCACTTTGGCTACGTTCACACTGCAAGTCTCATTGCTCAATTCCAATTTTTGCTCAGATCAGATTTGCCTATCTTGACAGTTCACATTCATAATCACATGTGACCTGTATCTTGACTTTATACCTAACACGCAACTGCTAAGTAGCATATCACTGTAGGTAGCACAAATCCACATAAGACCCGTGCTGGCCAACGATGTCAGCGCTCAGCGCATGCGTATAGGAACAAAGCCACAGGAATTCCGATATGACCGTTCTCATTCATGTCACTTAGCCAGGAATTGGATATTTTATGGATTTAGGACCACATATGAAAGTGATTCAAATCTAATTTGAAAAATTTGGATTTGTGTGTCCACACAGTTCTGAAAAGATGAAGTTTTTAATCCCACTCACACAGTTGTTTTTTTTCACACTGTTGTAGCTAATGTATGCATTGCATTTGCTTTGGAGGACATAAACAGTTCATCAGTTGCAGCTTTGTGCTACCTTGGCAAAAAATGCTACCGTAGCACGAATAAACGCTACCGATAGCAGAGAATAAACTTCAGTCCTAGCCATAGCCCTTAACCAAACCCTAACCTTAATTCTAACACTTAAAGCTTAAATCTAACCCAAAACTCTTACACCCTAACACACAACCACTAAGTAGCAAGTAGGCTTGCAGTGTGAACGTAGCCTTAAATTAGGCTATTAGTTTATTTGTCATTATTATTAATCAACTAAGTTCATTAGAAAATATTGCTCATTGGGTCAAATAAAAACAACTGTGCGAGTGGAATTAAAAACCTGATTTTTTCAGAACTGTGTGGACACACAAATCCGAATTTTTCAAATCAGATTTGAGTCACTTTCATATGTGGTCATAAACCCATAACATATACAATTCCTACAAGACATGAATGAGAACGGTCAGATCGGAACTCCTGTGGCTTTTTGCCTATACACATGCACTGATCGCTGACGTCATCAGCCTGCACAGTGTTCTGTGGATTTGTGCAACCTATAGAGATACTTAGCAGTTGATTGTTAGGTTTAAAGTTAAGATTTTACGGTTAAGGTTAGTGTTAGATTCAGAGCTACAGCTAAGATCAAGTTTATTCTCTGATATCAGTAGCTTTCATTCACTCTACAGAAGCATTTTTTGACAAGGTAGCATAAATCATCAGAACACCAGCAGTGCAACAAAACAACAGTGGAGGAGAGCTACAACTGACCAACTGTTTGCTGTCCTGCAGAACAAAATGTGATGTTTGCTTTAGCTACTAGCACTTTCATTTTGTTGGTTTTAATTCCATGAGCCATCTCACAGTTGGTGACGCAGGAGACTCCTGCAAAAAACTGATCAATGTGACAGTCTGGATGACAGATTCGTACACATTACAGTTCGATACGGGTCACTTGTAGTTATGAACGTGAACCGACAAGATAGGCAAACGCAATCTGTGCAAAACAAAAAGTGGAATGGAGCAATGAGGGCTGTAATGTGACCCTAGTCCAGATGATCCACTTGAGTGATGAGGTTGTGGAAGTGTCAGAGCTAGAATTCACAGGTCATGCTGGCATGCCTACCTCTGTGTAGAAATGCCACAAGGTTGTTGTTTTTTTTGTTTTTTTTTAAAGAAATTATACTTAAAATGAAACACTTCGGTTTTACCTCAGATACATATAAGGATACAGATATTTGGAGCACTAAACAGAATCAGATTCATATAATGGTATTGTGCAACACCGCTACAAGCCCAGACTGAGCTAGTAAAACTAGTAGACTGTCTTTGCCAGGTGCTAAGTGCTGTTTGAAGGAAACCTTTTCTGTATTACTAGGACTGCTAATGCAATGTTGTCATTTACTGATCAGTTTAGGCAAGTTTAGATCAGTTTAGGCAAAGCAGCAGGCATTGAAGGTCTACCAGTTTGATCAGTCCCGGGTGTGTATTGGCAGCTGGCCAGACAAAGCTGCTTTTTAGCAGGTTATTATTAAAAAATCTATACGATGGTTTAGAACAGGATTACAAACCCAAACAAAAAACAAAACAAACCTACAAACAAACAGTTAAGTAGCCTAGAATAGTGTAGGGTGGAATAGCAGGACTAGAGCTGATCTAAAGGTAAAAGGAGCTATCCTATGCCTGCTCTGTCTGTGTGTTTCTCAGCGTGTAAACACACTCCACCAATGTGTTTTCCTGAGGACCAGATGAAAAGCTGAACTAGCTGGACTGGGCTCGTGTTTTCCCAAGACTGCGTGCGTACACACAAATCCGGTTCGGGACACGTGCTCCACTTAAAAACTGGAGACGCATCAGCAGCGCGCGCGTGCATGTTTCGGTAAAGAATCCTAAAGGTGCAAGGTTTTGCGCGCGCTAGCTAGCTAGCTTGGACGGCTAAAGATGAGGTTCCTACCTGCTGATCCGCCTGCAATGATCTGATGAGTCGCCTCCCGCACAAAACTCCTTTTCGTGGCCATTTCTAGTCTGCGGTTGGGAAAGAAATGTGAATCAGGAAGTGTTACAGTGTATACTCATAAGTCACGCATATCACTTGGAGTTTTATTACGTATCCCTGTCTAGCAGACTCGCCCAAGCTAGGGGAACTTGAACCTGAATATAAACTCGTTTAATATTAACCGGTTCTACGTTAAACAGAATTAGATTTTACTGCAGTTACCTGTTTTGATATGCTATTAAAATAAGTGAACACAGAGGCGATTGGCCTGCAGCAGGACGGCTCACTGCTCACAGTCTCGTCTCATTTAGCTGGACCGCATGGCCGGAGCTGGACTTAGTACCCTTAGAGATCAGGGTTTAATTATAACTACCTGTTACGTCATTGCTGGCAGCCAGAGGTCTAAACTGAGCGAGCAATAGGTATAAGTGCTAAACTAGACTGCATTCTAATTTAATGTTTTATTTTAATCTACATTTAATAAAAATGACCCTCGTACTGTGTTTGTGACGTAAGCCTACGGTTGAGTGCAAAAGTTTGCATCCCCCAAGGTTTCTGGGTAACAAAAAAGGAACAGGCGTCTGAAGAAAAAAAAAAAAAAAAAAAAAAAAAAGCCAAAAGAAGAGTAATAAAATAAGTTAAAAAAAAAAAATTGGCTTATAAAAAAATAAAAAACTGTAGAGAATATATACACAGATACAGATTAGGTGCAAAATGAGAGACTATAACCAGATGCACTCGTATCCAGATTATAACAGTTGCAAAAAATGTCATTGTGCAGCATTATATCTTCATTTAGAGTCCTAAATGAAGATATGTTACTTTGCTATTGAATTAACCCACAAGCTATTAATTCCATTATATAGCAATTCATCATGAAGCATAAGTACT
>JAQQZR010000005.1:14373192-14394996 GCA_030068235.1 Notoglanidium macrostoma
TTAACTGTACACTGTACCACATGTATACATTGAAATGACAATAAAAGACACTTGACTTGACTTGACTTGACTTGACACTTGTAGTAGGTCATAAATCCCACTGAAATGAAATGTATTACTGAATCTAAGCCGTGATATCTGTAATAAGTCAAACAGCCCTCAAGGTAGATGACTATAGCCTATGAACTATAAGGCACTAATAACCTATTTAAGATAAACAAGATCCCCTTGGTACACGTTTCTGTGTCTTGGTTCCCCTGTCTATTCGATAAAAATTACTTACTTGCAACCTGTGTAATTCCATGGCTCATGAATACAAAATACATGCAAATCAAAAAACAAAGTGTTTAGAGAGACAGGTTGTACCAGTCTATACAACATGTTTAGATGACATTTTCTTTTTCCTGACACCGAATAAAAGTATGTATAGAGAGATGTAGGTATACATACAAGCACATTGCTGTCTTTCTTCACAATGAGAACTTTCCCTCCCTATTTAATTTCCAAATGAAAAATTTATTGCATGCTTTTGGCAGGAAAATGCCATTAGCAATTTGATGTGCTTGTACACAGAGGAATTCCATTAAGTTCATAAAATAGCCAGCACGTGTATTGATCTTTCTTTTGGTAATTCATTTGTTTATTCACCTCCTTCCTTATTTATTGAAGGCATGAATTAAACAGACCTAAGTAAATTGGTATGGTCACAACATGATGAGGACTCTGATAAAAGGACTGCACTGATATATAGCTTATATTTCGAAATACAACGATTTGTTCTCTGCAAAGGAGAAGAGCAAAAATATATAAATGAAAGAAATGTTCAAGGCTGATGGTTGAGAAGTTCTCTTTCCTTCAATAATAGAATGTCTGAATGTTTGAGTATACGCTACTATCCCTATACAATGAGGCATACTTGTAAAGGCTGAATCCATGACCTTGCTTAAGGCCAATAGTTCACTGCTTTTTCAGCATTAGAAATCGTAAACTTAAAAAACATGCAATAAGATGAGAACACATTGTACCTTTTATTTTCAAAACTTTCCATCCATGCATTGACGATTTGAAGCCTTCACAAGCCTTTCAACTACTGCTCATGTACACAGTCAAAATAATATTCTCCATTAGCTTAAAAACAACTCAATGACCTGCAATATGATTTAGTAAAGCAAGCTGTTTTACTTACTAAAAGTAGCAACATTATGAGAACAAAATAAATTTAAAAAAAAATGTAGAAACAGTGGTTTGATCCATAGAACAATTCAAGTCACTAATTTTTATAGCTCTTTTGCAGATTAATTTCTCCATCAGCACACAGTGAAGATCAACATCCCATTGTAAAGTTACTGCAGATTAGGGGTGCAGTGTGTCCTGTTACATTTCTAACATCGAAACATTTGTTAGTTTTAGGCTTGAATGTTCAGCTCGTGTCAACAGTTGCTACTGCAGGTTTAAACAGGAATAATCATGTTTGATTTGTTACTCTGTCATGGGAAACAGACGCGTACTGTTCCTGAGTGGCAGTTTCCGTATATTCCAGTACAGATGTAACAGATATGATGGACTGTGCCTCAGGTACTCAATCCATGATAAAACGGTTAACTACAACCAACATAGCATGTAAGGCTTTTATCTGTTCCATTACAGTTCCAATTTGAAAAGAGCTTTAAAACTAATATACATGTTAATGTAATTTTATTAAAAAAAAAAAAAAAAAGTGTACCCGAACTGGTATTCATTAAGCTAATTGACTGAATATTCTTTTATACCCTGATAAGGTATTGAAATATCTGAGGTCATCTAGCAATAAAAGCTTTGCTGTCACTAGTTGTATTATAAATATACTGTTTTAACTATTCCAAGAAGCATGGTATCTGACAGGAAACAGATTCTCTTACATTACAGCCTCTTATGTGAGCTACACTTTCCCAACAGTGTAGTCATTAAAAAGAGGATATGTACCTGAAAACATAACTACGAGTGGCAGGTGAAATGGACCGAAAAAGCGGGAAATGGGAATAAAAACAAAAACTAATCTAACACAGAGATAGGCAACCAAAAATAAACAAAACAAACAAAAAAAAAAACAAAGCAGATGCGTGCTAGTAAAATGGTAGGTCAAAAATAAATGTGACAGAACTCTGACTGGAAACCCATATGTGAAAAGCACTAACAATTTATATGTCATGGTCTGTGTCTTTGTTCAGTTAGTGGTTTGACTTCTCCCTTTTCAAGCGGTGGATAAATGCCTTTTCCATTGTAACTGCAGCAGGGAGCAGAGGAGTGGTATGGAAGAGAAAAGGCAGAGGGTAAGAGTGTTTGTGTGACCCTGAAATCCCTCTCTCTGAGTGGCTCACAGTAAAAAGAAATCCAAGGAATGTGTAGCTTATACCAGAAAAGACCGTGCTTCATTATTATTCTGAATGACAAAAACATCCTGTTGGTTTTTTCTTCTCTCTCCTGCAGTCTGAGGCTAATGCATTCAGCCCTTGATGACCTGGATGACTTCCTGTGTACATGTATGAAGTGTCTGATCAGGAATAATGGGTGCTCATAAAAGTGTGGGACCTTTGGTTGTGTATGTCATTGAGGGGAAATGTCTGCTATCGATGTCCCGCAACTTCCTGTCTCGAGATCCCAGTGTGGATGACTGTGCCTGGTTCCCGGTTGCTGAAAAGCCTGATGTACAGTTGATGTAGCTGGCCATCAGTAAAGTCAGCTCCAGGATCTGACCAAGAAGATGAGAAAGAGAAAGGAATTAGTTAGAAGGCATAAAGAGGGTTTTTTTCATGTAAAAACTAGATGATTTGATTTCAGGTATGTAATATCTGCCTTGGGACTTGGGAGCACAAAAGCTATAAGAAATGTGTGAAATTCAGCCTCAGAGGTGAATGGCTTGATTGACACGCTGGAGCTCATTAGCACTTCCTGTGTTACATCGTGCTGTAGCACACTGACCCGACTCTGAAGGCAGTGATATTGAGTGCATGGAAACCTAATTTTAATCCGGATATAGCAAAGATGAGGGAAGGTATAGGAGTGGATCTTGCTTAAGTGATTTTCAATGTCCACCTTAGATCACGTTTTCTAGATAAGATTTCACATCCTTCCAATAAAATAATGATGGAACGGAAACCAGTGTATTGGTGTCCTGAGATTTAATTCAGACGAAAGGATGGTGGAGCTGTTAAATGTATTTAATATGTTGTGACCACACTTACCTTTGGTTTAGCCATTGCAAAAATGAGCTTGTCCACAGTTTTCTTGCCCAAAGCCTGGTCTTTATTCTGGCTGACCACCACCATGAAGTCCTCTTTGCACCCCCCAAAGGTGATCACAGACTGGAATGGATACGTGACCAGCAGGTGCTAAATAAAAGTGAACACATTAATTCAGTCTCACGTTGAAGTAACCAAGGGCACACAAGAGCAAACAAGCAGGACTACTGAGATATTATTATTCATAAATATATTTATTTAAATGGTTTAACCAGGAGTTGATGAAGGTGGTGAGTAGATGGGGTTAAACTGAAAAGGGAAGATGAAGAGAGGCAGCAAATTACAGAGCTCAGCCGATGAAAGGTCACAGGGAAGCCAGTAAGTGGCCATTTGGGTCAGAGATTTTGGAAGCACTGCAGCTGAAAATCTTTCCAGACCAACATGTCTGTTTCTTTGTGTCGCTTAGGGTCAAGAATAAGTGCTTACCCTTAAATACTCCAGACATTTCCAGAAAATGAAGGTCAAGTTCTGCCCTAAAATTATTTGGCCAGCCTCAAGTAAAGGGCACTAATGAGCTGAGATGTGAAGTGGTAATAGCAATGCATCTCTCTGTGTAGACACACACACGCACACACTCACCATGCTGTAATCTAATACGCTTAACCCGTCCTCACTGACAGCAAGCCACACCTGTGTCTGCTCTAGCACAGAGGGAGGCAGTGGCTAGAAATTGAAATGGAAAGGTACAATTGCTTTTAGTTTATAAGGTTACCATGAAATAACATCCTGGACACTTTACCCATGATAAGCAAGCTGCTTAAGTTTAAGTATGCAATGAAAGCATCTTTTTTTAATTTAATACCAAACTCCAGAGTAATGGAAGTACACTTACTTTAGCACTAAATAGCTTGGCTCCAAACAGAGGCCATTTGCGAGCCACAGTCAAACAGATCCTCACGCATTCAGCAGCAGTGCACCCCTGCAGGACAGACCACTTAGTGGCCAGCCGCTCAGCCAGCTCCCTGTGGAATAAATGGCTGGTCATTCAAGGTCATGTGTGTTCAGGGCTTTGGTCTGCATCCTCGAAGGAAAACTGGAGTCCAGGAAGATCAGGGGTCTGCGATTTCTTGTAATACTGATACAATGATTGAAAGCACAACCCACCATTAACGTTAACGACATTTATTATTGAGTTCTTATAGTTTGACAGGTCATGTGAATTAAATCCATACCACACCAACTCAAAACCAGGAAGGCTTATAAATAGTCGACTTGATCTAATGAGCATTTTAGTAAAAATATATTCTGCGAGTGGAAAGTTCAGAAATAAAAAAACCGCTATGACTCCAGTAAGTAGCCAAAATATTATTGTACACTTTAAATAATGTGCCTTATAATTTGAATTGTTGGATGCTCCAAAATTCAACTTTCCAAAACTCTTCCATTTTCCGATGGATTAAAACGCTACATTATATAACATAAATGATAGTAAATGCAGAAGCACTCATAGTGAATGTACACTTCAGTTAATAGTGTATACATCCTCTGCAGTACTGTATATGCTCCTTACTTACTGTATACTATGTATGTTTATTCTGCATACTATGAACTTGTTTATCTTCATATTATTAAGTCCTCGTTACTCATACTTTACCTCTACACAGCAAATTCCGTAGTGTTAAATCTCTCTGTGAGAGTACATTTTAACACTATACTGGTGTTTATTTTGTCACATGGCCATATATGGTCACCTTTGGACATATTCAACTATGCATAATTCGGAATACTTCAGACGTCCCGAGCTATGTTGTTCTCCTGCATGTATCTCAATAAAAATGTCTGTACTGTTATATTTCACACTTTCTTTTAGATACTAAACTGAATTCAGTTGCCTATGTACTTATCTTCTGTGTACTGACATCTAACTGCAAGTTGCATCTAATAAGTTGCATCTAACTGCAAACGCACAGTAGTTAAGCCTGATGTGCTTGTGTGCATGTGTGTGTGTGATATTACCTGAGTTGCTCTGTGTTGCAGTCTGGTTTGTAGCGTTTGGGGTAAAAGCGCTCCAGAACCTGCAGCAGAATCTGCTGGATCTTAGGCTGTGGAGAACCACCAGGAGACGCTGGTGTTCGGTCCAAGTCTCCATGTTCCACCTTCATCACATACATATAATTACAGCACCGATTCTCATGTCAAAAAATTTACATACAATCCCTTAAAAATTAACATACGTACGTTAACAAAATACTTTTTATTTCAACATACCTGGGCCATGAGGGCAGCAACCTCCAGTGCAAGCTCTTTACTGACAGGAAAGTGACCTTGGTGAACTTCTTCATTCACTTGATACGCCAGCAGGAGGCGCTCTCTCTCAGTCTCTCCTTTTGCCTGTGCTCGGAAACATAGCCTAGAAAATACACACAAACCCAAGGTTATTGTAACCTCTACCTTTTAATAAATGAATGCTGAATACTGTTCTCGATCTAATATGGAAAGAAGAAAGGAGTATTAATGATGCACCTGCTTTTGTATGTTAAGCGCACGATGCGCGTCCCCTCACACTTTCCTGGTTGCAGTTCTTTCAGGGTCTGTTCCCACTTTGAGATCACATCGCAAATCTCCACAAAAGAAAACAGGTTTATTAATAAATACAATCTCTTGCCCATGGTATTCACAGGTTTAAACATAATCTCTATCTACTCAGAACAGGATATCAGTTCATTTGAAACTATGTAGAATACTTTACTTCTTCAGGCATAGAGAATTTGCTTGGTGTTGGCTTAGCCACTAAGCATTTAACAGCCATAACAAAACTATTCCTGGCCACTGCCGGTGGTTGCCCTAACTACCATAATAAGGAGTATGTCTGACCGGTGTACCAGTGAATTAACAAAGTTATAATAAATGGTGTACTATTTTAACATCTTATTTGTATAGTAATTAGTAGTTTTTGCCATAGAGAGAATAGTACACAGGCTTTCTTTATCATTATTTATTTGAAAATACCTATAACATTTTATCTGATACCTGCATCATATGTATATACATAAGCCAAATTTTCAACCTGAAAATTTTAAAATGCATTACCATTTCTTTATTTCTATATTCTTAGTTTCAATATACTGCCGAAGAAGTAGTTTCAGAAGAAGCTTCTATTTAAAATGAATGCAAATTCAAAATATTCAGAAACCCTAGATGGCATAAAATGTGCTCTGGTGTGCACTACCTTGGTGGCAGGCTGGAGGCAGTGCTCAAGGTCTTTTCCTGAGGGGTCGTCTGTGAAGAGGGCGAAACCAGAAAGCTGGGGTTTCCTCATGCCTGCCCTCTGGTTCAGTGTGTTCACAAACTCCTCTACTGTGGTGGAGCCATCGAATCCCACCACCTAGAGCATCCAATGATAAATTTTTTATTTATTAGGGGAACAAGTATAATATTAAAGATAGATCTTTCCATTTGATGTATTGTACCAGAGTTAGCCTAAGGCTAATTTTCATCTGCTGTCCCTTTACAATTTAAAACATCCACCCAGTAACAAAACAGCACAAAGTAAACTTGGCAAACACATAATATAAATTACACACAGTAATACATCACATACACACACCTAGTCGGGTGTTTTTGTTTTTAACAGTTGCTTTAAGTGACATCTTTATGTGTTTGTCATGTGCTAGTAGAGAAATTCAAATGGGAATATGTAAATACATATAATGGGTGTCCCAAAAATGTGGATCCGTAGGTATTTTTCCTGATATGAAATTTAGGAAGAAGTCATCTCTTCATGTAACATCAGTCCTGATACATTAAGAAATGTTCCGTGTTCTTGTATTCAGTGTATACATGAAGTGTTGCAAAGTCTAAGGCTATCAATTTGAGAATTTGTTGTAATATCTTTATTTAAATAAATAATAGCCTTTTCGTGACACCCTCTATATGGCCAAAAGTATGTGGACACCTTCGCCATCACAGCCATAAGTTCTTTTTGAGGATTCCATTTAAGATGTACTCCCCTTTTCCTGTTATAATTACCTCCACTCTTCTGGGAAGACTTTCCACTAGGTTTTGGAACATGGTTGTGGGGATCCACTAGAGCATTAGTTCGGCAAGGAAGCCTGGCATATAGTCTGTTCCAATTCATCCCAAAGTGGGGTTGAGTTCATGTCTCTGTGCAGAGGAGTTATTCCCCATCTATCTTGTCAAATCATTGTGCACATGGGCCTTGTCATGCTAGGCTAGGCCCCATAACAATCTTAATGCTAAGACATACAAAGATGTTCTCGAAAATTTTGTGCTTCCAACTTTGTAGCAACAGTTTGGGGAAAGCCAACATATGGCTGTGCTAGTCAGTTGTCCACATAGGTTTGGATATATAGTGTATGTGTATGTACCTGGTAGGTGTTGTTCATAAAGTGGACAGGTATGCTGAAGGGTAGCGAATGATGGTAAGGGTTTCGCAGCAGAATAGACACAATCTCCATACGGGAAGGCTTGGCTTCCCTTTCTCCACTCTGCAACACTCTCTCTACAGACCGCTGACAGTACACTGCATACTTTCCAACCTCACTCCTTTACACACACACACACACACACACAATCATTCATTCACAGAAATGGCAGAAAAATTATTTTGGCACAATATAAAAGGAATGTGTAAGAAACAGGGATTAGTCAACTTCTCATTTAGTTACTGACTCAGAGTGTGATTATACGAGTATTATTGTATTTGAAAATTTGAAAAAGAGGCCTGACTTTGGATCAGCGTGTCTCTGCAGGTACTGTCTCAGGTACCACAGGAAGTGATGCTGGGGCAGGAAAAGTGCGAGGCATACAGACAACAGCTGCCAACACTATCAGAGAGGAAGTGAGGGGGGGGGAGAGTGAAAGAGAGCGAGAGAGAGAGAGAGAGAGAAAGAGGGAGGGAGGAAACGAATAGTAAAATCTAAAGTTAGACTCAATGACTCACTTTAGTCTCAGTCATTGCTGAATGTGTGTGTGCATGTTTGTATACGTGACAAACCTGTGTGAGAGAGTAATTGTTTGGCATTCGACGGTTGGTCTGTTTTATCAGCTGACAGTACATCTCATTCTGCAGCTCAGGGTGTGTCAGACACACCTGCAATGCACTCTGGGCCAGAGAAGTGTGATAGTCTATGGATGGTGCCTCCACTAGCACGTTGATGAACAACTGACATGACTAGAGAAGGAAATGATACAGAATATTCTTTTATAGTACTTTGTTTTAAATGATTAATTATTGGTATCTTCAGTGAATCAGGCATCCCTTGCAAAGCCATGGACATAAAAACTTAATGTCCATCATTTATTAACATTACTCCCTTAAAGGACTTCAAGGTCATTTTTCTTTAACTTTCCTTCAAAATGCAATACATTTTGCCCGCCATTAAATTCCTTGAAATTTGATTATGTCACTGCATTCTTACATGAAGAAAAATAATAGTAACCAATATCTTGCTTCTCCTCCCTCAGTTTCCAACTCCAGCTATTATGAAGCAAAGGCATGGATTTTGTTTCACTGGTAGAAATGCTGTGTCACAGGAAAGGGAATTGTTTTATGACTTTTATTTCAAATTGTCTTTAAAAATCCTTCACAAAGTAGTAGTCATCAGTCTCATTGTCTATATTAGGGTCTCCAAAACTAGGGTTGGGGTCACTTGTTTTACAAATGGGGTCAAGAAAGAAACTCACAATCTCTCACAATCTTTTTTTTTAGTTGTCATTTATGTGTCAATTACTGCATGTCATGATAAAATGAAAATATTACAACAGTCCTAAATTATAAGCCTGAAATCAAAATGCAGGCTTGGGCTAGCAGAAAATTCATTCTGTCCATTTGAGGTTGTTTGCCAAGAAAACCTTTTGAGAAGTGATCTAGATCATCCAATTGTCTTCAGTGATAGTATCATGTCTTTGCACTGCCACTAGATGGCAAGCTGAACACATGCAGACTGTGTATGAAAGCCCATGATCAAACACATTTCCCATTAATAATCCATTTGTGCTCCCAGAGTAATTACATTAAATTACTTAATGTCAGGATATACCGGTCAACTAAGCCATCCATTACCTAGTGAGATGCTGTCTACTTTAGGATCAGATGTCTAGCTAAAAAGGCTTGACTTGCTTAATACAAACACTTGCACATGCAGCATACTGGGTGTAGAGATATGTATTCAAACCATGTAAACAGTGTATAAAGTGCAGTAGAAGGTGGTTGCATTTAACATGGGTAGCAAAAAGTAGCAGCAAGGAGACTGAGTGAAAAAAAAAACCTCTCTCCAAGACAAACTCACGGCTTCTCTTTGAACCCAAGCCGAAAGATTTTTCCCTGCTGTACAACACTGGGCTCTATATAGTAAGTTGAAGGGGTGGCAGAGACTTGCCTCAATCAGAGCCTAATCCAGGCCATTATCTTCATACAGTGCCCTAATGAGTGGCGGCCTGGCTGCTCTCGCTTTGATCTGACTGTGGGAGAGACAGAGTCTCTCAGACACCATGAGAACACACTGAGCTGCACCATCAGCCCTCCTTGTATAAGAAGGTCAATAAAGGAGTGAAAAAGGAAAGGGAGAGAAGAAAAATGTGAAAGGAGAGAGGAGTTGAAGAGAAAAGGTCGGTTTGAACTAAATTAGAGAGTAAAGAAAGGGAGAACAAGAGGACACAAGAGAAGGAACTGAAAAGGAACAGAAAAAAGAGGAGAGCCAGGGTAGGATGCAAGGTCACTATAAAAAAAAAATAAAAAAAAAAGGAGGGAGAGGGAGAGAGAGAGAGCGTGTCTCAGGGAAAAGAGAAGTGCAAACCTTAAAGAGTTTGAGAGCCTCTGTTTGAAGTGCCTCAGAGGGCAATGTGGTCAGAGGGGAACGCAAACCCTCTTTACTGAAGCACAGCACCTCATGCTTCCACAGAGGAGAGTCTGCACACAGACACGCACACAGACACGCACACAGACACGCACACAGACACGCACACAGACACGCACACAGATAGCATTAGCAGATTCAGTTACAAATTTAAAATGGCATTACAGAAGACTTCATACCTTCAATGATCGCCATTAACGGTGTCTAAAGTTTCTGGAAATGTCAGCTTTGATTTAAAACCACATTGCACTTCAATTATACCCAGTTGATCACATTGTACACCACGTTTGTGCCTGCTTCAGTAGTATTAAAAAATTATTTGAAAACATGATCTCACCTGGATCTCCATCCACATCCAGCAGTTTTCCAATCAGCTGCTCATACTCGGTGGCCACTTTCAGGCTAGCACAATTTCCTGCTGCCACAGTCAGGTGGTAGAGCCAGGTATCCTGGGAGAAGGCAAAAATTAGACATTTAAAGAGCAAGAACTCATAATGCATTATTAATCTTCTATAGGGTATATTTCTGATCTTCAGGTGTGACTTGCTTTATCCTTTGGGTTTTGTTAGACTGGATAGTAAAAAGAAAAATGCATGCTCAGCAAATTAGTTCATTCAGAAGGTTAAACATAATATGAAATAGTGTAATTTTTTCCTCAAATGTGTATGCATGGTCACATGGACAAAAAACAGGGGTGGAAAAAAGGTCATTTATTATGCATTGTGCACAATATGTTTAGAGCCAAGAACTAGCAAGTAAAAAGTTTTTTACAAATAATGTCCCCAAAAGAAACAATCTTTTTTTATTCTTAGAACTGTCTTTCTAGTCTGTGGTCTAAACAATAAGACTCCTTTAAACCCCATTAGGCACCTGGCTCATTAGTTCTTAAAAACCAATAAGCCTTTATAACATGTGTGTATACATCCATCCATCCATTCATACATTATTTATACCACTTATCCATTAACGGTCATGGGGAAACTGGAGCCGATCCCAGCTGACTTCAGGCGAGAAGCAGGGTAAACCCTGGGCAGGTCTCCAGTCTATCACAAGGCACCATGTAAACAGTTTTTAATCTAATTTGATTTGGATTTAGTTTTATGAGTGTTACCTTTTCTTGCTTGGTGCCAATGAGCAGGTATGTGGGGCTTTGCTCTTTGGGATGGACCACTAAAGTGCAGTGAGAAGAGAGGAAGCCTCGTCCTCCTGCTTCATAGTCCTCATCGGAGTCACATGACCTGTCCACCTCCTCGACCCGTGCCTCTCGCACATGGAGCTGACCTAATGGGAACTGTCACACACACACACACACCCCTCAACATAGACAGCATAGACAACAACAGGAGAAAATGGATTTCATTCATATTGTTTGTATAGTCACCTTGTCGTCCTGGTTACGGTAGTAGTAGAAAATCTTTCCAATTAGGGTGCACCACACAAGCTTTGAATGACCATGCTTGACCTAAAAAATAAATGACACCGAAAAGCAAGTGAGACAAAAAGTTCCAAAAACGTAGGGAATTTCACAAAGGTGTCAACAACCAGAGAAGCAGCAGCAGCGAATTCTGTAGTAACAGTTACAGCAAAAACTTCAAAGCACTCACGCAGGAATAACCCCTACAATACCACATTCTATGGAGGGGATGAGGTCATACACAAATGCACACATGCATACACACACCTTAACCTAATCTTATCCTCAGTAACCAAAAGAAAATATTTTGTATCTTATAGTATTTTTAAAAAGCTGCACCTTTGGGCAGGAGTGTCCCTACAAGGTCAAAACTGTCTGATATTCCCATTCCCCATCAAGATATAGAAAGGCTTGGCAAAATTCCAAGCATGTTGACCTCAGTTCTGTCTCAACGCGTGCTAATCACCCAGCATTCGAACCCAGAGCCTTTTAACCTTACCTCATCTACACAAACTTTTACACACACAAACACAGAAAAATGTTTTTCTTACTATCCTTGTGAGGACCTTCCATTGACATAATACAGTAATACAGCTATTTAATGCTAAGCCTAAACCTAATCTTAAACTCACCAAACTTTTAGACTTTTAAATAAAAAAATTGCAGTTTTTATAAAAGGGTAGTTTTCCTTATAAGGACCAGTCAAATGTCCCCACAAGGTCAAAGCTGTCAAATATTCCTGTCCTCGTGGGGACATCTGATCCTCACCAAGAGGGAACATTTTGGTCTTTTAGTCTTTAAATAAAAGCTGCTGTTTAAAGAGGGGTGGGGGAGGTGGGGATTGTGAGGACCACCCAAATGTCCCCACAAAATCAAACCTGTCAGATATTCCTATTCTTGTGCGGACATTTGGCCCACATCAAGATCTAGAGGCTGGGAATTATTCTAGGCATGTTGACCTCAGTTCTGTCTCAACATGTGCTAGTCACCTAGCAATCGGGCCCAGAGCCTCTTAACCTTACCTCGTCTGCGCACACACACACACACACACACACACACACACACACACACACACACGCCTAATCACAGCCACTGGCATACTGACAAATCCTATTTGAAAACAGCCACGTACATTAGGATGTAGTCTCAAAAGACTGAATGCTTTTAAACAGCTGTTTCAGGTGAATAAAAATAAGGCTTTCAAGTGTTTGATGGTGCATATCCTGACAGCCCTGTTATTGAGTACTGGCACTGCAGGCCTTTCCGGAAACTCTACGGTTCATCTATACAATCACAGGGTGTAGTGAGAACACTGACTTAGTGTCTCACCTTAGTCAGCCAGCCACGTACTGTGGGCTTGGCTTGTGTCTCTGTGGAGAATGGTCCACTGGCCTGGACTTTAAGAATGTTCTGGAGAACTCGGATCCATTCTTCCAGGATGTTGGGAGAGTCTGCGGTTAGGTAGAACGTCTTCTTCTCTGTGATTAACTATTACACACAAATTGTAAAGTGTCTTTGATTTTCAGACAAAAATTAAACAAAAACCATACTGTTACTGAGGCAAACATAAGAAAAGTAATTTTTTTTTTCCAAACACAGAACAATAAGATCCTTAAAGCATAGCAACCAAAGAGAATTACACAAAACTGCTACCGATACAACTTTGGTAATCCAATAATGTAAACACAGAAAGGCTAAACATTAATTTCTCTGACAGAGTGCTGTTCAAAGAGAGATCAAGACATCAAGCAGTCAGACTACCTACAGCAGGCTGTGAAGGGAAGCTCACAGTTGACAGATTTGTTTAATGGGTTTCAGAGGCATAATGCAGTGTGGGTTTGTTTGTGTTTGTGTGTGTGTGTGTGTGTGTGTCTCACCTGGAACGTCTGCGCTCCCTCTCCACGGGCTATCCGACATGAAGAGTTGAGATCAATCTGGCCTTGAGGCTTCCGGATCACATCACTCTGAAAGTGCAGCACAACCAAAGCAAACATCACTCCTGCAGTACATTTTCACAACTGCTTCAACTAAATAACACTACAAATGGCACAGCATATGGATAAATATACAGACTATACATTACATATTATATATAATATAGTGGAAAATGTATTCTAGCTAAGCTGTATACTGTAAATAAAGATAATTATAATATAAATACATTATTTAAATCATATAATATGCCAAAATATTTCCAATTATTTCTACATGTGTGCATTTAGAATAGATTAAACAAGAGGAAAAAAAACAATAAAAGGCTGCACGTTAGACATGGTGCAGCATTTCTTTATGTGTAATTTTTTTTTTAATTCAGGTGTTTCTGAAATTAACAGTAGCAAAACTTTCAATGCCTTAGATTAAACGTAAATCATATGTCAGCTTTAACAGTTCTCAATATTTGTCTACAGAGTAATCGCTGTACATTGCTCCACACATTAACGGTGCAATACTTAAAAAATACATATATTTATATTTAGATTTGGAGGTGGCAAAGAAAACACACTAGGAAGATATTTAAAATGTACTGGAGGTAAACAAAGGACATATCTTGCCATACTCTCAAGTACATAAATATTAAAGTTATTGTAATTTCAACTTAATACCAAAGTATATTACAGTTCAAATTAAATAATGAACATAAATTCAGTTTCAGACTTTTTAATTAGAGGGTGTATACATCCAAATCAGGTGAACAGTATAGTAATTAAAGCACTTTGATGAACATGTATGTGTTATAAGTGCATTACTTAAATCTTTTTGGCGTATCATATATAATAAAATGTAAGAATTCATATAATAATATATTGAAAAATAATATATAAACTGAGCTCAATTCCTTTTATACATCACTGCTGTACGAATGCATATTTGGATGTTTCTGTTTTCAAAAGATTGACTTATATGAACCGCCACAATCCCTTCCCCTCCATGGTGCTTATCCACCCTTCCTTAAGCTTTAGAAACCTTTTAAAAAGGGATCAATAAGCAGCCATTGCTATTTCAGTCTCTCCCAGCAGGGCATCATCCTCTCTCCCACATACAAAGCTACAATTTCTCAGAAGCTGGCACAGTGTTAATTAGTCTCCCCCATGTACTCACTGGTGATTTATAATACAGGATCTCGCCATTCCTCAGGATGAACCAGCGCCTTTTCCATGCCTTCACCTGACTTCCCATCTTCAGCAGGTAGCCAGATTTCTCAAGAGTCTCCTACAGAAACACATACATCAATGTCTCAGACAACACTGGCTTATACATGAGCTCTTTAGACTGATTGAAACAAATGTGACTACATCTCATCTAAAACATTCTAAAAAAAAAAAAAAACTAGCAAATCAAGGCCATAAAGCCCAGAGCAAGAAGTAGAAAGTAATGTAGTAGGGTGAGACTGAGGGAATTACTGGTGAGATACACACAGGTCCAACGCTCTCACAGGAGTAGGATGAAGTGCGCTGTACTTTCTGCTCAGGCTCAGAGTAGTCACTGTCCAGTGAGTAGGCATCTGGAGGGATCGCATAATCACTCTCCGAGCTGATTGAGGACATGGACACACCTAAAAAGCAAAAGACAGGTCATGAATTAGAGACAATTTACCACAGGAATGACTAATCTTATCCTTAAATGGTGTCACCAATGACTACTGATTTTCCATCTACCATGATCAAATCTAATTAGTTTTATTTTTATTTAATTTTATATTTAGTTTTACTAAATTAGTTTATTTAAAGATTGATTGGTTCCGTGATCAACTGATGAAACAAGTGGCAGCTAGTTCTCTCATGCTTGGCTGCAGCCATGCTGGGCCATTACCAATCATATCTATCTAACATTTATGAACATCCAGCAACCAGATGATACTTCCGTTCCATTTCTCTGCCACTTTACATTTATATTTAATCATTTGGCAGTCGTTCATATCCAGACTGATTTATAAACAGATGAAGTTGCAACAATAAAAAAAAAATCTTCTCTAAAATAAAATAAGGATTAAGGATTAGAGACTAATCCTGGTGCATATAAGTGCTAGAATTGTCTAATAAAAGCCAAAATCTCTCAAGAAATTTAGACCTACTTACTGTATGTGTATAAAAAATTTACAAAAACAAAGAAGAATATAAACATCTAAACAAAAAAGCCACTGAGCAGTCAGGACACTAAATAATTCCACCTCTGAGCAGATGCAACACTTAATTTCAGTGCATCCTCTTCTGTGGTTTGTAAGGTATAGTAAATGACTAGAAAGGGATTAGCTTGGTAGTCATGTATCTTCACCTCTCTTCACAGCACGTGGACTGCCTGGGGTACTGCCCTTCTTCTCCGTCCCCACCGTTGAGGTGCGCAGGCTTGCCAGAGAGCTGCTGTCATCCTCTGAGCCTGAGTCTTCATCAGGGAGAGGAGCGCTGCTGATCTGCGTGGCTTTCTGCCAACACAGACATGACAGTCAGCAAAGCAGTGAAACTCCTAAGCTTGAATGTTACTAGTGAACCTCTTTGGCATTTTCAGTGACAAAGTAAATTAACAGAAGCATCAGGAAGAAAAATTTTAAAACAATATTAATAATGCACTTCTGTATTCTCACCCCTTTCAATGTGGAGTAGACTGGTATGCTGATGTTCTTGTAGATGAAATGTGTGAAAGGACCAGCTGCCGGGTACTGGGGGAAGGTAGACACTGCAGGATAATAATCATATGTAGAAACATGGTGCTGAATATCAGAATATTTCAGTGTCCACACAAAAGTCTTACAAGGTCAGCTCCACTCAGTCAACAAAGAACACATGGTGAAGGTCAACAGCTATGACTAACCCAAGGATAGCCAGAAAGTTATCGTGTCTAATATAACGACCACAGCCAGTGGGAGGAGTGTTTGTGTGGACATTTCCTTTGCGTATGAAACAAAAGCCTAATAATTCATATTTAATGCTAATGCCAAATGTTTCTCTGCATTCTCTTAAATTTTTTACAATACACCCAATTTTCAAGGCAGCAAGAACTCAAATGATTTAAGGACATTTTCAGAGATGATGCCTTAACTTCAAAAGATATGTCAATATTTATGCAGGGGAAGTTCCTTATATTAGCATAGCGGGTAGCTCCAGGGTTCTCAATTTAATCTTGAGTTTGGGTTACTGTTTACATACAGTTCTGCATGTTCCCCCCATGCCTGCATAGGTTTTCTCAGGGTACTCCAGTTTCCTCCCAAAAAACGTGCATGTAGATTGGTTGGCTATGTAAATTGTGAATTGTGAATGTCTACAGTGTATGAATGGTGCCCTGTGATGGTTCCAGCCAGCGTCTGTTCCACCCAGTGTTCCTAGAATAGGCTCCAACCTTTTTGGAGACACATCTTGTTTCATGCAAATTCCACCCTGTATGTGCAACAGCTCTCTGAATAGTGATAAAGACTGAGATCTGAATACCATTGTGTGCAATTTTGGTATTAAAATTTCATTATATGAGCCAATAGTGAAATACCATGTCACTGAAAAAAAATCTACAATGAAAATGGTATTCCACAGTTGTAATCCCCCTATCCTGGAGACCTGCTATCTAGTTGACAGTATTTATAAACTTAATTTAATAGATAAGTCTGATATTAAAACGCTCTACATAAAGTCTCCTAGAGCTGCTCTGGGAATCTGAAAGCTGTAAGTAAACGAAAAAGGAGAAGGGGGGGCACGGTGCAAATTACACACTGCCTTCGTCCTTTCATCAGGGTTAATGAGAAAGAAGCCGTTCCATTCTCAGCCTCTGTTCTGACACACCTCGAAAAGCCTTTAAAAGCTTCAGTGAATGGTAATCTCAGCTGTCCAGGTGTGTGTGTTCCCCCAGGTGAGAGGAAGTGACATCAAACAAGCCCTGGTCTCTCACTGACAGCTCAAGAAGACCAAAACAACAGAAATATTCTTAAACCATATCCATCCGTTGATGGTGCATCTTGTGAGTCAGGCGTGGTGACTGACTGGTGATGGAGTGAACTTGTTGGTTACTGGTTGGTGATTGAGTGATGGTTGTCTGTAATATTTGTGGTGCCAAGACAGAAATTAGTGCACCTACCTCTCCCCATATTTCTGGCTCCAGGGCTGGCTTCTGAAACTCTCATACCAGACTTTGCAACTGCGTAGATACGACTCTCCTACAGAACACACGCACGCATAAAAGGGCAGTCAGTAACAACCATGTACTAAATTTACATCTTGAATAAGTCGGTTTTAGACACACATTCCTCCATCCATCATACCCAGGAAGGAAAGCGGTGCAAAGGTGGAGTAGGAGGTTTAAGAGCTTCTGGATCCAGCATCTCCAGCTCCTCTGCCAATCCCACAAATGAGACACCATCATGGGGTGCTACTTCTTCTGTGGACCCTTCTACCACCCCTTCCATGCTTTCTAGAGGTCCCTCATCAATGTCCGTCTCCTCCACCCCGAGTGTCGAGGCAGAACCCAGAGCCAGACTACAAAGGTACGGGGCTGTGACAGAGCCGATGTCTATAGTGACGTTAACCTGATGGAGGCGTTCCAGGCCCGGATGGGGTTGACTGTGGTGTTTCTTGAGGAGCTGGATGCTGTCACGAGGTGTCAGAGGGGTTCGGACCTTGGGTAGGGTCATACTGGTGCCAGAAGGCAGAGCAAGGGGAGCAAGGTTTATTGGTGATAGAGAGGCCCCCACTGGAGGAGGACTCTTAGGAGTGGGGGTGGGTGTGTCAAAGCTGCGAGGGCCAGAAGTCTCATAGGCCGAGGAGGAGGAGGAAGATGAAGACGAAGAGGAGCGAAGGCGCTGTAAGCGGAACTTGCTGTTGAGCTCGTCAGAGGAGTGGTCTCTATCTGATGTTCCTCCTCCCCCTCGCTCCCGTGCGATAACAGAAGAAGGCTCCATCCCTTCCCTCCTGTCTGTTACCTTCATTCCAATTGCAGGGACTCCTCGATCTGTGCCGTATTTGTGTCGAGTCAAGTGTTCAGATGCGTTCTGAGAGTCTGAAGCCTCTGTTGCCTTCCTCTTACCATCTATAACAGTCACATAATGAATTCACTCAAACTCTTCAGACCAGGTCGACCATTAAGATAAAGACACATAATTTGTTGAACTATTCCCAAGGGGAACAGTTTCTCAACAAATCAAGCAATAAATTGTGATGGGGGTGTAAAGACATGCCTCTAATAGTGTTGGACCCAGGCTTGCATGAGCCTGTCACCCTTAAGCTCTCATCTTTTGTAGGGGATGCTCCAAAGTAGCTGGGAGTGTGCAGGGGGCTGGACGACACCAGCTGGGCATCCACCACTTGAGGCTTTGGAGAACATGGAGATGAAGGCCTCTCAAGTACAGCTGTGGTAAAGAAGTTGGAAATTCAGAGTTCAATGAAAATAAATGATTGAAAAAATAAGATTAATGCGAGGAAAATTATAAAATAAGACATAGGTTTACTTTGAAGTTTGTCCTGCAGCAGGAGGATCTGTTCTGCCTGTTTCAGGTTAGTCATCTTCAGTTGCTGGCTCTCCATCTCCATCTGAAAGGGAAAGATATTAATGGAGATATTTAATTGAACTGGAGTAACTATAGCTGATAAATAGCTCCTCATGTGTTCTATGGATGGAGACTAGTTCAATCATTCTGAAGGGTTTCCACTTATTGAAGCACTACATAACAAAAGGGACAAACTAACAAACCTTTAAGTGTGCTAGGTTAAATGTTTTTTCCCCATCTCATAGCTCATAGCTCACCTCCCGTAACTTAAACGTAACCCAGTCTTTGATTTTGGCTGCTTTCTCCTCTATAATCTTGGCTTCTTGGGCTCGAACCAAATTCTGGAGATAAAGAAAAACAGTCATGGGCATGTGAAAAGGTCAGATCATCCCATTCTGTGAGTTTTATGGACATACATCGCTATGTGTCTCCCACAGATCAGTATCGCTACATACCTGTTTTTCCAGCTGTGCTTCAAGTTTCTTTACCACCATATCTTTCTCCTGTATCTGACCAGTCAGCTCTTGATATCGCCTGTACAAGGAGCTTTCTGATTCACTGGGATGCATATTCACGGATTTAAGCTTCTCTTCCATTATCTGTACCTTGAATTCAGAATACCAGAATAAATACCAATATCTTTAATTGCCGCTCCTGAATCAGTAATTTAAAAAAGCCATAAGAGGCAGTAATCAGCACTAGTTGAAATGGACAAGAGGTCATACTTGTTTTTCTGCATCCTCAGCCCGTTGGTCAGCCTCCGTGACTCTCTGCTCCAGTTCTTGCATCTACAGCAAGACATGCAGAGAATAGTGGATATGCATTTAAACTGATTATGCATTAATACTTGTGAATGGAAACTTCTAATTGGTCCACTATGCCTGATGGTGTATTGTATACAACTATGCACATAAAACATGACTTTTACAATTAACAACTGAAACCTGGATCTACATCCCCCCACCCCACCACCACCACCACCTTTACCGTAGAACGATTTAACCCAATGGGATTTACCTGCCTGTGAATGCTAAATAATGAAAAATGCTTAATGGCGAGAGGAATTTACCAGTGCCTGACACCAAATGCTACATTTAGCCTGTGGTTTATCAGTGCAAGGCTGGGTATGTGCCTACCACAGTCTGCTCCAGTTCTCTGCCAGACCACCATGACCAGCTGACAGGAGAGAGGTGGTTATGGCATGTCTGACTGCACCTCGTCTTTGTAAACCTACCTCCCACCCACTACTACTCATAACAGTTGTGCACATACTTGAACATTTATAGAGCACAGATGTTCAACTTGTGATGCTTTAAGAAGTAAGTCTCCTCACAGAGGTATTGGCATTTGCTAGTTTTAGTCTTAAGGAGGGAGCACAGATAAGCAGGGCAGGGCTTAAAAGGGAATGAAGAGCTGTCCTAATAACACCAAAATGTACTCTTAGATAAGTCTCTGAAAACTTTCTAGGGTTGGAAGAAAAAAAAAAAAAATCATCTGAAGCATGAAAAGAGAGGGCAAACTGACTACGAAAAGAGACAAAAGGAACTCTAAAGAATGTGCTGAGATCAGCCATTTCATACATCTAAAGAGGAATGTGCCATCTAAGGAATGCTAAAGTAAATGCATGGAACTAATGTGTCTTTAGGTAGAGCTTATGGCTCTACTCTATAAAACAAAACTCTAATGCATTCCTTTTTTATTGCTATACAGCTCACACAGCCCAGCATACAATACGGGTACTAACAAACCTATGCACATGAAGTGAATCTTGCATGATATATCTGAATGTTTGACAAGCTACAACATACCCAGCAATGTTTTGAATGCCAGCCACAACTAAGACTAAAGATACACCTATATTCATTCATTCCTTTCTTTGTGACCCAGCATTCTTAAAATGGATGACAAAATAAAAAGTGGAGGGTCCAGACTGCAAGTCAGAGAGGTGAGAGGGCATAGGGACAAGCATAAGCATGTCAGACATTTACCAGCTGTCTCATTGCAAATGCAGTTGCTCTTTGGAACAGGAGGTCAGGTGTCTCCGTTTGGGCTGATTTGAACCTTAGTGCAAAGACAGCAAACTCCAGCCATGCTATTAAACAATGATAAATCACTGCACTGCTTAGAGAAATAAATGAAAGACATGAGAACGTGGTGTGGTGCCAGGAGTATTACTGAATTTCACTGTCCACTACTGTCCTTTATTAAAGCCGAGCCCTCGCCAAAGTGAAACTGCAGCCGGGTACCACAATCATTAACCACCTCACATGCTGACGTGGTTTCAGTGAACCCTAGCTCAATTATTAAGAGGAAGAAAAAAAAAATCAAGGCTACAAGCCAGGAAAGATATACAGACTGTGTGATTGAGTGAGAGAACAGAGAAAGAGACAGAATATTGCTATTTCAGGCTTACCAGGTTCTGAAGCAGAACTCCACAGAGATTACCCCACTGCCAGCTCTCTCTGCTCTCACGTTATTCACACATGCAAAAACACTGCTTTAATACTACCTTTGTGTGTATTTACACTGACATGTGTATTGGTGTGGCTAAATAAGTACGTTGCCTCCTCCTAGCCAAATTAGATATATTGGTTGTTTGCATTGCGGCGCGGTGGTGTGGTGGTTAGCACTGTTGCCTCACACCAAGAAGGTCCTGGGTTCGATCCCCGGGTCATCCAGGATGCCCTTCTGTGTGGAGTTTGTATGATCTCCCCGTGCATGCGTGGGTTTCCTCCGGGTGCTCCGGTTTCCTCATATTCAGATTAGGTCAACTGGCTACTCTAAATTGTCCATAGGTGTGAATGCGAGCGTGTGTGGCTGTTTGTCTGTGTT
>JAQQZR010000005.1:14395219-14411564 GCA_030068235.1 Notoglanidium macrostoma
GTGGACTGGCGACCTGCCCAGGGTGTACCCCACCTCTCGCCCGAAGATGCTGGGATTGGCTCCAGCTTCCCCGTGACCCGGATGGATGGATGGTTGTTTACAACTGTCAAATAGCAACCTTTTGCTTCATAGGTACAAGCCCAATATAAGCCAAATATATGCATACCCTCACTGTCAATATGTATTCCAGCATTTTATATATAGTACAGCCATGGATTTCCCCGACTTCTCTCTTTAGTACTGAGATTTTTTTCCCTTCGCACACAAAAAGTATGTGCTGCAACGTGAACAGAGAACACAAAAACTGTCTCACTCTACAAAACTCCAATCACACCCTCATCACATGCTATATTGTCCTATTCCCCAGCTCCAAAGTGAGTCAATGTGTGAAACACTCCTTACTCGGCCCAGAGAGCCAGCGGAATAGTGTCAGGAGTAATCTTGCGGCAATACATGAGCTGCAAACTGTCAACACCCTTCTCTCCACTCCCTCTCTCCTTTTACAAAACAACCATACACAGAGTAAAGAGGGATATTTAATCCTGTCCTTAAGTGGGGAGTGAGAGAGAGAGAGAGAGAGAGAGAGAGAGAGAGAGAAGTTGTGGAAGGGTAGGTATCATGAGGAGAGACAAGACCTGATGTAAGACACCAGTCTGTGAACTGTGTTTGGACAGCAAACATCTTGCGTATGAAGAGAAAGAGAGAAGCAAAGACAGTCAGACAGTAAAAAAGGACATACACAGTCAGACAGGGGTTAAAAAGTTGTATCTAATGTTTTTTTTTTTTATATATGGCGCATTGGCATTTATGTTTTTTTTATCATGGTTAATTCACTGTGTTTCCACAGAAAGAAAGAAAACTTGACCATATTTTGACCGGTAATCTAAACAAGCATTCACCTGCTACTCTTACAGCTCACTTTAAGGTGTTCATAGTCTTAAAATTTGGTCCTTGAGATAAGCAATGTCTCAGATTAGACATCGTTTCCTCTGATCTGAAAAAACCTTTTGTGAATTTTACAGGGACAATCTGATTAATTAATTAGTGTCATATTTATGTAAATAATACTGGTCTTGTATGTCATTCCATTTATTTTTGAGCATATTTACAGCCCAAAATTTAAATTGCAGGGTAAGCATCAAAGCAACTTAACTATCTGAGTAATGTTAAAGTAAGCGGTTATGTTCAAGGTCTGAATACCGATGTGAGCAATTTCTTTATTCACCCCTCAGTATGAGGACATAACTCTGAATCTGTCCCTTAATGAGAGAGTTTGGCCCACTTCCTACATCAGACAAACAAAACCAAAAACCATAAGTCTGATGTCTTCTCTGCATTGTTCCTTTGTGTGAGCATGACTATTATTGCACACATGTTCATGGTTTGCAAACTAGTCTTGCTTATCTATACAATTCTTAAGACCAGATGTCTCCAACACTGTTCAGAGAAAGGCTCCGTCCCTTAAACGCAGACATAAAGCCCGTCTTTAATGCTACCATTTAGGCAGATAATAAAAAGTCAAGCTGATGCTTGTGTTTGATCAAACGTGTGTCCGTTTTTGCTGTTGAGTCACAGATCTCTGGAAAAAATAAAAGAGAGAAATTTTTCTATTCAGATGTAACCATGACGAAATGGGGAAGGATGGAAAATTATGGCACTGTGCTCCACTTCCAATAAAAACTGAACATCACACTTGCTCACATACACACTCACTCCTGACAATCAAATGAAGCACACGTTCACATTCGCCAGTTGTGTCTCCTCACCCTCTTTGCAAGGCTCTCTGCCAAGTCTGACAATTAACTGCTTCTTGCAACAGCAAGGTCAGTGGAGCATGAACGAGTGCAGGGGAGAGAGGGGGGAAAGTAGAGAAAGCATTGGTTTACCCACTGCCGGAGGAGGAGGAGGAGGAGGACAAGCATAGCAAAAGCAACAGAATGTATCGGTTAAAGTTAAGCATTAAATCAAGCATCATGTATGATGTAAAGACATGCTGGACAATAACATGTAACATAGTAAACCCCTTAATGTGAATGTCATGTACTTGCATCGGGATTTGATCTTATTTGATATGTACCATGTATTAAGTCCTCCATGTCATCATTGCAGTGTCATGATTTGAGATATGAGCCTAAGAATGAATTGAACAGCTTTAAGTACGACATAAGGTCTGTCACCCCGTACCTTTTCCGCCAGCAGCTGACGGATTTTCCCTGCTTGCAGTCGAAAGCGGAGTAGCTGCATCTCGAGGGCGATGCATCTCTTCTGCCAGTCCATGCTGGCACTAGGAACAGCCACTGCTGCAGCTGCTGCACTCCCCTCCATCACCTCTGCCATCAAGACTGCCCTAACCTGAGAGAGAGAGAGAGAAAACAGGAAACGTGAGGGAAAGAGAGAAAAGCCAAGGTTAGCCTAATGACAAATGGTTGACATGACACTGAACTTCAACATATACTTCAGAAAAGGAGGTCTTTAAAAGTGTGAAGTGAAACTAATTGGGCATCACTGCATGCCACAACTTTCCAGAGCCACTGCCTCGCTTTAGTTTTGTTCTGGTTTTAATATTTCATTATTTCACCTCTCAGAAGCCACTCAACAGAAAAGCAGTGAAACTGCAGACTCGGCAATGCTGTCATACAGTAACCAGCAACTTTAATAGAAATATGTGCACACCTGCTCATACATGCAAATATCCAATCAATAAGTCAGGCATAAACCATGTAGATATGGGTCAAGTGGGTCAGTCAATGTTTACGTCATCATCAGAATGGGGAAAAATGTGATCTCGGTGACTTCGAACGTGGCATGGCTGCTTGTGCCAAACGGCTGGTTTGAGTTTTTCAGAGACTGCTGATCTCCCAAGATTTTCTCACACACACACACACACACACACACACACACACACACACACACACACACACACACACACACACACACCCCTCTAGAGTACACAGAATAGTGCGGAAAACAAAAACCATCCATTAAGTAGCAGTTCTGTGAAAGAGAGATCAGAGAAGAATGGCCAGACTGGTGACAATGCTAATATAACAAAACTACTCTTTACCACCGTGGTGAGCAGGAAAGCATCTCAGAACGCACATCACATTAATCCTTGAGGAAAATAAGCTCTAACAGCCGAAGACATAGTTAAGTTCCACTCATGTCAGCCAAAATAGAATCTGAGGCTACAGTGTGCACAGACTCAAACTGAAGACAAGTAAAACATCTTGATGTTTGATCTGAGCAATAACTGAAGTGCCTAACCTGTTTTGCACTTTTTCATTTTGCTGATGCCGCATGATTTGCTCATTGGATAACTGCATGAATGACCAAGTGTACTGGGGTTCCTATTAAAGTGGCTGGTGAGTGTATAATAATAATAATAATAATAATAATATTGCAAAAAGAATGGAGTAGAAATACAGGCAAAATATCTAAGAATCTAAGTCAAGATGATAATTTTTTAACGACCACCACAAACTTTTGTGCACCGGGTTTGATTTTTCTTTTTTTTCCGGCTAGATTTTGAACATAAAAGCAACTCATAGGTCTCTCCTGAGGATTTAAAAATGAACTGAAACTGTTCTGCTGGTGGAACCCTCCACGACACGTTATCAAATCTTAGAAAAACAAAACTCACGCTGTATGTAATTTGTCATAAAATGTTTTAAAGTATGTGATTATATCTTTTGCCATATTACCTAAGCCAGTGCTTTGCTGTGCTCTGATCTTTCTCAGACTGACAGTTCCTAGAAGGTGAGTGCACCGCTGACATCACAGCTCTGGCAGTAATCCCTCCAGGCTCCAAGCTTTCTCACTTTCTTTTATTGTTTCCCTCCATCTAAAAGAGAACTCTTCTCAAGTTACCTTGGTAACAGAGAAAAAGCAAACTCAGCGCTCAAATGACACATTTTAAATGAAGGCTTCCTTTTTCTAAGACTTTTCTCTCTTTTTCTCGCTGCGTGTGCGACCTTCTGCTGAGTCCCAGCTGGACCCTGTGTTGACTCTGTGGTTGTGTGTGGGTGTTGAGCAGCTAGGCACTTTTGTAGACCGTTTACCCACCAGGCCAATCCCTTCCCCTGAAGCAGGCACCCAAATGTCCCTGCCTGTGCAATCCCTTCTTAATTACAGGCCCCGGCAGAAACAGGATCTAGGTCTACACAATGGCGTCTTTCTGCATGACAGTCCCATTACAGATATGTAAGAGGGGGTCTCTCTCCCTGTCTCTCTCCCTGTCTGAATGAAAGCGACTTTCAATGGTGGGAAAAGTGAGCTTGAAAATTATTCTTACCTGTATGGGACTGCCTGTAAGCCAAATTTTAAAAGATGGGCACTTTAACAAACAGTCTGTCCAAGCCTTCTGGGATCCTGGGGGGAGCAGTCAATCAAAGCAGCAGGAAAGAATCAACTCATTACAGAATCTAAAAAGCTGTCCAGCATCAACAATATTGTGCTCTGCCTGAAAATAATTCAAGATAACAATACTCATACTTGACAGGGGAAACCATCAAGACCAATCAAACACAAAAGCAGCAACAGCAGCAACAACCAAAAACGTCCCCAGAGGAATTCATGTCTCCATAATAAATGCTTTTCACCAGTTCCAAAGCAGGAACGTTTATGGTTTCATTACGGTTCCTCCTACCAGACAATAAAGGAAGGCTGCTGTAGAGAAGCTGGATATGGAGCGGCAGGCCCAGACAGAGCACACCACCACAACAGTGCCATGTGGCGCTCTGCAATTAGCAGCCTCCTAACTATAGCCCTGTTGGCAAATTACAGAAGGCCTTCGTCGGGAGGATACACTGGACGACCAAAACTCTCCACTCAGTTCATGAAGGCTCCGGTATGCCGAGACCTGAGGTTTGTGAATCTGCAGCCGTATGGAGTTATAAGGAAATGGCCTAAGCTGTTTTAGAGTCAAAGCTTGTTTTAGCTGTCAAATATAACAGCAGGGTGCAAATAATCCATTTGCTTATACAACAGAGCTTCCCTAATACATCGAAGACAAGTGCTTTTGCACCCTGAGCACTAGTTTAACGTGGTGAAGGGAGACGTTTGCCTAAATGGTAGACTCAAAGCTTTGAAACTGTACCGCAGAGCACTCACAGCTTTTCTATGAAAGTGAGGTCACATATGGCTTTGAAAGTCATTGTCAATCAATCATCTTCACCCTCAATAAAATAACGATCATTTCCTTATTCTATCCCCAGGTTGGTATTTCCATATATTTTTTTTCCAGCATGGCTTTTTTTGCAACCATAGGCAGAAAGACACTACTGGGGTAGACTCTAAGCTGCAAAACAGAGTTTCCATCAAAACAGCCAGAGCTGCTTTGAGAGTTGCACAATGGGGGCCACTCGGCCTCCAACACAGCCACGAGCACAGCTGGCAAAGACTGTGACTCATCCTCTCTCCCTCTCTCAACTCAACGCATGGAACGTCTTCTATAAACAACAAAAAGAAAAGAGAGATCTGGACGTTCACCTCTCCACTATAAACAGGCACTATAAAAAGCGTGCTCGTCTCTGACAGTTAGTCCTCAAACATAAGGATGCAGGTTCATAAATACACAAGGCCTAGGTCCTATAATCACTTGAAATGAACCAAAACTGCGGAGCTGTAATTATGTGACTGCAAGGATTATAATAATTTAATTAAAGCCATGTGGTCTTTATAATTGAGGCAGAATAAATGAATAATGAAATAATCTGCCATATTCTCATCTACGATTTAAAAAAGCCTCGAACGCGCAAGTTCATGTTAGTATCAGTATTATATATAATATCGTGTTAGCTTTTGTTTCACAACATTGTTTTCATTTGTTTTTTTCAGTACTTGTGAAAAAATGTTTCTGGAGGCATGACGTTTCAGCTCACTGATGTCAACAGGCTCCACAGCTCTCTGAGGATAAAATGAACCCAAAAGCCATTCTGTGCTTAACTAGCATGCCAGCTAGCTAACTCTGCTAGTGATGAACTATATCTTGGGTGTTATCTTTACAGGTTACTGCTAAATAAATCACAGAAAATATAACAATGCAAATCGAGAGAGGGTGTGGGGATCAAAAAAGAAACAGTATTTTTGGACGCATCACTTATTAAACTAGAGCCACTTATTCCATGTTCTCACGTATACAGAACCCCCCCCCCCACACACACACACACCTCTTTGCATGCAAACACAGACGCACAAAAGCACCCTATAGTCACGGCTGAGCATGCAGCTGTGGTGATGTAAGTGGTTAGGTGGTTAGGTGATATCATCCTATCAGACATTAGAAATCCCCACAGGCTTTTTTTTTTTTTGATTATCCGTGACAAGATCCGAGCAATTCCTCAAGAATGTGACCTTTTGTCCAAATTATTAAAATCAGCAGGAAATAAGTGTGTGGATCTGGCTCAGCCTGTGGTGGAAGCATGTGAGAATGGGATGTGTGCATGTTCTACCACATAAACTAGAGTATAACAGGCAACGTGTAATCCCTGATGTCTCTAAATCTACCGTGGTGTGCATTTCAGAGAGAACATGAAAGTAATCACAACACAAACTAAGTCTGACTTCTTGTTTCTGTCTTTCTAGTCAGAAGATAAGTTTCCATTCGGTGCCTGCGTAACAGTTTATGGTCACTGCGGACGTTAGCACTGGAGAGTTGTAAAGCACATGGAACTGTGTAACGGTTCCTGAAAACAACGGTGCAGACTCTATCATGGTCTCTAATTCCAACTGTTTGGTCAACTATACCTACAGAGCCTTAACGACTCCGAAAAGCGTCAGTGGATATTGTAGCCTCGTAGCTTCTTATTTATGAAGAATGAACATCTGTTGCAGGGTAAAGCACAGTTAGTGGTGATATAAATAGATTCTCCATACAGCATATAACTATATGTAGTGAACAGCTGCAGATGAAGCTTGTCTCCCTTGCATCTTGTCTGTTTCATTCTTTTTCTCTCTTTCTCACTTTACTCTGGACTCAAAGAAGCACCATGCAAAGACTAATAACAGACTACTGTAAACTGGCCACCCTCATTATCAGTCCATGTAGTAAATATAGACTTAGGGCTGGTTTATACGTATTTGCGTCATGATGCAAAGAAAGGGTTTATGGGTAAGTCTGGCGTGAAAAGGCACACTTATGGACTTATGTGCAGTCTTCCCAGAAGCTACCAGTGGAGGTGAATCCGTTTGTGTGACTGGAAATGTTGTGACGAGATGTTGGAACTATTCTTCCCTGGGCTTTATCAAGGGTTGCAGAGTAATACTGCCTTGAATATTACTATTCAAATAATACTAATAATAATATTGCCCCAAATCTTAACTTTAAACAGGAAAAACAATATCCAGTATTTTCCGTGTCCCATATGCTGGGAGCGCTGAGGATGTACCCCAACCACTTTCTGAAAGTGTAGTCTGTTAAAAAAAAAAAAAAATCATAATAGCTTGCCGCAGAAATGGATGAAACATGCTTTTTAAATATCAGCTTTGGTTTTATCTATAAATGAACAGCACAATCATGATTTTCTTACATTTCTTAAACGCATGTGATACGATCGTATTATTATTATTATATGACACGTTTTTTTTTGTTTTTGTTTTTTTTAACAGACGCTACAGTGAAGATACTGTGGCATATGCAAATGTAATGTGCAAGGCTTCACACAGGCTGTAGATGTCATTACAATGGCAAATTTAATCAGTCTGCTGAATTACGAATTACCTTATTTTCTAAGGGACTCTCAGTAAAGACAAATGCTCCTGATGTAAACTACTCAACACATTTTTTAAAACTGTAGATTTAAACACTAGTTAAATTGCAGTGTGGTAATACATGAACCGCTTTAAACTGCTTGAAACAGATGATTGAAAGTGCTTCAGAACTGCTTTCGGTGTGAACGGACTTGGCTTACAATCGATAACGCAAGGTTTTGTTTTTTCCCCTCAGCATGTTTCAAAGCAGATTTGTTGCTTTCTAATTAGTACCACAGTGTAAAACGAATCTCTGCTTTGTTTTTCCGCTCCACGTCCGTTCTTTTTTAATTCTTTGTCTATTCTGTAAACTCTGCTCCATAGTGTACACACACAATATACTGTACATGCAAGTATGTACAGTAGACATCTATGTGCATGTCTGCTCATGACACCATGACACCAGCTTAAGTAAATATAATCACTGAAGTATAATTCAGGTCTAAGACATACCATGGAGCTGAGATCTGAACTTTTTCAGAGCCATCAGACAGACACGCTTACACACGCACACACATCTTAGCTTGCATCTAGGGACATGGACCCCCACTCAGGCTTTCAATAATATACTGCCTGTTCACGAATGGGAAACCAACTCCTAAAAGCTTAGCGAACTTCATTTTGGGAAGTCTGGTTGAAAAAAAAAAAAAGGTATCTGCACGTGTGTAACGTTGAAAGCATGGGTGTCCCACCCATAAAGTCCCAGAGGACCAAAGTTCAGCACAGTTTGGTGTTTCCCTGCTTAAACTTTTACATTTATTCATTCGGAAGACTCTGATATTCAGATAACTGACCACTGAGTTGAGGAATCAAGATTAAGAAGTAAGAGACCCAAACACACCAGTATAGAACTGAACTGAGCAATTCTATCAAAAATTGACCACATACACACACCTCCACTTAACACACATCATCTTCCTGATTTTACTAATGTCCTTATGGAAGTGGTGCTTATTTGAGGTTTATATTACCATAACAGTTTACAAGCTGATATTTTCGTACACGCTTACCTACTGCAAGTTAACATCCTCTAATCATTATGTAACTATACAGTTTGCATAGTTTTAATCAGCTTTTGGTATTTTTTGCTACAAAATTCATCCACATGATGTATAGTACAAAGGACTGTGGAGCGGCTTTATTGTGCTGTAATGTCCCATTTATTTATGGTATGGTGCTGCACTGTTCGAGTCTGACTTACTGTCAGGATTCTTTAATACTGTGCTGCAGTATGATTCTAGAGGCTTGACATTACATTTCAGTGTACACTTGTATATGGATTGAATAATAACACAGACTTGGCGGCATGGTGGTGCAGTGGATAGCACCGTCGATAACCTGCCTGCCTTTCTGTGTGGAGAATGCTTGTTCTCCCCATACCTGCAAATGTTTCCTCTGGGTGCTCTGGTTTCCTCCTACAGTCCAAAAACATGCAAATTACGCTAACTGGCCACTCTAAACTTCCCATAGGTGTGAATAGCGGTTTGTCTCTCTGTGTTAGCTCTGCCATAGACTAGCGACCTCCCTGCCTCTCGCCCAATGTCAGCTGGGATTGGCTCCAGCCTCCCCCCAGACCCGCAATGAAAAAGTGCTATAGTAAATGAATTAATGAATAAAACTATATATCTTGAATCAAGTTTAACGTAGAGCTTAAAAAGAAGAAAGATAAAAATACCAATGCTCTAACAGAGAGTATATTTACACTTGCTCATTTGACTGACACTTTCTGAAAAAGTTGAGATTGGCAACAACTAAGCGGTTGAGGTTTATTCGCCTTGCTCGAGGATCAACCTACGGCGGCTTTGTGCTGGGATTTGAACTCAAAACCTTTTGGATCAGTAGGCCAAAGCTTTAACCACTAGCCACCACTTCCAGTATATGAGATATAAGAATAAGCCATGTATAAATATCTTATAACCTCTTGATTACCCAATTACTAGACCAACGTTCATGAAACAGACCAAAAAGCCCAGCCCTCCACACTTCATCTCATGATGAGTCTATCAGTGTAGAACAGGAGCAGCATCCTCAGTACTGAGTTTACACCTACAGCCTGCTGTGAAGCTGGACTTTTACAAACACTGTAGCTGTTTATATATAAACACTGAGGGTTAAAACGTCTTAAAAGCGCTGCCGTGAAACTTTGTCCAAAAATGGTCACGCGTACAGGTGTGTCAGTCACTCACACACACACACACACACTCACACACACACTCAAAATTATTGCAAACACTCCGACCACCGGCTCGTCCATCCTAAATCCGCTTCTTGAGAGTTGACTAAACTACAAAGCTGCTGTCTGATACATAACAACTGCAAATTCTATTGTACACGACAACAAAACTACTTATTAACCAAACACATGGTTAACGAGCAATCACACTTCATTTCTATTCCAGCGACCTTTTCCTAACTTCTAGGCATGTGTAACCAGACAGCTGGTTTTGCTTACCTTCCTCTAGACCGCCAAGCTTCCACGTTCAAACGCTACAGCCGGAGCATCTCACACACGCACGCGCACACACACATCTGCAGGTTTCTGCAGTCATTTATTCGTATTTGTCACGCGGCGCCATGAGTTTTAGTCTTTCTCGCGCTGTAGACCAGGTTCACGCTCTCTCCTCCACAGCTGCTGGAATAGATTTAGCACGCGTCTTCATTCGCTCGGTTCATTTTCCTTTAAAGAGCCGAACGCAAGCGCGAATGACTCCGTAGCCACGCCCCCTGGGCTGCCACCATACGCCCCCCTTACCGTCCACAGGAAATTGCGTCATATTTCAACAGCAAGAAATAATCAGCATAAATTGTCAAAGTCTGTTATTGGCGGTTCGTTTCATATTTTGAAAGGATTTGGCTTCACGCTGGCTTCCCTGGAAGCGCACGTATAATCTCATTTCCAGTATTTTTATTATTAAAAAAAATATTTTTAGATAAATATATAATAAATAATAATAAACTTATTTACTAAAAATACTATTATTAATTAATTATTGCAATTTTATGTAAATTATATGGAAAATAATAAATGGTTTCAAAGCCCAAATTGCTGAAAAGTACCTCCATATTTTCTCCTTATTTAAAATACCAAGATCTATGGATATACACTAGAAAATACTCCACTATTTGTTTCCAAAATAATTAGTAGGGGTGAAAACCTCAGGCTTCCTCACTATACTATAATGATTTGATTTTAATTCTTAAAGCAGCGATTCAGTATTTGTCAGAACCACTTAAACTACTATGATAGTATACAATATAATTATTATTCACAAGGAAACGATTTGATATTTGGTTATACCACTGAATCTGTTATTTAGTAGCCTTCCATCAATATGTGACCAACTTTGTACAGAATCTGGGGTAGGTCTACTGTTAATCCTTGAATTATGATGATAATTCAAGAAAAGTAAAGTAAAGAAGGACCGTTCTGAGTATCAGAGTTACAGACAAATCACCTTGATTGCCTATTTACACATCATTTTAAAAATATTAATTAGTTTTTTTTTTTCATTCATTACAGTTCCTGAGTTCTTACCTTTTAAATTGATGCATCAAGCCAAATCTTTTCACTCCTAATAATTACCTAGTTATTTTACTGCTATTAAGCTACCCCACATGTGCCACATGTAGTCTTCAGTTGGAGATCAGTATCTCTATATCAATTTCCATTTTCTTCAGGATTTATTTATATTTCTATAAGGATTCTTCTTCTTCTGGCTGCTCCTGTTGTGGGTCACCACAGTGGATCATCCATCATCCACACATCCGATTTGCCTTTCCAGTCGCAACTCTCCCAATTTATCCGGGCTTGGGACCAGCACTAAGACCGCACTAACTTGTGCACACCAATGGCTGGGATCATTCACACTCACATTCACACCTAAGGCCAATTTACAGTAGCCAGTTGACCTAATCTGCATGTTTTTGGACTGTGGGAGGAAACTGGAGTACCTGGAGGAAACCCAAACAGGCACTGGGCAAACATGCCCTGGTTGACCAGGGATCAAAACTAGGACATTCTTGCTGTGACACAACAGTGCTAACCACTGCACCACCATGCCACCCAGAAAAGAGTAGGCAAACCTGTCAGAATACACCAAAACAATCAAAAGTGAGCAAGAAAATACTTTCAAGTTGTAAGGTAATCACATGCCAATATTCAGTATAACCACATGATTGTGAGTGCAATATTACTTTTATACAACAGTTCTATAAACAAAAAATAATATTGACTGACATTTTGAACACAATATGAACAAATGTTCATTTATGATTCACTAATCTAAATTGATCCAGAAAAATGCATGTAGGTGGCTATGCTAAATTGCCCATAGGTTCAACTGAATATACGAATATGTGTGTGACCCTGTCATCCTGTAATGAACTTGCATCACATACACAGTGCATTCCCACCGCATGTCCAGGTTTCCTGGGATAGGCTCCAGATCCACCAAGACCCTGACAAGGACAAAGCAGTTACTAGAGATGAATAAATGAATGAATGAATTACAGATTTTACATGTGAAGTCCATTGAAATGTTTTATTTGTTTTGCATGCCTGCAATATTAAATATTTTTCCTACCTTTTTAAAATAATAATGGTACTATTCCATTAAATTTGATCTATTGTTCCTTTTTTATTTTATGCAGCTCTAATAGTTTACATCTCTTGTTCAGAATATGAAAATGTTTTATGACCACAGTATGAAAATGAAGATAGAGACAAAAAAAAAAAAACAGTGACAAAACATTTTAAATGCAAACTGCATTATTTTACAGTGTAACTATATGGCAATGCAAAACACCCCAAAATACCCCCTAAACTAAAAAATTAAAATAAACCTAATTTCTAATTAATTCAATGTAATAAAATGCAATATAGCAATATAACATTTTTTTCCCTAAGAGTATTGTAATGTGTGAATTAGAAGGGTACCAGATTTAAAAATCACACTTTTCAGGTCAGGGCTACATTACAGGTTTTACATGCTCAGCCAACCCAGTTAAATGATGGTGTGAAAGTTCATCACTGTAAGTTACCATTACCAGGCAATAAAAAAAGTTTGTGAGTATAATTAGCAGGTTTTGTGAGGCCAGCATGCATTCCCGTTAGGTGCTATTACCTTGAATTACCTTACAAAATTTAATTCCTGGATTATTAGGTTTTAGGTTTCCAAAACACTGTGATCCTCTGCCATTGTAGAAATGGGTTTATATGTGTATCACTAGCATGATGTCCATTTCATGTATTCTGAGCACCACTAGTTCACTGTTACTTTGTAGCGTAATACATAAAGCAGTTCACAGATTTGAATCATGTAAAGCCTACAGCGGTTTGGATAACCTATCAAGGAAAGCACGGCTTCTCTCTCCCTTAAGTAGATGGTTGTTTGTCCTGGTTTTTAAAGGCTTGTCTCATGACTTATAAAGTGGTGAGGTCATTGTAAGCCGCACCCTCCTGTATACAGAACAGGCGAAGCTGGCTCATCTGTCATCTCATTGAATGCCTCCTCAAAACAATGCATGCACTGCAGACAATAGCACAGATTAGAACAGTAATTCCATTAAGAAAATGCTTTTTTTTTTTTTATCGCAAAATCTACAATGTAAGCTTGATGGATGGACGTTGTTCTTCTTGCCCCCCACTGCTAGCAGGGTGTTGCATCAATCTGCCATAAGAAAGAAAGAGAAAGAGAGGGCTCCATTGCTCTCAGTCAAAACAACTCCTGACAGCCCTGCACAGTTGGTGTGTAATGCTTGCTCCACTGCTGTGCAACCAGAAAGCAAGGGAAGATTAGACTACACTATATGTAGCACGGAACTCCAAGGGTGGTTGTAAGTCAGTTTTCTGATAGGCCTCCTGCACAGATCCAATCTGCTCATAGAGGCATGGTGCAGGTCAAGGTTCGGCGAGTGCCTCATAAAAACACAGCCTCATGTTAGGGTCACAGCAATGGCACAGCAGAGACTCATGCACTACTGCCTTGCTTAACCTCTAGAGACTTTGTTTAAGTTATTACAAATAAGTCCTCTTTCTGTGTTTTCCTGCCTCTTTTTTCTATGATGTCCTCTGAGCATTTTATTGCCATTTGGCCAGTCTCTCTGGAACGTCTGAGGCAGCGGGCTTTGGAAACTCCTTTTTTTTAAACAAAAGAGAAAATGCAAAACAAGTGTAACAGCAACAACACAAAGTTGTGTGTCAAGTTAATGGCACCACAAGACTCATTATAGTCTGAAATGGTCACACCGTTGGTTAATTATTTCATTTCTTTTTCCCCATTTCCTCAGTCTCTCTGTGAGGTCTGATAAGAGAGGACTACACTCAAAGGTGAAGGTCAGCTTTTAGTGTTCATGATGACATCGCCTTGGAAATAGCCAAGAGTGTTACTGTGGCAAGTGTGATTGCAGGGGCAGTCAGTGTACCTGTTAAATCCACTTTCACACACAAAAACACAGAACATTGCCAAGTTAAAATTAGCAATATTGCCAGTTAACTCCTTCCCTCCCACTTACAGTTCTTTTTCAGAACATGGTACTGAATGTTCACACATAATCCTGAGAACACTAATGCACATCAGTAGACACATTGTTTTGAATGGTGGTCCCTCAACCAATCATATTGAGTGCTTAATGCGACCGTTTTAATTTGCTAAATGTTTTGAGGGTGGCTGATGTACTTACTTTCAAGTTCTTTTCCTGGCATCATAACAACAGAAAAGAAGCAAAAATAATAATACAAAACAGCTAAAGGAGGTACTCTGGTTATATATCCAAGACAACATTAAATCTCCCAGCTTAATGCAAGTCTTAGGACAACTACATGATAAAATGCATGATCCTAGCTCGCAAAGTTCCACTTTTTGCTCAGACTTAAAGGAGTTGGCTTATCAGAATCCAATGTGTTATTATTTTTTTTGAAAGCACATGACTGCTACTCTGTTATCTTTCTGTGCAGCAAAACCTCTGCAAATTCACTGTTACTGATACCTTCTCCAACTTTTTCTTCATCTCCCCTCAACTCCCTTTTTTCATCATTTACATGTCACAGACGGAAGCTTTAAACAAAATACATCTTATCTCTTCTTTTCTCCATGACCAATTTGTGACCCATCACATAAAATCAGGTATTAAGTCGCATTTTGGGTGATTTGAGTTATGCATATTTTCAGATTCTTGGTTCAGTTCCACTTTAATACCAAGTTTATTACTGTATCCTGTCCATATGTCACCATAGCAACAAGGTGAGTTCGTTTACAAGGAGGGTCTCATAAAACCCCTTTGGAATCTTATTTATAGAATATTTAAATGAGGATTCTATGACGTGATATGAAAGAGGGAATCCTCAGCCTCATTTTGACACCAGGATTTCCCTGCTACCCCTAAAATTAATTTTGCTGTCAAAACCAGCATAACCAGCTTGTATAGTGTTCATTAAAGTACTTTAGGATTAAATTTTCTCAATTCTGTTGAAGGATCAGGAAGATAAGATATTTATCAACTGATTTTTGCCAAAAATTTAAAATTTGAACAATTTCACCTACTGGATCTTATTAGCCATAGTGCCAAACTAATCTGTGTGACTCAATACCTGACTCGATATAATGAATCACATATATTCAATTACATATTGTATTTTAAGATCTATGGCCTAGGATGTCGCCGGATTGTTACTGGAGTTTCACTGGCATCAAAAATGATGTCTCGCTACTTGGTGACGAGGATCCTGGGAGGGTGAGCAGGCCCCTTTAAACCAACCTGAAATATTTCCAGAAATGTTATTTCCAGAAGATTGCAACTTTTCCAGTATTTTAACTCGTGGTTGCACATAACCCTGTCCTGGTAAATTGCTGGACCACTTACAGATGAAGCTACATGTGTGAAAACAGTTAAAGACTCTGTTGGAGAGCCAGTGTTAGAGCAGCTAGCCATTTTAAAGTTTAAAATAACCAACCCTAAGTGTACAGATAAAAATAGGGTTAGTGGCTACACAGTGATCTTTAAATCACAGGCAGCAAGATTGATGGTTGCTTATCACCTTCATACAAGCCCCTAATTTCTGCTGCTCCCACTGTACTTTAATGACGTCTGCTATTGTCTCTTTTGCTCTTAACATAAGGAGATAATTAGATAGTTAGATAGATAGGAGTAAAAACAACTGTGCAGGTCTGAGTGAGTGAGAAGTTGATTAACTTTTCTAAAGGGCTATTGTCACTTACATGTAATTCTGTGCTGTACATCTGACTGCTGACTGTACTTGACACATCACATGTTGAGTAAGTGTTAGTCATAATTTTTTGTGATCATGGTTCTTCAACATCAAAGTAGATCCCAATGAAAATTGTAAACTGTATGTGTTTGGGCTCAGGGAGTGTGTGGTGGGATATCTGGCTTGGACACCTACATTTAGTTACTGAACAGAAAATCCACAAAAGAGCATGGCAGTTCATCCTGTATGTGTATACTGTCATTATCAAAATCCTGAGAGCTTAAGGAAACACAGACACTAAAACGCAGCATTACACACACACACACACACACACACACACACACACACACACACACACACACACACACACACCCACACACGCAACCACACTCA
>JAQQZR010000005.1:14411664-14433350 GCA_030068235.1 Notoglanidium macrostoma
TTCTCACACATTTGTTTTTCTCTCAGTACAAACACAGTACAGTACACACACACACACACACACACACACACACACACACACACACACATAGGTGATCACAAGCTCTCAACTGCTCCCCCTGTGTGAAGAGTTATTTAACTTCTGTGTGTATAACCTGCCACGTTCACAGATCCCCCCCCCAATCCTCACACACAGACATGTATAAACACACACACACACACACACACACACACACACACGCGCACACACGCATGCTCAGTCATCCACTCACCCCTCATTTTAGATGTCATCACCAAAGGAGGACAATTCCACATCTGAGGGACAGTGGTTGGCTAAACCAAGCAATCCTTTTGTTTTTAGTATGAGAGAAGAGATTGAGGAAGTTGAGGGAAAATGGCCGCCTACACATACACACACATACACACACAAACACTAAGACATCCTATCGCAATCCATCATCCTGCTTTGCTCAGATATAACACATCACTGAGGACATATGGGATTTAACAGAGAACATCCTTGTTTTTGAGCTCAAGTAGCTATGGGGGACCAAGTCAGAGAGAAGGCAGAACCTAGAGCAGGGGTCTCAAGCACATTTTAGGTAACAGACCACATTACACATTTAGTAAAAATGAAACCAGTTTAGTATACCAATAAACACATCAGCATCTCCTCTTAAATGTGTTCATCGATTGGCTTTTATTTGAAAGGTGTGTTCTGAATGCAAAAAAAAAAAATACTGAACATATATCACTTAAAAACTGATAGCAATTAATTACCAAGAAAACAAATTTTCCAAATTATGGTTTTACCATGGGTGGTACAGTGGTGCAATGGTTAGCACTGGGCTTGAAATTCATGGCTGACTGGGGCCTATCTGTGCTCTGGTTTCCTTCCACAGTTCAAAGACATGCAGATTAGGCTAAGTGGCTAGCCTAAACTGTTCCTAGGTGTGAACGTGAGTGTAAATGGCTGTGCAGCTCTGTGTTAGCCCTGCGAAAGATTGACGACCAGTCCAGGGTGTACAAAAGTCAGCTGGGATAGGCTCCAACTTGGATAAGCGGTATAGATAATGGATGGCTAGATGGATGGTTTTATCCTGCAGTCCCTTACATATGTAGCCACCTCCTTTAAGCTTTTCTATGTTTTATAGTGCTACAGCCTCTAGTTGGAAAATCGACTTAATTGGGGTTATACGTCAAGCTTGTTTATGAAGAATTAACGCATCTAGTGGAGTAACAAAGAGTATCTCTTTTTTAATCTCTGCTATTCAATTACAGTCAAGAAGACAACTCTAATTTAACTAAATTTATTTGTTAGGCTGAGTTTTGGGGTCCAAAATAATATTTTTTCAGGGTGTCTAGAATTCCTGGCTATGTACATACACCCATACAGTGGTTGCAGTTGCAGATTAGATTTGCATATTATAGAAGAGTAGACTAGTAAACTAGGTCTAATTGGTGGAGAGCTGAGGTCTCTGACTGCACTTCTATTCTCATAATATGTTTCTGTACATTAAATATAATCAGAAATTCTATTAGAATTTTTGTCGTACCCTTCCTCCAATGATGAGGCCTAGAATATTCATCATCTTTCTGCTAGAGACAGCCATGTATGGGAATCTAAAGTTATATGTAGTTGTGTTAAGGCCCACACAAATCTTCAGTGTCTCAACTCTCTCCCTTAGCTCATCCAGATTTGCTGTTACACTCCCTGAAGTCAATGGCAGCCTGTATGGAGGTACCGCTCCTTCTCAGAATGTCAGTATTCACCATTTCACTGCCCAATCCAGGAGAACAAAATAGCTAAACTAGAAAAGTCTCTCCATCTGACAGAGTAATCCTTCTGGAAGAGAATGACAGGGGTAAGATTGTTTTATCATTTAAAGAATTTTACAGCTATTACAAGCACCAAATTCCAATGGCCCAAAGGTTATAGGCAGAGAGTGAAAAAAAAAAGAAAGAAAAAAGAGAGTAGAAGGGAGGAATGATGCGAGCACAGTGATGGCTTTAGCAGACCCAGACAGATGGAATAAGCACTTGAGGGAAAGAGAGGAAAAACAGTACACTTTATAGAGTGGAGCACTGAAAACAAGTCTGCTATGAGAATGAGTATGTGTTTGTGTGTGCGTATGTTAATGAAGAGAAAAGTTAACAGACCAATTTAGACATATAAAGGTTGAATGTAGTATAATTCATGTTTCATTCATATGGAGAGTCACTACAGCCCTGACACATGCCCAAATGTCCATGTTTCCTCTATCTTGTTATTATTGTTTTTAACAGTGACAGTGAGGGGGGATAGGTGAAATAGATACAGAAATATACATAGATATTGCATAAGAAACCTTGTCTTGCTGGAAGAGAGACAATCTCTGTCTGTCTGTCTGTCTGTCTCTCTCTCTCTCTCTCTCTCTCTCTCTCTCTGAGTGTGTGTGTGTGTGTGTGTGTGTGTGTGTGTGTGTGTGTGTGGTTACAGTGTGCCTGTACTCTGCTGTTGTGATTAATGCCTGGCCTGCAGATGTCATCCCTTGTGGGGGTGAAGGCCTAAAACACTGCAAAACCACTGAGGAAAACACTGCTCTGATTTAGAGCACAAGTGTGTGTGTGTTGTGAAAGAAAGAGGGTGACTCGTGTGTAAACGGTTGGGGTTATACACGTGGTGCCCTTAGCTGTTCAAATCTTTTCTTGCATCATACCAAAGTTGACCACAGAGTGGCGCCAGAATGATTTCTGTTGCATCTACTCTGCAGAGTTTTCTAAAAAAAAAAAAAAAAATCATGCTGTATTGACAAGGGGCAAAGGGATTATTTGTCAGATTTTCATGTTCTGAAAAAAGAAAAAGTATGCTCTCTAACAATCCAAATGATTTTTTTACTTTGCATTTTATACTTTCTCTCATGTTTATTTCATATCAGGCTCCGTGCTGCTCCTTTCTAGCCAGTATCACATGTTCTCAGTATCAAGAAATGCAGATGATAAAGAAATGCCATGTAAAGTCTGTTTATTATACATGTGCTTGTATTGTTTGGATCTGATTACAGCCAGGACAAAAAAAATGCCATCTTTCATAAAAATTAATTAAAGCTGCCATGACTGGTATTTTGAGTCTAAATTTTGAAATTGTGCTTTTGAGTCTAAAAGCCCATTGTGCAGTTTTGGTTCAAACTAAATTATTATAAACATTTCTAATTAGATCAATTTTTCCTGTTAAACACTTTTTTTGTCAAAACTACTGTCATCCTAACAATTAGTCCTTTCCTGTAAGGTCTGAAGTTTGCACTCATCCATGTGGACTGTGTGGATTTGGACTGTTCAGGGTCCCCAGTGATTTTCCAGTTTCCAGAACCATTTCTTTGGGCTGATTTTTGATATATGTTTGAGATCATTTTCTGTGAAAATCACCTGGTATTTAGGGAAATCTACAATGTCATCAATCTTCCTAAGAGCAGTTGGACCACTAGGCACAAAACCTCTGGAAAAACAACAATGATCCACCATCAAGTTTTACATCAAGTGGCTTCTAATAATTGATTATGAAACATGACAACCTCTGGATTCTGTTATATCCATTACTTCACTTCTGCAAAAGTCTTTTGTTTTTCCAGTTGGAGTTCCTGGAGACTTAGAACAATGTTTTAAATATAGCTTCACAGGTTACGCCTTTTTAGCATTTATTTTAAATCCTCTTTGGAGGTACTCATTATTTTGTTACATATGTTTTTGAGAGAAAATTTTATCAAATAGTTATCATTAGTATTCTTTTGAGAGTGATTTTTGTTATAAGTACATTCTGTTTTTTGTGTGTAATTGCTTGTAGAATTAAAAACTTTTCCCACTTTCCCACATACAAGATGACTTGTATGCTGCCTGCTGTTTTTATTCAGTGACTTCATGCTGCAGGTAGCAGCACCCCAGCAAGTGAGACTAATGTGGGAGCCTAGTGGATTGTATATGCTAAGAGACCATGGTCATGAACCTTCTATCACCCGGTTCAGCTTTTTTTCCCTCACAGAAACCTGAGTCACCAAGCAAATGACTCCCAACTCCCTATCCCTAACATCCTCAAATGAAATCATTCCAGTGACTGATACTGTGCATGTTTAAATTAACAATGCGTAATGCACTATTTGATAAGTTGCTAAGAGCTAGCATGACTCAGAACTAAAGGCATCTTGGCTGATGGAGCAGGGTGTTTTGAACGGCAGGGAATGCCAAACTTGGTCCTGAGACCAACTGTCTCCACATCTGTCCCACAGCTGTTATCCCAGAATAAGAGAGAGAGAGAGAGAGAGAGAAAGAATGACAGACAGACAGACAGAGAGAAACACAGTAAATAAAAAAGCATTGAAAGTAAAAGATTAAACATTATATATAGCATAAAAAGTAAAAATGGCAAGCAGCAGATTCCAGGACTGGGCTATTTATTATAAAAGTGTCCAGTAACAAAATATTGAAATATAATATTTGCAGACTTTTGCCAAAGACCTCAACTGTCATTCTTAAGGGTCCTATTCCAAAATGGCTCTACTGGCATGCCTCAGTGAAGCTATTACTAACAGATTAGTAGTTAAATATGGGCTCTGTAATTATTCATAACAGTCATAACAGTTTTTGCTCTCTCCATATTCCAAAAGCTGTTAATAATGTTTCTGCTTAGACAAACAAGTCTGGCCTCTGTGGCATCCGTGAGCCTGTCAATGGAAAAAATAAAAAATAAAAAATTCAAACCAACAACAACTATTATCCAACATCTATTTTTCCATGAACACCAATGCTGGGAGGTTAATCACACATAGAAATTTTAGACATTTATTTGGTTACTATGATTGTGGTCAGGTCTTTTAAAGGAGGTAGATTTGTTATGAAATCAATGGCTTAATGGTAAAAGTAGACCTTTGGTCTATGGCCTGATCACACATGGTGTATGACTTGACAAATTTCTAATTGTCAGCTATCATGGTTTCCACCAGTTCTTTGTATCCAGGAGTTGTCTTGGTTAATCCTGGGTCCACGGTAGCAATGCATTTTGACACAATGCGCCATGATGCACAAATTTGACGATGGAGATTGTGGGAACATGCAATTCACACAATAGGAATCAGCATTCTATTTATTATATCCCTATCTATGCAACCCATACACAGCCCTTCCAAAAGTACCGGAACAGCAAGGTCATTTCTTTGTTGTTGCTATTCACTGAAGACATTTTGGTTTGAGTTTAAAAGATGGATATGAGACAATAGATCAGAATTTCAGCTTTTCTGATGTTTACATATTTTGTGTTAAACAACTTAGACCATGGCACATTTAGTTGGAACCCATTTTTCAAGTGACCAAAAATATTGGAACACATGACTGACAGCTGTTTCTTGCTGCCCAGGTGTACTCTGTTAGATTGATTGTTCAAACAATTAATAGCCCTGAATGTCTACTCTTGGTTTGAGTCCTGGGTTTCACCTGTGAATATTGTATTTGTTGTCAAAAATGATCAACCAAAATTAAGGCTGGAGAACTGTTTATTGCAAAGAATTAAGGCATCTTGAAGCTAAGAAAAGAAGGAAAATTGATCAGAACCATTGCATAAGCATTAGGTATCGCCAATACAAGTATTTGGAATGTGCTGAAAAAGAAAGAAACCACTGGTGTACTAACAACCAGACATCAAACAGGTTGTGCAAGAAAAACAACAGCAACTGATGATAGAAACCTTGGGAGAGCTGTGAAGAAAAACAAAACAAAACAACAGTCAGTGACATAACCAACAACCTCCACATGGCAGGGGTGAAAGTATCCCAAAGTATGCACTGTTCAAAGAAAAAATTGGCTTTAATACTACCTCAAGTGTTGAAGAAAATTCACTCTCATACAGAAATAGCATGTTGAAAGTTGTAGGATGGTCTCTCAGAACCTCCCTGAATTCAAATTTAATTTAATAAACAAAAATGAATATATTATGTCGGTTTGATTGATCCAGCTAACAACTTGCTGAAAAAAAAACATTACTTCCCAAACAATTTTGGGAAGTACATGCTACCAGGAAAAGATCTTAGCACTCTTAGTTACTGTATATCTATAACCTTTAATTGTTGTTTGGGTTTTCTTCTAGGGGAACCTTCTATCTAGAATAAACCCTATGACTGTTTAGTAAACAAAAATCCCACAACTATAAAAATCATCTTTTGAATGCTTGAAAGCTTACTTTTTTAATTGTCTAAGCAGGTCAGTTTATCTGATGAACTACAGTCCTATGAAAAACTATGTAAAAATGTATTGGCACCCACAGTGAAAATGGCTAATTCAGAACATCTTTCATATAAGACCCAGGGATTTATAAGGAGAAGATAAATCATTTTACAGATGAGTGGTCAGAATAACGTAGTCACAGTCACTATGACTCCTAGTGTTCACTGGTCAGAGCCAGGAAAAGCATGCACGACAAGTTGCTGTTCATGTTTTACCCGCCAGGTGGCATTTGTGCTCCATATTTGAAAAAGCCATGCTCCCTGGCTATACAAAACCAGCACATCCGGAGTTAACTTCTATCACGTATCACTCCAGCAACAGCAAGCAGACCCTGAAAAAGAGAAACAAAGGGAGGAGCAGAGTGCTGGGTCAGTGGTCATGCTGTGCGCTCTGACTGACTGAGCGGCTGAGTGAAGGGCACTTGGACTGTGCTGTACTGAGTTGTGTTGTTGTGTAAGTCAAATAGTACAGAGCTAGTTTTCTGAGCTCATGTTCAGAATATTACACTGAGTTATGACTTAATGGCTGTAAACAACAAGGAAGAGGAAAAGAGAATGTTGTTTTGTGAGTTTTTGTGCCAACTGAAACATCATTAGTGCTTCTTGTCAGTCAGTCAGTTCACCTCTTACAGTAACTTGTGGCATAACTGGTAGAGAATGAGGATGGGTAGAGAAAAACACATAACTATCCCAAGAAAGAGCTGGTGTTGAAGTTAGCAAACTTGCAGGTGAATTTCCACACATTATAATACTGAAATCATTTTTCAGGCCTCAGGTGAAGTGGAGTTGTTATGCGAGAATACACACATATAAGAGTATTTCTGAATTCTGATAATTATGTGTGAGTCAATTTCCACTTTTACTATGATTGAGTCATAATCATTTGCTCTAATCAGTGTAGCTGCAAGACTGTGTGTTTGTGTTACTGATGGAAATTTTAACTCTTCACAATGAGTCAGATAAATTGGCTCAGCTCAACAATAACAGACAACTCTTTGGGCTCCTAAAGATAGATATTTTTTCCATATACCTGAGAAAATTTGCTATATTTTCACTTGGTCTTTTGTTTTTAACCTAAACATGACTGAAATGGTTCCTACTCTACCTTCTAATTAACTAAATGGATTTACTTTCCAATTGTATTTTAAATATTTTGTACTGTAAATTCAAATATAGTAAGCATTCTTGCAATAATATTATTGTGTCTGCTATGTCAGTGCTACATTAAGAAAATTCATTTCTATTTATCTCAGTAACTGATTGCCTCCCCTAACATACTCAATCTTCAACAAATATCTGTGTCATGCTGCCTTGAACACAAAGCTGAGATTCAAACTCATTTTCAAGCAACTGAAACAACCCATATCTTGAATAGAGGTTTCTGTGAAAGCAATTAAATTAAATTACACTTCAAGAGTAACAGTGCCTCCGGAAAATACCCTTAGATAGTACTCGTTACAGAAATAAAATTGAATGACGTATTTAGATGTCCTGAGAATTGTTTAAAATATATTTTAAAAACGTTTGGGACCATGGAGGACCAAGGAATTGCTGTGAAGCTTTGAGATGACGTTGCTAGGTGGAAAAAAAGACGGAGAAGGTTATTGAAGCATCAGCAAAGTCTTGATCCTTCATAGGAGCACTGTGAAATTCATTATAATAAAGTGGAAAAAATATGGTACAACCCAGACACTACCAAGCTCAGGACAACTTGAGCACTTGGGAAAGAAGGGAAATTGGACAAGTGTCCAAGAGTCCAGCTGCTATATTGAAGGGGTTACAGAGCTCACTGCCTGAAATAGGAGAACCTGTGGAGACAATATTAGCTCTTCACAAATCCTACTTCTATAAGAGAGTGGCCAGAAGGAAGCCAATTCTGAGTAAGGTCATTTTAGAAAATCTTTTGTAGAAACCAAATACAACCCAGGTAACACCAATCCTGTGATCAAACATGGTGGTGGTAACATCATTGTCTCGGTTTGCTTTTCAGCAGGAATAAATGGAAATAATGTTGCCATCACAGGCAACATGGATGAAGACACATATAAACAAACTGTTGAGGAAAACCGGTTCCAGTAAGCCAGAAATCTACTTTCACGCAAAAATATATGTTTCAATAGGACAAAGAGAACAGTGAGCCAAGACACAGGGCTAAAACAAAGAAATGGCTTGGAAAAAAGGTTTTCATTTTGGAATAGCCAAGTCAAATCCAACTGAAAATCTTTGGTATGTCCTGAAAATTGCAATCCACCAACATTCCCCATCTAAACTTTTTGCATTGAGGAAAGGAAGAAAATGGCTAAAGCAAAATGTGCAAAGCTCATAGTCACATCTGAGACAATTCAAAACTGTGTTGGGACAGTTCACAATGAGGAGTGTATACTGATCCGTTTTTAATTTTCTAATAATTCTGAGGAAATCTACATTTTATTTCTCTAGAGGAGCAGGAAAAAAAATCCCAATTTGATATGTCTAAATTTGATGTTGCTAGAGAGAAATAATCATTGTGGGGTGAATATGTCCTGAAGACACTGTATACAAAAAAAGAAGGGGAAAAAACAGCTGTCAGTGTGTGTGTGTGTGTGTGTGTGTGTGTTTGTGCTACTGAAGTCTAAGAAGGGAAGCAGTGGCTGGGGAAAGATAAACTCTTCCCAAAGCTACAAAGAGATGGTCGTCATGCTTAAGTTTCAGTCAGTGGCACAGACCATATCACTCACATGCATACACTATTTACATACAGAGAGAAGTCAGGGAAGTCACAGAAGGATCTCATCTGGCACTGGAGTGTGTGTGGGTGTGTGTGTGTGTTCTGGAGTACTCCAGGGCTATCAGCAAGTTCTGACCTGTCTCTACTTCTGCATACCTGTGCATCTAAGGGTTTGTGTGTGGGTGTGCCTGTGCAGCCCCACCTTCCTCTTTCACAGGCTGAATGAGAAAGTGAGGAGGCTAAGCTAGTAATTAGAGTAATTAATGATTTTGCTGAGGTTTTCCAAGCTTTCCGGCCCTGTGGCTGTACTGCAGGACGCCTGCACCTCTCTTAGTTCTGTAAAAAGATCCTCCCTTTTTTTGCTCAGCTGGGTGGAGAGAGCTGAACTTTTAGATAAACCACAGCTTCTTTCAAATGCTCCACTGCCCCTAGGACTGTAGGTGTGCCTCTCATTCTCTCTCTCTCTATCTCTCTCTGTCTGTGCGTGTGTGGTCTGTGTGGGTGTAGGAGAAAGTAACAGAGAGAGTGAGTGTATAAATGATAATGCACATATACATGATAAACAAAATGTAAAAAGACTGTTGTTAACATTCATTACAGTGCATGATGATCTTGGTCTTGCTGTCACACATCATAAAGAAGAATTATTTGTTTGCGAGTTGAGATTGGCTGACTTAGAGAACATAATGTGACATGCTCTCTGTGACTAAAGACATCCAACCAAAGTTCTGGCAGTATCAGTAATGTTTTTATTAAAATCTCAGAGAGAAAGATAAAGTGAGAGTGAGAGAGAGAGAGAGAGAGAGAGAGAGAGATGCATAGGCAGATGCAAGTCTGTATGGTGAATCTCTTGCTTGCCATCATACAGCATACTTGCTAACATACATTATGATGAATTAGAACAATGTTCCCAGTCATGAAATATTTTAAGCACTTATCACAAGTCCAGCAGCAGTCATTGTTATGCAACAAGAACAAAGTTGATAGAAATGTGTTAGCCATCTCTGTGATAGGTCTTCAGTGCTAGGAGAATTTATTTACGGCACCAGAACAATACAAAAAATGACATGAACAATGTATGAGACATTCTGCATTTACACATGTACACAATTACTAAAGTCTAAAGATGTAACTCTCTCAATCTCTCACACACACACACACACACACACACACACACACACACACACACACACACACACACACACACACACACACACAATAAAACCAGCTTGAGTCTGACCCCTCACTCAGCAAAGAGTTCACACAGAGTTTAAACTTAGACACATGCAAACATCCACACAAAAGCATGCACACATTCCCCATTACCTAGCCATATCATGTGCCTGCATATTTATTCAACCTACTCCACATATTTATGAATGTGGTGTGGTGGGTCTCTCAGCATCAATCCATTAACATCCATCACTCAGACACTACAGCACACAACTGCTCTCTCTCTCACTCTCTCTCTTTCTCTCTCAGTTACCACACATATATCATTGCGCCAATCTTCGCTTCAGACATACTTTAATATAAGGTGATACTCATGACTGAATAAGTTGAGATAATTCGTGACCCAAGTCTGCACACTAGACTGCAGTTAATCAGGTCGACTCAGCCAGGGATGTCTGACGCATTGGTTTTAGAGCATGAAGCAAGTTCTCAGCTGCAGGAGAGTTTTTACTTAGGATATATGTGGACTGAACTGTGGACACATAGTTCAATGGTGGGCCTCAAAAACAAGCCCCCAACCTCCTCGAATCTTGGTCTTCCTGTCTGCATCCTTCATGTCTACGCCAGTGGCACCAGATAGAGAGAGAGAGATAGAGAGTGAGAGATAGAGAGATAGAGAGAGAGAGGGAATGTGAGTGAAAAAGAGAAAGAGGAGAGGGAATATGAGTGAAAAAAGAGAGAGAGAGAGAGAGAGAGAGAGAGCGAGAGCGAGAGAGAGACATGTAAATCTGGCTCCCTCTGGGAGAGAGAAAGACTCTGGAGAAAATAAATTTGTCATGGTTCATGGTGAGTTCAGCCAAACCACTGATCAGAGCACTCTTTCTCTCTCTTTCTCTCTCTTTCTCTCTCACTCTCACTCTTCTTCTTTCTCATCTTCCCTTCTTCTTCTTCTTTCCTTATATTTGTCACCTTGTATGGTGGTCCTACAACTCTTATTTTTCATCTTTCTCTTTAAATATGAATTTATTACATACTACATTCAATATACTCAACATTCAAGTCACGTTTTAATCTAATTCATTATCCGTATTGGTAACCACAAGATCTGTTTAGAGTATGGCTTTTTTGTTGAGTATAAGTTTTGCTCTAACTCACAGAGACAAATAGATCCATATTTCAAAGGCTAAATAAACAACAAAATCTAAAAATAATAATAATAATAATAATAATAAATAAATAAAACATCATGCATGACTATAAATATCCTCATGTAATATTACACCACTTTTGGGTATGCAGACCTGTGGGGCTGCTCCCTAGACAACTGGACTCAGAATCATAAAAATGTAATTGTACATTTTGATGCTTGGTTGTGCGTGTGTGTGTGTGTATGTGTGTGTATGTGTGTGTGTGTGTTTAAAAAACTAAGAGGCTAAATGTTTTCTGTTAAATGTTGATGTTAGGGTTAGACGTAGCCATAGTATTAATTAGCTGCATTAATAATTACACTAAAAGAACATCCTTAGAAGGTTAGTAAGACAGTTGTGTGTGTGTGTGTGTGTGTGTGTATGGGACTGTGGCAGTGATCCAGGGGTTAAGGATGTTCCAGACAGTTAATAAAATGAAGACAGATGCAACACTGGAACAATATAAGCATGTTCACCTCAACCCTGACCTGAGAAAGAGAGAGGAAGGAGAAAACAACAGCTTGCAACAGTCCAGATTTCAGACAAAAATCTCCTAAAGTCTTGTATTCCAAGTAAAAATGTTTTCCCGGCTGCAGACTTCTTCACTGACTCCTCATGGCTCCACATTGCAACTTTATCTGATTAAAAACCTCTCTCCGTTGCAGGTTTAGTCTGCTATGCATGAATGCAGTCAAGAATGTTTATGGTTCAATACGGCTTGGGAGTTGTTAAAGTTGCCCAGGTAAGAGTTGGTGGAAGTAATATTATGTTTCCCATTTTTATGACATCACGTTTAATTTAGAATGGACTTTCATCCAGGAGCTGATTTCAGTAGAGAGCTGTTAAACTAACGAAATACTCCACCATTGTTCAACCTAATGTTTATGTATTTGATCTGTTGCAGATGTGTTTCCTGTGTATGGAAGTTTCGGTACGTTTCCCTTTACCAAGAAATGAACAGAAAACCTGTTTACTCAAAACTCACTTATGAAGGAAGCCAAAATGCAGTCCCTGATGGATTGATGAACATTTCTGCAAATAACATATTTTTGTTGAACACTGAATGCTTTAGTGATAGGTGTTTGTATATAAAATACTTTGGTATTTTACACTTGTAATATTTATATTTTGTACAGGGAAAAATATGTTTCTAATGTTGTCAACATAACATATTGTAAATGCTGGAATTCCTTAAAATGTACCACAAAATCTTTGCAAAACTGCAAGTTACTGGAATTAGCTTTTCCTGTATTGCTGCTGCACTGAAAATCTGAAGAAAGCTACACAAAATATTAAAGATACCACATTTTCTAATGTGTTTGTCATTCTAAAACCTTAGTTGTTAGGGTGTAAAAATTAATGAATAGAATTAAACGAATGCCATAAGGCTTCCATAATAAATTTTGAGTAAGTTTCTGCTCAATACAAACGAATGTACTGAATTTCTTATGCATGTGTGAATGCACAAATTCTACAGATGCAGTGGACTTAGGTTTTATAAATGTTGGAGTATTCCTTAAATATGTTCTTATTATTTGTATGTGGGTAAAAAGGGTTGTGGGTTGTAAAATGATATTGTCCTAAAGAAAATGGTTTCAGTCCAAGATCATAAGACATTGATTATTAGTTCAGCAATGTGCTTTTGTTAATGGTCAATCCCTCCTAAACTCCGTATTTTAATTAACAAGGCCCATACACATAGGCTTTCCATGGGGAGCGGCTGAGGGTGTACATTACCTGCAGCCTGTAATTACACAGACACACACACACACACGCTCACACGCGCACACACACAAAATGAATGCATGGTCATGTTTTCATTCACACATGATATCATATAACCAGATTACATCTCTTGGTGGCTTCATCGCTGTCAGAAGTCTGACCCTGTGGCCGGGGACTGAGTCCTGTCCTTTGAGTCATATAGAAGAAAACACAGGCCTGCTAATCAACTCATCTTCTGAAGATCACTGACACAGCAGTGGCTGAAGCCTGGAGACTCAGAGGCAGAGGATCCAGAAACAAAACAGTACTAACAAAGACCTCTGAGCAACTGACCTCAGGGTTAAAGGTGACAACCCTAGTGGGCGGACACTGGAGGTGTCCATCTCCGAGAGGAAGAGGGTTGAGAATCCGTGGTGCTCGCGGCTGGAGCAGCTGTAATAATAATCCAGAAACAAGAACCAGCTCTAGTTTGGAGCCTGGACTCACAGTGACAACAGATTGTGGTCTTTCTTCGCTTACACAGTCTAACTCAATATTAGAAAAATGTGTCAGTAAAGCACACAAACACACACACACACACACACACACACACACACACACATACACACACACACACACATGTTCCTCTGGAGTTAGCTTGACATTTCAGAGCAACATATTTTTCTTTTATGTTGCTCATTTGCTTCAGTAGTTCTGCCTTGCTATGCTACCAGGTGAGTTTTGGTCATGTTTTTGTTTCCAAGTGCTGTAACTGTCTACGTATTGGAATCAGTGGAAAACTGGGGGCTTGAATACTGACAGTGCCATATGCACCACTGGCCCGAGTTTAATCGTGTTCACATGGTGACTCGGTGAGTAGTGTGTTTGCTAATTTACAATTCCGTAGCTAGTTATCTAGCAAATATAGTAAACTATTGAGCTACAGCAGACATGTACTGAAGGCTAGCTAATATTTAAAGGCTTAGTCCATCAGTGTTATCTGGTATTTCATAATTTTATATTGAGATTTCCTAATCATCTGCATTTTACAGGCACAAAGGTGGTTTATTCTAGGATGACAAAAGAACAGTGTTTGAAAAAATGCAGTCTAACAGCTTACTGGTGGCTTATAAGTTACATAATCACATCGACTGTACTCCTGTGCCAGTATTCCACCTTAATACTGTCTTTGCTCTTTAGAGTCCTTGGGGACCCCCAAAAAGTCATCTTCTAGCACCATGTAAATGTATTCATTAAGAAAACTAAGTATCTGGTACAGATTTATTGGGGCCTGGGAAAATGTGAACTTTCTCGATGACGTAAGGACTGGTTTTGAAATCTCTGCCTCAAGTGTGCTTGTCTCTCAGTTGTCTTTTTTAGTAGAGAAAATCTGAAAAATCCAAATTGCCCCCTTAAAAGATTTTGACCAACAAGCAAAATAAGTCTACCATGTTTACTAGACTATTGAACACTTGTCATTTTTGTCATATCTAATCTAATAAGCAAATAAACCACACAAGAGAGGTCTCCATGTTTGGATTGTAAAGAAAGTCATGTGCCATTATGACAAAAAAAAAATTATGTTTGATCAAAATGTAATGTAGTATAATATGGTTAGGTTATAAATTTTAAAGAATGTTAAAATTAATTGATGATTGAAATCATCTTTAATATACAATGAAACACTTGCATGTGAGCTCGGATAGTTATAATACTGTATAAGACAGTAAAGAAGGACTTCTTCAATCTAAATCAGAAACAAATGAGCTGGTGTGCTCCATTAAAAGTAAAAATGTTTGGTTAACTCGGAATAGTTCGTTTTTTGGTTAAGTCAGCATTGTTCTCCTAATCCTTACTCATTACATCTATCAAGAGAAGCATAAATATACTCTACAGTGTAAAAAAAAATCTGATTTAAGAGCTTTATGAGATAACGTGGGCGATAACATACTGTAATAATGCCATAATTACATTTACATTTATGGCACTTGGCAGACGCCCTTATCCACAGTGATTTACATAAGTGCATTTTAGTTTCTATCAGTAAACACATTCTGATACTGGTTCGCTAGGACCTGGGCTAAGAATACCATCATGCAAAAGACTCTATTATCTAACTTTGCAAAAAACTTCAGAATTCTAAACTCACTTGAACCTATCAGATATCAGGTGGCCACAGAAATCACACACGATCCTACAATGTCATCTCAAGGCTTTTGAGATGACTAATCTACAGCAAATTCCAACTATCCCGGCACCTGGTATACATAGAAAACAAGTTCTTATATAATCATAATCATAACAGAACATTCCAAAAAAAAAAGCACACTGCAGTAATAACATAACATTGTAAAGAAAGTATTGAATCCCAATTTGTTGATTTAACACATTTCTTGCTGCTGAATGATCTGCAGCATGCATTAATGCCAATGAAAGGAGATTTGACAGCATGAGACAAAAGGAGTTATATGTCCCAGTTTAACCCAAACTCAAGGGGCCCTTTTATATAGTCAGGTCAATCATTATTTGATTTGCTGTTGTGTTCTCCCTCATTGTCAGAGAATGGGCTATTCAGTGAGCATCAGTAAAACCCACAAAGAGCCACACAGACCCCCACACACCGGATCTCTGTGCCAGAACAGCAGGGGACACAGTAATGAGTGACACACATTAAAGCACCAGCCATTCACAGGAAAGCAAACTCCAGTATTGGGTCAGTTATTAACCCTGCCCCTGGCCCATCTGACCCTCGTCAACCTCTCACTGTGCCCAATGGGCCCTGGCCAATATCCTCTGACAATTCGTCATTCACTTTCTTCAGACAACTGGCCATCAAAGCCAGAGTCTTTAGCATAGCCCACTCTATAGCCCACAGAGAGAATGAGTAGAGAGGTTAACCCCTTGATTGGCAAAGAATGTGAAATTGAAAAGGTACTTTGTCATGTGTCATGTGTGAAACTTAGTGAGGACCTCCTGTAACGGTATTTTGGTTTGAAGGAACACCAGTAGATAAAGTACAATGTATGTACTGTATCCTTAATAATATTAAAGATTGCTATCTCTAGTGCACAGACATATAGCGAAAAATAAAAATGTAGTATGTGCTAATCTATTTATTGGGATAGAGTGGTGCACACTGCAGTTCTCTGGAGTTGTGTGCATGTGTGTCGTACAATGTGGGCTACAGCATGGGTCTCTAGTTACATCTCCTTTGAGAGCTCTCCAGGGTGGAGTTAGGTGATGTTTGGTCTTGGGCCTTGCTGCTTTTGTGCTCCCTTACTAGGCCTACCATCAACTTTTTCAGTAAATAACAAAACTGGGCTTGACTGCTATTAAAAACAAAGGGATTATAGCAGAGTAAGTCATGGTGATTGAGTGAGACAGTTCCTCTCTGTGCCTCCAATGGGCAGGCTGTGCTACTCTACACTATGGGCATGTCTTTTTAGTAGAGTTAAGCATCTAAGACAAATACAGAGACACTGACACTTGGAAAGAGAAGATGGTTTGAAACTGAATGACTGCAAAAACAGAAAAAAGTTGAAAAATAGGGAGACTTTAAATCAGCATGTTTAAAACAGTTGAGTCTATGAGATCTCTGCCCCATGTGGCTGACAACATTATCCATGATGAAGAGGCCAATGCTGACTGATCACCCAGCTGTTGGCAGACAGGAAACACACCACATCATAATTAATGAAGTTCTTAAACTCAGAGGGCAGAGTGGGCGTGACAACCTTTGACCTCTTTAAAGCCCCACAGTTTCTGTAAACAGACCAAACCTGAGTGCAAAACATCCACAGATGACACACTGGCCAGGAAGGCCATTCACAGGCACTTGAAGATGTTTTCAGTAATATAACCTCCTGTCCAGCGACTACAACTAGCCCGCCCTAAAAACATGACCACCAGCAGAGCATGGATGACAAACACAACTGAATGTCTGTTTTGACCTGGCTTTGCAGCTAACCCACAACTTCCTGCTCAGTGAGGCTCTCCAGCCAGGCTTCATAAGGGAGAGGGAGGAAAGGGACAAAGAGTCAGGCACCATGAGAGAAGGCCTTGTGCCGTGTCCTGCCGTCTGGCTTCAATCAGAGTAGGTCGTCCTGATGAACTGTGTTTATCAAAACAGGATAGAGCATGAGAACACCAGTCTAGCTCCATGAATATATGGGGAGGGATTTGGGGCTGGAGCATGTTTGTTCTTGTGGTTAGACTTAAGTTGAGTGCTCAGCAATGGGGGAAGTCTCCTGAGCTGTAATGGTTGATATGGGCTTTTTGTGTCTGCTTGTCTTTATCTGTTACCTTATAAATTTCCCTCCCTTACGACACCTGATACTGAAGATCCATTTGTCATGTGTCACTTGTGTTTACTTCAGGTGTGAAGGGGATGTCATGGAGGGCACCGCTATCCTTCCACTCAATTGTGGGAGGATGGTGTGACTGACTTAACTTGAGAGGCCTGAGGGGATCAAAACATTGTGTTGCAAAGGGGTGAACAGGCATGTTCACAGGAGGACAAATCCATTTGCTCTCAGTGCATTCTACAGAGCTGCCACGAACGGCCATGGGCCATGCGCATACATTACAACACACCCGAGAAAAAGCAAGAGGAAGAGAGAGAGAGAGAGAGAGAGAGAGGCTTAAAGAAAGAGGGAGGGATAGACTGTGACAAGCATAGACTAGCAACCTGAATTAGTAACTAATTCTTTGTGTGTGTGTGTGTGTGTGTGTGTGTGTGTGTGTGTGTGTGTGTGTGTGTGTGTGTGTGTGTATGTGTGTGTGTGTGTGTATTCTCTGTTAATCAAGGGAAACATATTGTTCATTGAGTGAGAGCAGCATTCTCTCAGTCCCTCCTCTCCTGTACTCCATCCATTCATTCAGACAATGGCATTCTACAGCAGCATCAATAAATATTCACCAGCTCCATGGTGTAGGGAGGAAAGAAAAGCAAAGCCATGGAGAGAAAGGAGCCCAAATGAAAAGAGGAGATAAAAAGAAGGAAAGAAAAGAAAGGAGAGCAGAAAAGGTTGGAGTTTGAGTTGGACGAGTTTTCGAAAAGCAGGCGAGGTATTGGCAGAGAGCCATGCTGGAGAGACAATGTAGATTTGGCATGGACTCTATAGAGGCTCACTGAAGCGTTGGCCTATTGGAGGAGAAAGTGAGGGCAGCTGGAGGCCTAAAAACCCTAAAGAGAGAGGGGGAGGAGAAAAAAAGATAGAGAGGGGAGCTGAATACAGTGGTGAGAGCCAAACTATAGCCTGGGAATCCCAATCAGAGATGCAGCCCCGAGACTGTATATACCTAGAAATGGTGCTGATATGTGCTCTGTGCCAAAACATTAAGCTCATACAGTACTCCTACCTCTCATTTCTCTCTTGTCCCCCATGAACTTCTAGCTACCCTGTCCACCCTGTCACAATGTAAAGGAGTATGAGGAAAATAAAATAATGAAAATATGTCACGTAATAAATAAGAAACAGGAGTCCCATTGGAGTCTTAAAATGACAGTTATATAACGAACACCACCCCGCCTTCTTAATTTCCTAATTTCCACCATTGCCCTTTGGGTAAAAATGGTGGGGAGGAAGGTCAAGGCTTAGAAAGAGAATGCTTCAGATGGGGGTGTTTCTGTTGGGCCCCCTAAAGATCAAAGTCTCATTCCTATTGTGCACTCTGTACAATGAAGGCTAGTAAAAGAAATAGAAGAAAGCAGAAGGTTTGACCCCCTGCTGCCCAACTGACAGTTCCCTCTGTGTATGAGTATTTGTGCGTGTATATATATATTTTTCAGTCGAATGGTAAGACCAGGCCTGAAAAGCCTTACTGTAAAGCCTGGATCTTTAAAGTTTCTGTCACAGCAGACTATGTGTATGTACATTTCTCATACCTAAATGAAGTGTCATTTCTAAAGTTTCAATCTGCTTGGAACTAAGTATCTAATGTTATGAGTGGCATGCATAAGCTTCCTTAAGACAAAGCCTTGCGGCAATGAGGAGTTTCAAGAGAGCTAGATGCCAAAAAGAGGAGAGTAGGAGGGAGCAGCATGTACTGGCATTTACCATGGTTTGTTTCTGAAAAAACACTGAGTCAACGCAAAGTAAATGCAAAAATATTTTGTTTATTTTATGACTGTAATGTTATTTCTGTTACATCTGTTACATCTAATGTTACATACTGTGATTAGAATGTGAACCTATGATTTATATGCCATGTCGATCTGTCTCTTTCTTGCTGCCTCTCTCTGTGGTGGTAAGTAGTTTCATGACTGGCTAAGAGGCCATTAGCCCCCTGTGCCGTGCTTTCTCATTATTAATCTGCTGTGACAGCGGCACTGTTTACCAAATCCACTGAGATCCAGGGGGACGGAGGCTCAGTTCGCCTCCATTAACCTCTAACCCTGAGCAGGATGGCAGTCAAGCCAGGCCTGGGGCTGTCCTGGCACTTCCAGCATGGACACCTGTCCTGAAGAAAAGACACAGTACTGACTGTCTGTCATTCAGTCCTGAAGAGACCCATGAGAGCATTCCAAGATGTGAACAGAAGAGCAGCCTGCATCAACTGAAGTGTAAAACTAATAAAACTCACTTGAGCCATGAGTTTAATGGGGGAAAAAATGCCTTTCAACCCACTGTATCAACACACTGAACATTTTATTTATAGTACAGTACAGATCCCTGAAACTATATATAAAGATTCTTTAACCTGCTTTCAATTCCCATCTAATTCACACAAGATAATCTATCCAAACCATTTGGCCTGTATTTGAGGTTAGTTATCTCCACTTGACCTGCTTATCATCTTTACTCAATTACAATAGCCCTAAATCCTGGCACATATCCACACCTCTCTCCAGCAATCCCTCTGCACTCAGCATATCCTGATATGTTATCTACTGATCAGTCATCTATCAACCTTATGTAACTGCCACCGACCCACATATCACAAACTACTCCATTTATATGGCACAACAACTGATAAACTTGGACTTATAACAATGGCATCTTTATGCTTTATCCTAACTGTCACAACGCTTAAATATCTGTATATCACTATAGGCAAATCTCATAGTTAGAGTAATTAAAAATATCTGACTCAAGTAGAATTATCCTTACCCCTAGAGGGCAATAACATGTCCGTATGCTTGTGTTTGTGTTGGAATTGGACTAGTCTAGTTTATTGTGTGTTAATCTGGTTATTCATTTACAAAAAGAAGTGGCTTGGTGGTAAAGTGCATCAATAAACATGAACACAGGGATGCAGTACACAGAGGTAACAGCAGTTGGCAGTGTATGCTTCTTTCTGTCAATAAACCTACACATCGCACTACTGTAGCCTTTTCACTAAAAATCCTACAGCCTGTCAAACAGTAAGCGCTGACTCGGCCAGTGTGTAAAACATCCTTTTTTAATATTAAAAGAGTGAGGTTGACTTGCTCTTTGCTTTTTCACAAAGTTATTCAAGATTCAAGATTTGTTTAAGAGGAGAGTGGGAGGCAGCAGCATGTACTGACATTTAGCATGATTTGTTTCTGAAAAAGCCTGCAAAATAGAGTCAACTAGAAATTAAATGGAAATAGGAAAATCTGTCTTATACAGCCTATTTTATGACTCTAATGGTATAACATGTATAATGTTACGTACTGTAATTAAAATTTGATCCTTTGATTCATAACCTGTCTCTCTCTCTCTCTCTCTCTCTCTCTCTCTCTCTCTCTTTGGTGGTAGGTAGTTTATTACTCTTTATTACTTTATTCCTTATCTATTGCCTACACTGCTGTAAATGAGGTTATGGCATCTTTTATTCACCCTCATTCCCTTTTGTCTTTGTGGATAATTTTTGTCAGACAATCCAAAATAATCATGCTGAACATTTAAAATTCTTTTAGTCATACACTTGTCAGTCACACAACAGACAGCAGAAAGATTGCGACACCACATGTGTATGTGTGAGGGAGCATATAAAAACTAAACAGTGTTTATCAGTGTGTCATGTAACAGATATTTATCACTGTGCATAGCTCATGATGCAGAACAGGTTCCTGTTTAGGACAGATAGCGAATATGAAAAACGTGACAGGAGACTAGGTTTAAACAACTCACACACACACACACACACACACACACACACACACACACACACACACACACGTGCGCATCCACGCACACACACAAGCTTGTAGGCTATCCATCAGCCCCCTGCATTTGACTGACCCCTCCCTAGCCTGGCCTTTGACCTTACAGAGCACACACTGTCAGCACCAACTCCCTTGCAATATTCAAACTCAAGGGTCAGGAACTTGGTTTCAACACACTCTCAACAGCCAATACGTGTATGTGTAAATAGTTGTTCATGTGAATGCTACAGGCCGACATACTCAGCAATTCTGAGTGTCATGGGACACTTCTGCACTTCCTTTAGACAGATATTGATTTAGATGGTCATGTGAAACATAAGCAACACACACACAAGTTTGTCTTAATATCATTATGAGAACTTACGATTGACAAAATTAATGCTAATTATAATGATATGCCTACAGCTAAATGTAACCCTAACCTAATTTTTTATGTTGATAATAACTGTCATGTATTCTTATCAGATAGATAGATAGATAGATAGATAGATAGATAGATAGATAGATAGATAGATAGATAGATAGATAGATAGATAG
>JAQQZR010000005.1:14441602-14503554 GCA_030068235.1 Notoglanidium macrostoma
ACACACACACACACACACACACACACACACACACACACACACACACACACACACACACACACACACACACAGACTTAACATCAGAGAGCATTTGACTAAAGACTACTGATGGTTTGAAAACAAATGGTGTAATTTGAATGAATGAATGAATGAATAATTAAATGTTCCCCCCAAACCTCACAAGCTCAAAGACCCACAATAGACTGCTGTCATTCACTCACCAAATAAAAACAGGTTTCTCAGGTCTCCAGGAGCTATCTGCATCATAAAGACCTAACAAAACTAAAACAACATTTACTGACAACCACTGGGTCAAAAGGAACAATTTCTACCTTTCTATAGTATTACTATGCTGGCTCAGTCATGTCTCAGTCTAAGCACAGCAACAGACTCAGTGCAAATACAATTTGACTCATAATGTATTTGCTTAAAGACAAAAGGAAAGCTCATATGGACTTTGCCTCTTTTATTTTGACCTGATTTCTACTTAAAGTTGTAATAGTTCTATTACAATGACTTGTGAGAATTTGTGATCAAGGACACAATTTATATGAGCACTACTGTTATGCTACTGAAATCATTTGGTTTCATAAGGTTTCATACCACAGTTCATAGTGTTTAGTTACTGCTGAGACAACGTACCATGTTTTCATTTTAAAGTACTCGGAAACAGAAACCAATATAGCTTACCATTCTGTTTGGCCTGTTGTAACCTTTTGAAGTAAATATCAGTATAGATGATCACATCTGAGGTCAGATTTTAATGTTTCAATTTCGTCATTACTGATGTTAAATGACTCTTTTACCATTTACTCAGTTTAGGTCACTCTTAGCTAGTAAGATTACTGAAGTTTTAGTTGCAGCTTTTTCAACTATATTGCTTATTTTATAGTTATATTTAGTATGTCTCATCTCCGCGTAATATTTGCTTTTTTAACAGCATTCTGCTGAGAAGGAGACTTTAGCCTCAATGAGTTAATCATCACTATGTACATTCACCATTGGTGTATAACTCCAGGTTAATTATTAAGGCCTTCAGATGCAGTAGAAAAATTTTCAGTCACACCACAATCTGACTTTCAGATCGTGTTTAAATGTCACTCTGAATCTTCATACCTTTTCACATCTAATAATATATGAAAGAAGACTAAAGAATCTAGGGGTCTTCTGCTCTGAGGCAACTTTCCACAGTGGGGCAGGAAAATGACTTCATTTCCTGACATATGGTCTGTTCAGCCAAAAATGAAAGAAAAGCGCAAGGTGTCACACATACTACCTTGTATCTGCTGTACCACAGTGCTGTTGTTACCTGTCTACTAATAAAAAAAATAAAAGAGAGAGAGAGAGAGAGAGAGAGAGAGAGAGAGAGACCGACCGACCTCGGGGACCAGAAGGCATTGTGAAACATTAAAGTTGACTATTGAACTCTCTAAAGGATCAGGATGACTCATAGTGACGGCACTCAGCAGTAAGTAAACAATCTGACACCAAACAGTTCTGCCAGCAGAGGGATAAGAGTGGCTCGGAAAGTACCAAGAAAGCCCCCCTGCTCCTGGGGAAATCTCTCTTTTTGATTGCTTTTAATTTGATTCAATATCAATGATAAGCAAATAAATCAAATATCATATCTTGACTACATCTTGGAAATGAAGACATTTCTGAAATGGACTGGAATTTTTCTGGTGCGTTTGCATTGGCTCTTAGAATGTGACAAAAGCCAAAGAGTGTGTTTAGCAATAGGGAGATGTGCTGATAAATAATCCCAGCAGGATTGGGCCACAGTGGTTCTGAGCTTTGTTCTATGGAGGTAAAGAAAAATGAGGTCAGGGTAGTGTCAGGCTGCACTCAAGGCCTGATAACAGAGGACATGTGAGGACAAAGGCGAGTGGTCTATGTTGTAAATACATATAGAAATTAGACACGTAACCACATACACAGGCATGCGAGGGCTGTCAGACAGATGAGGGACTACACTAACCAAGATTAATCATCATATAAAGTCATGTGCACAGGAAATGACAACAGAGGGGAGTTCTTGAAGACCGAAATAGAACACAAACACGTCCTCTTTGGTCAGGTTTGATCACACTTGTCTCGGTAAACACCTGAATACATCAGAATGTGTCGTCACAGCCGCCAAATCAATACTATGTTTACATTAACCTCTTGAAATCCATGCTTATTATTCAGCATAGTATTCAGTAACTAATATGAATTATTGACCTACAGTAAAACTAATTAAAGGTATGTAGTAAGGATGTAGCGAAATACATTATTCTGAATGAACAGATAATGTGTTCTAAATACAGATATGAATAGGAAGCACACTATTGTTTTTTATTTGACTAAAAGGTTCACGTGGCATCACCTGGTTAGGAGTACATCTGAGGATAGAGACTGGTATGCAGCGTGGCCTAACAAAAATGCCACCCAAGCAGAAGGTTTATACTTTAATTTGCAGCATTCATTCATTTGTCCTTAGTAAATGCCTGGTTAGTGTGATAGTGGTTTAAATTAGGGTAACAGTTAGGTATTTGACAAATAGGGCAAACTTAATTGGTTAGAAAATGTTGTAGTCTGGTATAAACAAAAAACCTGCATGAGCAAATATCCCTTCTGGTTTAGGCCACACCCACCTGAGTGATTCATTCGAATACAGATATAGATATGAATAAATTGGAGCACTGGAGCAGATGCAAATACATATACAGATAGTGGCATTGCTTTATACACCCCCAGTATGCAATTTAAAAAAGAATATCAGCAACCAACAATGAGTACTAGGAGTTTAAGGGGGTAAGCCTGTTTCATTTGAACGAGAATTAAGAAAAAAAATGCAAGTAAAAGAGTTTGGTCTAGCAGTAACCTAGTTTATTTACTACTTGCTAATCATTAATCTGTATACACTGGAAATAGTTGCTTTACTAACTTCCTTTTAGTTCTGACTGGAACTTTGGTCACATTTCATTGATTTATCATTGGCTTACTTTATTTCAGTATTCATCATCATCTGCATTTTATCTGGTGCATATAGTCCATTACAGAAGAATATATTATGGAAAATGGGTTCCGAGCCAAGTGTGTGATCCTTGTCCAAGCCCCTTTCCTTCCAGCAGTCGCTGAGTCAATCAGCACCTGACATCAGTATTCTTATCAGAGCTTACTTTAGCAGCAGTGCTGGCTCAGTGCTTAAGGATCTGCGCTACTAACTTGTGAGTTCAACTCCCAAGCCTGCTAGAGTCACCGCTGAATTTTTGGGCAAGGCCCTTGACTCTCAATTGCTCAGCCAGTATGCTTGGATTATTTTGTAAAAAAAGTGCTTGGCAAAGAAATAAATGTAAATAAATGTACTGTGAAACACTTTGCAAACTCCATGAAGAAGGAAGTTTTGGTTGGAACAAATGAAGAAACATTAGTAAGCTCATTAAAAGTTGCCATGGCAGACAAACCCATTCCACAATGCACTTTCAGTGGGCATAAACAAACTAGAAGCTTGCTTATTTCACCTTCACTCGATTGCATAAATGTTTGTCCAGTTTAAACTGAGCCAGTCTTCCTGTGCCGATGTTTACACATCTCTCTGTGGTGATGCTTCCCTCCCTCAGGTTTCTATTATGTATCCACACAAGCATAAATAAATGCATCCTTATGTTGACAAAGGAGCACAGTGACATCACCCAATTCTAATATGAGACATAAAGAGGATGCGGTCATGTTCAGAAATGCAAGGAGAGGTGTGTTCTTTGGGTGTGTATGTCACCACACTTAGTCATCAAGACATATAGAGCTCTAATACACTCTAATATATTCTAAAATGTGGCGATACAAACACTTTGATCACACTTTGATGCCGTAATGGTGGGGGGTATATGGAAGTGTGTATAGTAGTGTAGTAGTACAGAATTGGCTATAATTTCAGATGAGTATGAGGTTACACCATGACTAGTGAAATTACACCATGACAAGGAGATGGTTATATGTCCTGTTGAACGCAGGCCAGGAGTGCAGCAGCAGCAGGAAGGAAGGAAGGAAAGAAGGCTCACCCTGCCCCCTTTAGAGAGCTCTGCCGGGCCTTATTCTTTTTTTTTCTCTCGACCCTCTCCCTCTGCTCTGCTAAAGAAAAATAAATAAACCTCATGTGGACTCCAGCTCCACCAAGCACAGCAGGCCCTCCACCTCCACCTTCTGCCCCCTCTACACTATCCCGCTCCACTCCTCCGCAACGCACACTGACAGGTGTCTCTGATTAAGGCTGTGAAGAATGGCGGCAGTCACGCCAGCCATCTCCCCTTCAGCATTCCTGCAGCATGACTATGCACTTTCTCCTTAATCGTGATCTCCTCCTACTAACTCACTTCTCTCTCTGTCTGTCTCTCTCATTCGTCCTCTCTCTTCTTTCTTTCTCCTTAACCTGGACTTCCTCTTACTGTTTGCTAAGATGAAGTTTGGTTTATGAAAAAAAGGTGAAACAAAGATCCGTTTGAGAGCTGAATAAAAACCAGGTTGTAGTTGCAGGGCGCAAGAGTGAGTTGGTGGGTATCTAACTGTTCCAGAGCGAGGGAGATATTTGTGGGATGCCTGAATGCACATGTGAGGTGGGAAGTTAGAGATTAGCGGGGTTCCCAAATCCATGTGACTCAAAGTGTGAAGGGTTTATAGAGGTTTACGAGCTTGAGTGAAATGGAAAGAATTGCATATGTGTGTGGCATATAGTTAGGCTCTGAGTTACTAAGGTCCTAAATAACGTGTGCTCATTTGTCATAAGAAGAAATTGTGCACGCAAAAAGGTATGATTACAGAACATACAAAGCAGGGGTAGAAAATAACATGTAAAATAGGTTTTGCATCTTCTATTTGTCCTTGATAGTTGTTGCATGTTCAGATGTCAACGAGACTCTGGGTATTGTGCTTTCAAAATGACACCAATTACATGGTGTGAGATATGCCCAAAAATGTGTAAAAAATACAATTTGGACACAAAATAAAATTTTTGGCCTGTTCACATGGTAGGATACACGTGAATGAAAGCTTTTCACAGTTTCACAGTGGCACTGGAGGTGTGAATGTGTGGTGAACATCGGAGGCCAGCTTTGCTGTCCTTACATTAAGGTTACAGAGCATAAGATGAATTTTGAGTCAGTTTTGAGTCATTGAGTCAGGAGAGAACACTCTCTATAATATAATGTTATTCAGCTGCTGTGAGTCACAATCTTGTAAAAGTAATTCACAGTCATGGTTGTGTCAGTGGTGTTCGGTTGGAATTGGCAGAAAATGTATACGCAATTATGTTAAGTACCTAACAATCTGTTTCTCTCTCCCTGTCTCACTTTCTCTGCCTCTCTCTCTCCCTGTCGAGCTACACATGCTATGTCTGAGAAATCAATGATCCTGACCTCTTCCCTTCTGTTCTATTGGCCTGATCCATCCTGATACCCTACATCTTGTTCATTCCTGCTGAACATGGCCCCATGTGAACACCCTAAACGTACACTTAAAAACTGTGAATATGACATAGGATTGCTGTTGATACAAAAAGTGTTGCTACAATTGCCATTATAACTTTAGGATTTCAATTTGCCTAACAAGTCTCCTCTGTAAATTAGTTGATAACTTCAACAAAATAGACTCCATGTTAAAATTATACTGAATTTCATGCTATACAATTGTACTTTTTGACCATATAACACACAGTTATAGAAGGGATTTAATTCGAACCGCACTATCCGGTGTCACTCAAATAAGGATGGGTTCCTGTTTGAGTCTGGTGTATTTCAAGGTTTCTTCGCTGGAAAAAGATTTTCTTTGCCACCGTCTCCACTGGCTTGCTCATTAGGGATAAATACATTTATGAATAAATTTATAAATTCATATGTTAAAGGGAATATATATAAGGGAATTTATATATTAGTGTAAAGCTGTTTTTGACAATGTCCAATGTTAAAACTGCTATACAAATAAAATTGAATTGAATGAAATGATATCACATCCAAACTTTAGGCACAAAACGAGTTTGGCCACACAGTGACAGGCAGCCAATCAACAGAAAAGGAATGTGAGTCTGTGAGAGTCGAAACAAGGAGAGTGGCTCCCAAGCGGAGCAACAGAAAAGCTTTCATACTATTATCAAGAGATCATGTTTGAATTCTGGTGATTCCACAGATATCTGTGGCTGGGAGTGAAGCAAGCTAAATTAGCCTTGCTTTCTGGTAGGAGGGATGGCATCCTTTCTCTCCCTTCTTAATCACAGTGACACTAGCCAATCATGGGTGTCTGTATGCAGAAGAGGGCAGATAATGCTTTCCTTCGAGTGTGTTACCCTGCCATGCAGCATAAGCAGTAGTACAAAATTATGCATTTGGTTGGCTTTGCATGTCTTGGAGGAAGCATGTCACAAGATTAGGAATGATTAATGACACATGTAGTTTCAGTTCATTGCTCAGTACAGCATTTATTTGTACTTATTTGTATTTTTACTTGGGCAGAGATTAGTGAATAAATGCTGAGTGAATATTTTATCCTTGTTGTGGTTTTTGGATCAGAACTCATGATATTGACCAACCGGAGGTGTTGGTGAAGTCCTCCACATATTTTTGTTTTTCAAATTCTGTTATATCTGGAAAGAGTGAGTGATTCGAAACCTCAGCTCACCTGATGAGTGTCTTTATCCCAGTGTGGGTTGCAGTTAATGTGCTAACACTACCTGGTTCATGCTTTTTGTTAAAGGGTGAGAAGCAAAATATGCAGACTAGATAACAAAAAAAACAACAACACACATCTTGCAAAAAAATTACATGAATATAAAATAACCCTAGTCTAATGGATCTAGTATTTAATATTAGAAGATCATCATAAACCAAATATAAAATTATTACTTTTTTAAAAACTAATTTCAAGCTTGAAATAGTCTCTTTCTATTAGAAGATAATTTTGTTAATTTTAAGTATTTCTTTCTAGAAACAAGCAAAATTATCTGCCAATAGTTAAAATGTACATCTTAAATGAGTAAAAGTCTTCAAATGGGTGTAATGATCTTTTAAAAGGTTTATTGTAATCTTATAAAAGAAAATATTAGATAAGCTTGACTATATTCACTTTGTAAGATGTCAGTTTTTGCAATACAGATAACACAGATCAGGGTTGTTGTTTTGTTTTTGTTTTTTTTAAAGAATTTTCTCATTATTAAAAAAAAAAGTATATTATAATTTTATCTTCATCTGGAGTAAACAGACATACAGTATGCAAAAGTAAGACCTAATTTCTGGATGCACAAAATCACCATTTCTGAAGCGCTTTCAGATTTAGCAGATCACATTGTGGGTGTTAAATTTATCTATTTCTATCGTCTCCGGCCTGTATGTTGTACCTTTTAGTAGAAACATCCAAACTGCATATTCCTAAAAAAACATGCAAAACAGAAATGCATGCTATTTTTATCATTTGAAAGACACAATAATATTTTCCTAATCCCGCTAGCACATTTTTTTGTGGGTGTCGTCAAATTCAAAAAAACCTTTAGTATATCACAATGTGAGAAAACAGAGAGAACAAAAAGATTGCTTCTTCAACCCTTAATCAGTACAGAAACAGTAAATATCTTTGGTCTTCTTAAACCATGGAAGAAAACCCAACCTTATGCTCAACTGTAGTCAACGTATTTATACCACATAAAAATGATCAGATGGCAATTACAAGCTGCTTCAAGGATGTGATTCTTGTGGCTGTTTTGCTTCATGACCGTATTTTTTTGTGCAGGGGCTCTTACGAGACCTCGACAGAATCCATGCACTTCACTGTACATAGAGCAGTCTAGAGGCAAAGCCCAAACTCACTGTCATCCAGACTCTCCTAGCAGACAACTGCTGACCCACTTCCAGATGTTTCCTGTACAGTTTTTCTGTCCAAGAGCCAAAAAAATAAATGAAGCGAGAGACATATTCAGCTAAACAAGCTTATCTTAGTGCAGCACATAATTATATTACCCTTTAAAATCTGAGTTTGAACTGTACAACGATTTGTCCGACTCTGCTTTGGTTTTAGGTTAGGTGTAAACTGGAGCTTTCTTAGTAATTTCCGTTCACAGCAAGAATGTTGTCTTGGATCTGTCTGCCACAGATGGGATATTGGGAAAGACGATGATTTATATTTGTGGGATTGCGTAGTTGAGCTCACGGGCAGGCACAAGGATCAGCGTTAATGAAACAGAGCAATGAAATGTGTTCTCTTTTAAATATGGCCTCTTTAATGAGGAGTTCAAGGCCAAAGCTCTTATTGAAAGCAAGAAAAATCTTGAATCCAAATTAGTTTAACAAGGCTTTTCCTGTTGCCTTATCAGGGCTCACTCATTTGAAACATCTTTCAGTTGGGAAGATATAAATTTAAAAGGGAGGCTATCACTTGTGGGCAGAGGCCCTATCACACTCTAGCAGATGCCTTGTGTCAGATTTCATAAACAAGCAGGAACATTTTCATCCATCACTCCATTAAACTGGAATAGCAGGGTGCTTTTAATATGGCTGAGAGAGTCTAGTCGAAGCTAAGACATTTCCAGGGCGCCGAGCATGATTCCATTTCATCCCTGATAAATTATGTCCCTGACTTTTACAAACACAAGCCAGCCTTCGTTAAGCTGGAGTTATCCTAGCGTGGTTTTCTCTCCTTCTCTTCCCTCTATAGTCAAAACTGTTTTACTGTGAACCACAAGTGTGTGCTTGCTCTGTCCTCGACTAAATAACAGTGTGAGAAAGCTTGTCAAACAACTGTAGTTAACAACAGTACAACAAATTAAGAAAGGTCAATGTTTTTACACCAGCCTAGCTTTTAAGCTCTCCTTGCTCTATGCTAGCATGTTGGCACTTGGGCTCAACACAGGGAATCAGCAAGAAGTAAGGGTCATTGTAATAATGAATATTAATACTGGATAAGTTACAACACATAGGAAGGTTTCAGAGAAAGAAAACCTTTCTCACATTACTTTCTTAACATCTTAATCTCCACATCAGCTTTCTTACAGATCATTTATAAACCACGGTAAGGGAGATCTTTGTCTTGTATTTGATCAGTGTTGCCCTGCTGCAGGCCTGCTGGAATGAACTGAATGGAATGGATATTACACAAGTAAGCACACACACATTCACACACACCCGCATACACAGACACGACACACACACACACACACACACACACACACACACACACACACATATTTGTAATTCAATCTTTGTGGGGACACTCATTGACATAATGCATTGCCTAGCTCCTTACTCTAAATTTAACCATCACAACTAAATGCCTAACCCCAACGCTTAGCTTAACCCTAACCTAAACTTTTTTTCTAACCTGAACTCTAAAACCAAGCCTTAACCCCCAAAATGGGAACTTGAAGAAGTGAGGACCAGCCGAAATGTCCTCACTTCCCAAAAATGTTTGTTGGTTAAATAATGTTTTGGTCCTCAATGTGTAGCATGTACAAGTACAAACACATACACACACACACACACACATACACATAAATACACACACACATACACATACATACACAGACAAATACACAAACCACTTAAAAAAACAATTAGAAACAAATATCAAAACAGATTTTCCACTGTTCTGTTCTGAGTACCAGTGTGGGAGTTAAACACTGATCTAATCTAGCATATATTCTCACCAGGACTTCAAGTCAATTCTAAAGGTCACAGGTCTTACAGTGTTTTCAAAGAGAACAGAAAAAATCCCATTCAATATAATCGTTACTCATTTTAAGAATGGAACTAATATACCCACAGTGAATGTGTCTACAATATGCATTGCATTTACTGTATGGGGCCCACCAGGGCACTCCCACTCAGGAAATATGGTTTCATCATATGCTGTCACTTTTAACACCCAGGCTTTTTAACAGTTGACAGCCATAAATCACATGCAAAATAAACAATGTAATTGTACCATGCAAAATAATGTTACAAGAACATGGACAAAGTATAACTCTGCCTGAGCACAAAGACACATTTTCCTTTTTGTTTCTCAGTCTCTTGTTAAATATAGCAGTTGGGGAGTTGTTCATTAATGTAGCCACTCAGTTGGGAAGTGTTGAGCTGACCTCATTCTGATCTCGTTTCATTGAAACATCACTTTAAGCCAAACGTACGCACGCTCACCCTTGATTGTTTTAATTTCAGAAAGGCTGCATTATTGAGGTCACATATTAAATGTATTAATAGCCTTTCCCCCTCTGATGGTTATGTTTTTCATCTGGAAACCATTATGTCCACTTTTTTTTTATTTTAATCTCACATTTGTTGGAGGACTAAACAGCCTGGATGGTGGTCAAACACAGGGCCAGAAATGTCAATGAGAAGTAAGGAAAGCATCCAGCATTTACCAGTCCTGATACCATTGAGGGTTCCTGTGCAATGAGGCTTAGTTACTGAAGCCACCAGGATTACTGGGTTCGATCACTGGCACAATGTATTCACTCATGTAACAGTGCAGAAGGAGAGATATCTAAACAGATAGTGGATGTACAAAGGATGAGTGCCAGTAGCAGCCAAGGTTTGATGAAAAAGTCCTGCAATGGGGGAATGAGGGCTCATAAAGCATTGATTCTGGGAAAGCCATTTAATTTTACTGGATTTCAAATAGCATATAAGCACACAAGGCAAACAAAATGCAAACCAGCACTATTAAACACACACCAAAAGAGTTTCCATATACCACGGTCACACAATAGAGACATAATGTTGGGACATAGAAAGAGCTGACAAAACAGTGCGGGCAGCTATGAGAGACTAGCCTTTTAGAAATGGGGTTGGCTTGGAGAGCCTGAGGTTAGGGGCTTGTATATATGCATGGATATGCCAACAGTATCCACTGTGGACACACAGGGCGGAGGGCTTAATTGATTCCAGTTTCCTGTTGGCTCTCTCCCTCTCTCACACACTCACTCTCCTTCTCTTTGCCATATTCATACACATGCATTATACTGAAAAATAAATAGTGATGAGAACTGAGTGAAGCATACCCTTACAAACAGAGATGGTTATATGATAGTCAGTATCCTTTATTCTCAGCCTCAAGCACAGTACAGATTTTAAATGCAGAACAGGGGATTGAGAACGCTGGTCTACGCTCGGATCTGGCACAACTTAGTCAACTGCAGAAACACAGGGGAACAACACAAGCAAATGAGATGATTAGTTCCATTATGAAACCCTGAGGACTCCACACAGCTGCATCTCGGCCCCAGACCAGAATCAAAAGCACAGAAAGACAGAGGTTTCTCCTGCACATCTGATAATAGAGCTTGAGTTTTATTTTTTTTTTTTCCATTAACAAAACTTTCTATGTCCCACAGATTCAAAAAAGAACATAGCAGTTTCATGCTTTAAAAATCAGCTAAAGATTTGAGATAGAATTAATCTTTTACCAACACTTCTCTGCTAGCTTGAAAAGAAACTGAATGAGCTGTGAGAATGGCTGTATGAAAAACATTCTTGAAAGAGCCACACTTTTGGCTATGACTCACATCTCTGTCTCACGAGAAGTGAAAAAAAAGTAGGTGAAAGGAAATTTCAAAGCTTGTTCTTCCTGATCAGCCTGGTATCTTCAATATAAATTTTTTTTTCTTATTTCAGCCTTGTATTTAAAACATTAAGTGTCAGATTCGTAAAAGACAGGAAACAGCATGAGCAGACAACTCTTTTACCCAACAATATTTAAAGGGCATTAGACTTCATACATGGACTGTGAGCAGTGAAAGGCAGTTTCTAAGCGTATGATTGAAACCATTTGTGAAATCAAAATCAAAGGTCAAACACTGAGCTTTTTTGGCAGCGCGCATGAAAGTCTGTTTAAATCCTCTGTCTTGCTTGATCTCAGAATAAAAACAGAAATGAGCAACTTACAGCCTTGTGGTTGCACAACCTCAGCCCAAATACCTTTAGCATTGCACAGTGGGCTTCTCTTTCCCATCCTAATCATTAATACGAGAAATGACTAAGAGCATTACAACAGGGCAGGAACAGAGACATTAAATTCCAAGGTTTACATCAAAACATGATGAGCTTTGGTTTTTTGAGAGGTTGGAGACACCTGTAACTTTATTATCGGGAGTACCATAAAAGTTAATTGAATGCACGTCTGCTGAATGCATTACTTTATTGCTTACTGAAAAAAAAACGTGTTGTTGTGCATCTAAAAAAAACAACAGTGTGCTCACTGTGTGTACACAGATTACATAAGTGAGACAAATGTACAAATGTGAATCAGAAGTTTGGGTTTAGGAGGAGAATTTCTTGGCAGATAGCACATAGACCCTAAACAAAGCAAAGATAGACAGGAAAATGACTCTCAGGCTCAACCAGCCACAAGTAATCTCAGGTTTTAATAGGGCTTGAGAATAAATGTAGTATCACAAATTCATCTGACTAGTCTTAGCTGGGGCAGTTTAAACCTGACAGCCAGCTGTGTTTCTGTATGGAGTTTGCATGTTTTTCCCTGTGTGGGTTTCCTCCGGGTGCACCAGTTTCCTCCCAAAGACATGCAGATTAAGTCCACTGGCTACTCTAAATGACCCATAATTCTGAATGTGAACGTGAATGGTTGTTCGTCTCCATGTTAGCCCAGCAATAAAACGGAGCCCTGCAACCTCCTCTCACCCGAAGCCAGCTGGGATTGGCACCAGCTTTCTACCGGTCCTGACGGATAAGTTGTATAGATGATGGATGGATGGATGGATGGATGGATGGATAGTCTTAGTGGAAAAAAACTCAAACTTTAAACTTTAAAATAGCATTTACTATTATCCAACTGAGATAAATGTACAAACACTAAGCACATAAATATTTCCTCCACCTTTACATTTCCTCCGACACAAATCATTGTAGTATCAGCATGACTGAACGATCTTCTCCCACACTGGCACATGTGCTCAGCCTTGTTTATTGTCCAGCACACATGGGCTAAGTAATTCTAGTCCAGTGATAGCCACACAGGTAAGCTCCAGAGGGGATGGGTGGCTGTAGAATGGAGACAGATGGACCGAGGTCAGTTCTCATCAAGAGAAAGGCTTGCGATGTTCCCACGCTGTTTGTCATTCTCAATGTTCATCGATTTTGCATGTGTTGAGTGAATGGCTCACTAATATCTCATTTCAGTGGTGTCTGCAACCGAGCCATGACACCTGTTTCTGGGTCAGGTCACAGGGACATCCACTCTTGGGAAGTTCTCAAAATCACTGAATTCAAAGCAACTGAAATGCAATATGTATTTCGTGGTATGTACAGATTGGTGACAGATTTAAAGAAATAACTAAATTAAGTGTCTTAGCAACATACTGGACCACCACGAGTCACCAGAACAGCTTCAGTGTGCCTTGAGAGACATTCTACAAATCTCTGGAACTGGAGTGGAAAGACAAACACCATTCTTCCAAAAGATATTCTTTCAAATGGTGGTGGTGGAGAGTGCAGCAAACATTGGCCTACAATCTCTGTTGTAATCCTGTGAGGAAATATTCCCATCAGGAGTACATTTTTCAGTATAGGATAAAAGTGATTAGTTAGAATAACCTTGTGTTGATTTCCAGTAATTCTTTGCTCTAAGGGGATAAGTAGTCCCAAACCATGATGGCTAAATGACCACAGCAAACAGAGTCACCAATGTGTTCTTTAATTTCTCACCCATCTGTATGTCTCCTTCACTGTGTAGTAATAGTTTGGGATATGTGAACAATAAGAGAGTTGTGAAAGATAACTGTTCCAACCATGACACTCTAGGTATAAAGATGGACCATTTGGCTCATTCCATCCTTCCTCTTGGTCTGTAGGGCAGGAAACCTAGTCAAGAAGGAAACTGACCTGACAATTCACACGCTCAACTCTATGGGCAGACACTCTAGTCAGCAAATGCTATTTCCATAGCCACACTCATCGCTCTCTTTGTTTCCTGTTGTTGTTGAACTTTGATAGGTTTTCTTTCCTCTCTTGGGATTCAGGGGTCATTACCGTACATTAGATTTATAGTCAGCTGCAGTGCTCAGTGTACCTGTGAGCTTTTGAGAGGAAGGGAACAAAATTAAAATATAATAGACATTAAGCTAGAAAAATGAACGACTGTGTGGTGCATTTAATTTACAGCCAAGCTATACACATCCTTACTAAACAGTTGGCAAAGAAATCACACTTGTTAGTTCCAACAGAAAGCCCCTGGTTTGTCCAAAAAAAATCAGGGTTCATCTAAATTTCATGCACAAAAAGGGACAGGAGACAAAAACTGGCCTCTCAGAAGCATTTCATGGGAACAGAATGACTAAAGACGGGTGGTGCACCACTAACAATGTTGTGGCCAAGTTTTTATGGTCAATTAATTTCTTCTCATTTAAAATTTACTTTCCTCTCAAAAAGCTTGGCTTGAGTGGCACGAAACGGAACGGAGCAACTGAAATCACAGAGCACATATTGTGCATGATCGACAAAAAAGTATGCTTTGATTCAAACACTGAATTGAAACACTATTTAGAATCATTTGTTACATGGGTTCAACTATATTACAAATTTTCAGGTTCCCGTCTAAACATAAAAATTGGACTAAAACCCAATTTATTTGTATTAACATGTGCTGCAAATATAACAGAAAATTTCATATGCATAATAGTAGTACTATGGACACGAGAAATGAAAAGCATGGTGTATAACACAGATGATGATGTTGGTGGAAATGCAAACTCCCCCTACAGGTAAGTGGGCTACACTGCAGGACTGTCTAAACAGTATGTAGATGAACCTACATTTGAATATTGAAATGTTTTTCCTGAATCCTCACTCCAATTCTCAGCCTGTCAAAGTTCACAGTAGTAATGACAAAATGATTTATGACTACATAATTGTTTTTATAAACATTTGTAATAATGAAATAATAAAAACCCCACATGTGATCCAATGACCGATAAGCAGTGAATTTGTGCATTGGCTACAGTTGACATGAATACCTACTAAATCCTGAAAGGTTTTAGTGCACCCACATAAACCATCCTTCCTGTTGAGATTGTGAATAAGATTAGATTCATTAGTAAGCTGAGGGCTGGCAGAAGTGCAAATATTACATGTTTTGCTTCTTGTAGTCTATAGCTTCATGTATTAAACACAAAGGAGAGATTACTCTTTGTGGATAAAACTTGCACAATTTCATTTATGTGGAAAAATACACATAACACACCTTTCTTTTCACACTTTTTAATCATCATGAAAGAATGGATAGGTAGGATAGGCTGTTCAAGGACAATGTTTATACCTTGGATTTTATAATCAACACTTTATCTGTCATCTATCCACACAAAAGCCCGGTAAGAGGACTTCCACCTCTAGAGAAGCAGTGGCATAAAGAAGGGAATGCGTTGACCCCCCCACCACCCACACACACACACACACCCGCCCGCCCACACACCCTGAAGTGTGGTAATAAACGTGCTCAGTAAATCTTCCTCCTTCACTCTCCCCTCCTCCTAACTTTTTTGTAAACAACTTCTTTTTTTCTCTCCGGCTCTGGTTATTCCTTTCGTTCTCCACCAATCAGCCAGCGAATGACACTGCCCATATGCATGTCAAGCAGCTGCTCAGTCAGGGAACAGGAGCAGGAAGACTTTGGCTGGCTACAATGGATTTGGATAAAGTTACACTCCAATCACACACAAAAAAAGGATTTCATAGTTCTCACTGTTATCTAAAAGAAGAATGGATATCAGAACTTTGGTGAGGTCCCTATGGATTTGAATTTCTTTAGCAGGCAAAGAAAAAATATCCTGAAAGAGTAATCCTTTTAAAGAATCTTTTTTCAATTCAAATCCATTAAGTGTAATCAAGTGAGCCCACCTTCCAAAACACATACTATTAGAGTGAATGCATGTCCATCACCTTAGGTGAGGGTTTGAAACCACATTCTTCAGCTGCTATATTTGCTATAACAAATTAAGTGCATTTTCTATGGATTAAACTAAAACCCAACCATATTGTATGTTTGTGTGAGCTGTAACGCGTGATGAAAGCAGGTGGTAGAAATTGGCCTAAAAATTGCTTATATTAATGACAAAAATTCAAAAATAAGGTCGTCTACACCACCCAAATGTAGAGTTATTTAATTAAATACATTATGGGCATTTTTGTAAACTCTTTGACATGGTGCCACCCTAAATGGTTCTTTGAAACCCCTAAAGGATCTAAACCTTAGAGAGGTTAAAACTTATTAAAACTCTGTAGAATACATGAGAAGTTTTTTTTCTGTTGAGTGTAGTCCAGGATATTTTTCCATACGGAGCAAAAAATGTGTTGTTACTCTAATATTAAAATACCATGTAAGTAGACAAATAAAGCCACTTTTTGACCATAACTCTTATCCTGTGAAGCAATGAGATAAAAAGTTATGCGGGAGTTATTCAGTGAATGAGAAGGCTCCTGCTACCTGTGGCTCTCTGCATCCCACAGAACAGCTGGCAGCAGCAAGGAGGGTAAAGACACAACAACACAAAACAACCAAAAAAGACAAACACAGCAAATGTATTTAGCATCCTCTCAATGCTTTTGCTAATGTTGTGTGTTATGCAAACCGAATTGTGCTTTTTTTTTTTTATCTTGGTCTACAAGTGTTTCCAAGCATGCATACATACATACATACATACATGCATGCATGCATGCATGCAAGTCCTAGTGTTATTAATAGTTACCTTCAAGCTCCAGCATGTATGCACGCGTGCACATAATACCACGAAGTAACTCTTGTGAAAGTAGGCCTGTGCTCTGAAGGTCTGAGTTAGAGAGGGAGGGGAAAACCTGATTCATCAGAGGAAAAAACGGAGACAAGAAACGCCATTGGGTTTTGTCACGCCTGTAGCTCCTCCTGCGTGCTTTTATAAAGTGAAATACTTCGCAGCACAGGCTGGGTAGAGGGGGTTCTCTGTAAGGGCAAAAGAAAGTTCACACGCCGAGAATTCAGCTGCAACATATCGCAAAGGAGCCCTTTAGTTTCGCCGGGCTATCTAGTTAGTTAGTTAGTTAGTTAGTTTATTTATTTATTTTCCCGAAAATGACTACGGCTGTGGTGTCGCCTCTGTTTGACTTCAGCGAAGTTATCAACAACAAGGTACGGAAAAGTTTCTGATGTTGGTCATTAGCTCGGTTAGCTTGGTTGGTGCTGCGGAATGCGCTGCTTAATTCTTTTTGGTTGTTTGTTTGTTTGTTTTTATAGGCGCGCGTGCGCGCGCGCACAGAGACTGCTTTAACAACAACGTTAAAATGGCCCTGGCTAATAAACAGTGGTGTCGTGTTTTGTGCCGCTGTGGTGGGATCAGGCGGGAATTTGTTAGCTGAAGCAACGCAGTAGAGTAGACTGAGATTTGTGTTGCTATGTGTGTGTGTGGGTGCTGGGCCCAGTGAAGTTCACGTTTCTTTCGACATTTTGTTAGAAGAAATCCACTGCGATTAAAGTTTTCGTCCAAAGCTAACGCCACGCCTTGGCGGAAAAACTGTCCACAAGTTCAACCTGTACCACGATTGAATAAACCGCAGGCGTTCACGGTCACAGTTCAGTTTTTCAGTTTCACAACACAAATCAACGCCTGGTTTTGTAGTTTATGTTGTAAAATGACCAGCGCTCATCGTGTGGTCTTGTTTAGAGGAGAAATTCTAGAAAAGTCGTCTGATGAGACTCAACTGAACTTGGAAAATAGTAGGTCTCTAGGCAATTTGCTATTTATCTGACTATTTTCCTAACTTGCTGATTTGTTTAGGGCTATAAAGTTTAGTAACTACTACCTAGTTCCTTCTCCGTCCACGCGGTGTTGATTAGACACATGAATCAAAATAGTTTTTTTAGCCACTGCAGTGAATTTGCATATCTTTAGCAAAGTAAACTGTTGGCTTGGAAGCAGCTGTTACACACAGTGCCTGGTTCCTTTTTTCAGTTAGTGTTTTTTCCCCTCCTCAAGGATGTTTTTCTTAAGTGTCATTTATTTTGGAGTCCAAGCATAGTTTACGCTGTTGCTTCTATGAACATAAGCAGAGTACTTTAACTGAAGATGTGACTGAGAGCATTAGACTTGGTAAATTAGCTAATAGATTTGTGATGTACATAAACACCCCTGTTTGAAGCTGTTAGTTGTCTGGGCAGAGTGGTGTTTATTGTTGTACAACATTGGCCTGCTGCTTATACTTCATGCGTTTCATTTACTTGAGCAGAAGTGCATTCCTTTGGTGGCAGCTCACCAAACCGGCTGTACTGTAAGCTTATTGGCTCATGAGTTTGAAATAAAAGGATCCTAATGGGTTGACAGCAGCACAAAGACATCAGCTCTGTTTACTCCATTTAAGCCAGACAAATTAAATGTTTAATTTTCCATGATGCAACTATGATCCAAAACCTGTTTATTCAGATTACATTAATGAAGCTATACACTGACCAGACCTTTGTTTCACTTTGATTTCCAGAACAACAAAATGCTGAATTACAATAACAACATAATTGGTGCTCCACACACCATGCCTGTGCCTTGCACTGGTGCGAATCTGACCATATCCAACCCCACTGGGAGCCTGCTGGACAGGAAGGCTGTGGGGACACCCTCCATTGGTGGGGTTTACCAACGACGGCACTCTGTCACTTTGCCCAGCAGCAAGCTTAACCAGAACCAGTTCCTGAGCAATGGGAAAGCAGATCCTGTATTGGTAGGCCCTGGGATGGGCAGCAGCAGCAACAAAGAGAACCGACTCCGAGATCGTTCTTTCTCAGAGACCGGGGACAGGCTGATGCAAAAGTGCACTGGCTCTGGTGGCACCGGAAGCAATCAGGTCAACTCGAGCCGCTACAAAACTGAGCTGTGCAGGCCATTTGAAGAGAATGGTGCATGCAAGTATGGTGACAAGTGTCAGTTTGCCCATGGCATCCACGAGCTCCGCAGCCTTAGCCGCCACCCCAAGTACAAGACGGAACTCTGCCGCACCTTCCACACCATTGGCTTCTGCCCATATGGGCCACGCTGCCACTTTATCCACAATGCAGAAGAGCGCCGTGGACCTCCAGCTGCCCCATCCCCACTCTCCACATCCAACAAGCTGGAAAGGCCACGGCTCCAGCACAGCTACAGTTTCGCAGGGTTTCCCAGTTCTGGAGGCCTAAGAGACAGCCCCACCTCAGTCACGCCTCCACCCATGTTCCCCCCAGACGAGCTGCCTGAGTGGCCCAGCAGCAATCCCTTCACTTACTCCAGCCAGGAGCTGGCCAATCTCTTTGGCCCCAGCTTGAGCAGTGGGTCTGGTGCTGATCCTACTGTCCATGCACCATCTTCTCCATCCAACACCCCTTACTCTTTTAGGTCCATGTCAGAGTCTCCCCACCTCTTCGAGTCTCCGTCCAGCCAGCCAGACTCTGACCAAGAGGGCTACCAGAGCAGCTCAGGAGGGAGCCTGTGTGGCTCAGAATCACCAATCCTTGATACCACCCGCCGACTGCCCATTTTCAGCAGGCTGTCCATCTCGGATGATTAAGGTGCATAAGCTGCAGGTCCTCTACTGGAACTCTGAAGTGAGCAGGAGCATGAGGTGAACTTGCCCTCTACCTCCTGCCTACTCTTTAGCCTTCTAGGGGCAGTAAACTTCCCTTGTATCAGCTAGGCTTTAAAAAGATGCAGTCAATTAAGGGAACTCTTATTTGAATCTTCATTTAACCACAACAAGCAAAACCTTTCCCCCAATTCCCTTTGGCCCAAAGCCTGTCTGCTGCCTTGGCCTTCTCAGATGCCTTGCCATGACATGTGACCGTGCCAGAACAGCTAGAGCAGGAAATGGATTGGTGAAAGGTAAGAGACTGTTGTACCAGGTGCTACTGCCTCAGTAGTACATGGGTGAGCCACAGGTGGCATGTTCAGGGAAAAGTTCTGCTCTGAGGACCCTCCCCCCCACATAATACCACTCAAGGACACGTCTAACTATCTGAATGGTTTTGCTAGAGTCACGCTTAAATTCACAGCTGTCTGATGCAGACTAATATCAAGAAGAAGAAAAAATGCTTGGGGTTTAAATGTTTAGGTGAAAGGACTACTGTCACTTTTCATTAGTTTCTTGCAACATAGTGTAGTAGATCTTGCTCTGAGCATTCTTCTACCCCTTAGTTAGATGGCAGACTGTCAGTCTGGAGGATGAACTTGAAACTGGGAGTTAGAGTATTTGGCACATTCTGTTTTTATCATGTGCTCCTGCTTCGTCCTAAAACTAGCACAAAACCGTAAGATTGGATGCCTTCACTTACAGATGAACAACTTCACAGCCCCGCCACTACAGTGCCCCCTCTCTGGTTGGTCACTTGGTGTTTCTTGTGAAGGAATGACCCAACTGGTGATTATTTCTTAAACACTGACTTTTTACTCACCTTCCAATCTGAAGGGGAATTCCAGCATTCCCAAGGTGCAGCTGAACTTCTGCAACTTCACTTTAGATCTTCAAGATAAATTTCTTCCATAAAATCTGCTCATAGGAGCACTTGGTAATTTCATCATATCTTTCCATCTCTTTTGTTTTTTCCATTTGACTTCTTGTCATTGTTATTATGGTTATATTATTGTTTGGAAAAGAAAACTTTCAAGACAGAAGGTTTTGCTTGTCACTGCTTATTTAACTTATCAAACATATTTATTGGTGATCATATGCATTTTTGTTAATTTTGTTTGTATTTATCTTAATGAAACGATAGAATATATTTTCTTTTATGTTAAATTATGATCTTCTGTATTAATCTTAAGATTGTGAAGACTTGTCAACTTTTCTTTTTTTTCACAGTTTAATATATTGTACTACAATGACTTGTTTGAAACTACACTTTGATAAAAATGAAACTTAATTTAAAGCAAAAACAAAAAAAAAATCCTGTGTTTTGATTATTTATTGTAGATTTTTCCATTCATTTCTTTCCCAAATATTGGACTGCAAAACCATTAGGTCTAATGTGTCTTTTGATTTATTCTCACAAGAGTGACATCAATACATTCATCTTATTTTTGTAGTCAATTTTATTTTTCACCCTTTTTTTTATAATTTTTTTTAAGTTAAGGCAGGTTAAGTCATTGCATGTAGCATTTTCCCCTTAGTGCTAGAGCTGGTCATACAGTATAAGTAATATTGAGCTATATATTATGAGCACTAGATATCCTGGAACATGGTTGGCAGACCATTACCAGAGATAGTAGCGAGTTTGATTCAAGATGATTGCCTTAAAGCTTCTGCTTACATTCTAGGTACCACCCTGAAGTGTATTTTAATGTTGCGTTGTGTTCAGTGAAGTTGTTTATGGTGTGATATCAATGCAGGTTACAAAACTTCAGTGTTAAAAGCAGTTCCTCCAGTTACATGTGTTAATTAGATGAATTGCAGGCAATAACTGTGACCAAATGGGTTGGAGAATAGGTGTCCCTTTTTTGTTAAATGATTGGATTTATTTTAATACTACTTCCAACCCAAATGTAAAGTGCCTCTTTTTATACATTCCATTGAGCTTATGCTCCTTGCCTTGAATAACGATGCAGAAGCTACGTTTGAGTAGTTATTCCTCATTTATTGAAGATTGGTTAACAGGATAGACACAAAGAAAGTATCTAGCCTAAACTGTTGAATGTATTTTTAAACAGCATTTGCTGTTCACTACAGTAATTTCTGTGAGTTTATATAAAGTTGATTGCGCTTTTTTTTTTTTTTTTTTTTTTTTTTTTTTTTTTTTTTTTTTTTTTTTGTAATGACTGATTACAGTTAAAACCAATAAACCCCATATTTTTCAGAAAATCTTGTGTGTGGAGTGTTCAGTACATGGAAAAAAAATTGCCCCAATGTTAAAACAAACTGATTAATAATTGTGTGATTTCCAGAAGAATGCGATTATCTACACTGGTTTGTTTAATGAGGGAGTTCCTAAGAGAAACATTGTCATTGGTAGTCTGGTTTGGTGGGGTATTGATCTTCTCCAGATCAAACTTCAGCTGAGCTTGCCTGAATACACAGAGGGACTGGTGGGAAATTGGTGTCCCTGGATTACTCTGAACATTCAAAAACTTATTGGGACTAAGAGGAGGGTTCTCAGAATCTTGGACTAGTTCCAAAACCACCAGATTCTGTGAATCACTCTGAACCAAAGTGCTACTGAATCATTAGGGTCACTTCATGATCATATGTGCTTATTCTAATTATTCAAGGCGTTCACTTGCAGGCTGGTATTCTGTAAATCTGCTAGGTTGTTTGGATATTCCTGCTCACAAACCCACTATACAGATGATCTTGTGATTGAGATCTGTTACTGGAGGTTTATAAACAATATAAACCATTTTATTTCAGTAATACCCATGAAGTGGTGAGTTGGTCTAACTTTATATAGTAGTATATATCTGGTTATAAGCCACTGTGAATACAAGATTCCTACTCACAATAGCAATATGGCTAACCAATGGCTAAAAAAAGCTGTCTTACAGATGTTATGTGGCTCCTTGTGTATTTCTCTCTCAGGTGAGGAGCAATGGAAGAGTTATCAGTCACCACGCTTTCCGGACTATGTACTCTCTCACTTGCCTGATGCGTGATATGAAACAAAGAGCTGTTTCCTGTTTATGTGGTGCATGCTGTATGTTCAAGTCACACTGCTCTGCACACATTACAAAAGTGCTGCAGGATGTGGCTTTATTCTGAAGATGTAGGGTGGAGGTGTATATGTGCGTGTTTCTTTATATAGGCCTACACACATACGTACAGACTCCCCAAAACATGGTGCACAGGTTTCCATCACCTGCAAAATGGAAATTAGATACAGAGCACAGAATTGTACGTTAATTACTATATCTGCAGTCATAACTCCAGGCACAGCTGGCTGTTGTCTGCACATTTTTTGTTCTACTACGCATATGAATTGTGCAATACTCCCACAGTTGGTAGACTTTGTAATTCCTCTATCAGGGAGCATTGGCCTTCTCTGTTTGAGAAAGAAAAAAAGTAAACAGAATAAATTTGCTTATTCTGTTCTTTCCCTTATTGTGTGTGTATACACACCTGTGTGTGCATGAACAATGCTAAGGGGAAAACCAGAGAATGAGAGCTATGGGTATTATAATGTGGATTTTATATTTTCCCAATCAGAACCACAGAATTATGCAATCTTTATACAAACATTGAACACACCTGATTGAATTCATGGTGAACTGAAAAGAATGAACTGACTAACTGCAATTCTGTAAAAAAGAAATGTGTTGGATCATTTCATATGAACTACTGTGGCCATTAGGATCAATTCTACTGTTCATATAGTATCAAGACAATTTTTAACCATCAGATAAAATAATGTCAAAAGCACACATCACCAAAAAGGAACAAGAATAAAAATTTGATCGTGATGTCGAATATATGGAGCTATTTTCTTTATATGCAATATGTTGAAGCAAGGATTTAAACTACTTTATGGAATGTTCTAAACTCCAAATTCGTGAAATAGTGGGAATAATTTGTTTCTAAATTTCTGAATTGACACATTATGTATGATGGCTACATTTGATAATTAAGGAAACCTTTCACAGGGCTGTGAATATCTTTCAGTATGAGCCCAACAAATTGCATGCATCATATATGTGGCCAAGTAATAACACTTCTCTCCCTGTCATTCATAACAACATTCTGGCAGATTCCCCATCACATTGTTCTTCTGTGGTTTAGGAAATGGCGGCTTGTTTCTGAACTGAGAAGGGTTTGCAGCTCTGCGTGTTTCTCAAAGAAGTCTTTGCTACAACCAGACAGAGCTTCAGTAGAGTCAAAGTGTACTATATATCTACAGTCCCCTCTGAAAGAATTGGAACAGCAAGACCAAATCTTTTCTATTTGATATACACCAAAGGCATTTGGGTTTGAGATCAAAAGATGAATATGAAATGACAGATCAGAATTTCATCTAGGTGTGCTTTTACCACAGCCCCTTTCTGTCTTTGTTTGTTTTGGGGGGTTTTTCCCTTCAGTTTTCTCTTCAGGAGGTGAAATGTAGCTCGATTAGCTCTTTTTTGACTTTTTAAGGTGATTGACTTGGCCAGTCTAAAAGCCTTCCTCTGATGAAGTTCTTTGTTGTATTAGCAGTGTGTTTTGGGTCAATAGTAAAATTGGCAGACAGACTGTTTCTGTAGACTTCTGAATTCATTCTGCTCCTACCATCATGAATTATATTATCATCCAAAGATTATTGGGCATGTTCCAGATGCAGCCATGCAAGCCCAAGCCATAACTCTATATATCTCCACCATGCTTGACCGATGAGCTTGTATGCTTCTCATCATGAGCAGATCTTTCTTTCTCCATAGTTTGGCCTGTCCATCACTTTTCTCAGCTTCAAAATGGCTTGCTTTTCTCCTATAGACAGCTCTCTGGTCTTCATGTTGTTGTTTTTTTTCATTTTTAACTACAAATCCAGTGTTCACAGATGAACACCTAGGGTTTAAAACAAGAGTAAACATTCAGAGCTATTAATTATTTAAACAATCAGTCTTACAGGGCATGAAGAAGAAACACCTGGCAGTCACATGTTCCAACATATCTTGTTCACTTAAAAAATGGGTAGGTTCAAACAAAAATTGCAATATTCTAAGTTGTTTAACACATCTTGATGTAAATATAAGGAAACGAAAGCTGAATTTCTGAGCTGTTGTCTTATATTCATCTTTGATCTCAAACCCAAATGTCTTCAATGTATAGAAGAAAAAAATTGGCCTTGTTGTTCCTGTGCATTTGGAGGATGCTGTATATATGCCAGTATGATTCTCCAGCTGAATACACAAACACAAATAACCGAGGAAAAAAGTCCAAATCAAAAAGTCAAAATTAAAATGCTCATGGGAAACTGATGAGTTAAATATGTTGGCCTGTGTGCTTTTGCTGCTGCATTGGCTTTGACATTTGAGGGATTTGAGAGTGGTAGATTGACGCATACGCTCGCTAAAAAGTGCAAAACCACCTCTCACTTTCATGTGCTTCCTGCATCACACCTTCATCAGACCTGGGTAGAGCCACATGAAAAGCCACACCGTTGTCAAGACGACACCTGCCCTTGATTCTTTTTTTTGCTTATATGTCTGTGCGGTGTTGATTCTAGGGCTGCTGGGTAAATGCAATGTTTGGAGGCCAGACAGACAAAGCTGTTGTCCGTCTGTTGTGAAAGAGACAAGCACAATGGCCAGCTGACTCATGTTAACCTTATAGCATTTGTGTAAAAAGAAAATAATAAGTAGAAAGGAGACATTTTTAGACTTTTGTGAGACAAAGAATTTGTACACTGAATGTTGTTACTAGACAGTTGGCAAGTAACCTCTGATGTTTAATGAATGTGATGGTGATTCTTTTCTGTCAGGCAAAAACTGTAATGTAATATGGCAAACACCATGATCTAACAAGAATCTGGGAATCTGACTGGCTCTATCAGCACATTCCAAAGATACCTGTATAATTTAGACAGTGCAAATCAAGGAAGAAACATGTAAGATTCTCAACAAATTGAAGACAGCAATATGAAATTTAGATTGTTGTTTCTTTGGTCTTGGAACCTTTTCTAATGCATGTTTTTCCACTGTTTGTTTCAGTGTGAATCTGTTTCCTGTCAGCAGTGAAGCAACACTAGTCTTTCTCAGGCCTCAACATGTCACACTCTCTCCCTGTAGGCCAATGAACTGCTTATCTTCAGGATAAACCATAAGTAAATGCCAAAGGTAAATAGGGCTTATTGCCATGAGCCCCCTTTTGTTTCTCACACATGCACACACAAGCACAGCCACACATAATATTGGTCACACAGCATACTCCACTGTTATTACCCATAGTGGGAGCTTGAGCATGTACTAAGAAGGGCCATGCTTTGGTAACCTACTTACTCACAGAAACCTAATATAACAGGCAAAATCACTGACACAAAAGGCTGAAAGACAGATATCAGCCTTATCTTATGACTGGTTTAAAATGACTCACCTGTCTGCCTGTCTGCTGAGAATGGTGCTGTATTTGCATAACTGAGAAAACATCAAACATAGGTATTAGGGTAAATCTAGACATAACGAACATCATCAGTTGAAGGAGAACTGAAATGTCCATGGCCTTAATGCTTGAGGTACTTGTTGAAGTCATTCTCTCCAAGTTTCATAACATTAGTAGCAGACCACATCCTGACATGTGATAACGTGCCCGTGAAAGACCCGATGTGGTGTGGAAGTGTTCACATTACACGCACACACACACACTCATACACAATGCCTGTGGTCAGAAACTGCTCCACCGACAATAGAGTTCCCACTCAGCGTAAAACCCATAGCTCAGAGTGGCGTAGCTGTATGTGTGGGAAGAGCTCTACCCAAAATGTGTTTATAAAACTTCTCTGAGGCCATGTTCCATCAAGATTAGGCCTGAAACCAGTCAGGCCTGCTTCTGCCATCCCCCTGTCTCCAGGGCTTTCTAACCTGCTCAGACATGGTACACGCACAGCTACAGTACACACATAAAAACTCTCACAAACACCTTGCTTTGAAAAGTGACTGAAGTGCTGAAAGCTATTAACTGAAACAGCATGGTTGAGAAATATTAGACAGATGTGGAAGCATTATTAAAGGTCACTAAAGTATATTTTCTTATAGTGAGAAACAGACCACAAACAGCAAAAATGCTGTTGACTGTTTAGTTTACTAACTCAATCTACTACATTGAAGTAGAAATGATGGAGGAGCAGTTTTAGAATAACTTGTTACTCAGTAATGATCAGGGGGTGTGAAGTGACCCCTATAAGTGACCCACATAAAGACATAAACATATAATACTGACCCTCTGACCCAGTAAGCTAAGACTAGTATACAAACATTCATCTGCACACACCAGAGGTTGACCTCATCTCATATCTGCTAACCTTGGAGAAGGGGTTCTACAGTCTCAAGATTGAACTTATCTTCTTAACTGGGACAGAATTTACTAAACAAACAAGAACTGTTATTTTGGTCCTAGTGAACAAAACTCTTGAACCTACTCTCTCTCATTCATGTCATCACTTGTCTACCTGGGGAAATAATAAGATAATAAGTAAGAAAAACCACCAGCATGATCTACTCTAGTAAAAGAGATAATGTTCAAATTCATTTTTCTAAAAATAAGACAGCCATCGTTACAAGGAAATACAATGCCTTGACATGTCCCAGCCTTAGTAGCAGAAGAACAATGTATCAGGATGAAGGGTCTATTCTTACAGAAAGGAGGTCAGGCAATGTTGCTGCATACCAAACAGATCAGAATGAAGAACCTAGAGGAAGAGCTGCACAATGAAAGTCAGAGACCTCTATAAATCGCAGACTAACTGCTCCACCACCTGTATGTGTGTGTCTCTGGCTCCTTACACAAAATGACTTGCCTTATGCTCCAAGTCATGTGTACTACAAAAAAAGAGATAATTATAACTCTTAAGCTGGGAAGTACCATTTACAATACAAAAACACTCATTCCAATATGTGTTCAATAATCTATAGCTGATTCATACACCATGATATGTGTGACCCATCTCTTAACCCAGTTTCTTAAACTGAATTTGGTAATCCAGTCCAGGTGTGTCAACATCTTCATATGCACAGAAACTTTCCACAAACCTTTTGGGCCTGGACTGGAATAGAGAGTTATAATGAGATATAGTTTTTTTTTCTAGCATTGCCAGTAAGGAGAGAGTTTGCAGTTGAGCAGCGTGGGACAGTGGGATGGGTGTGTGGGATTTGAGTGGGTGTTTGTTTACTTGAGCACCGGCTCAGAAAAATTCTGCTGGCTGGCCACACTTCCTGTGCCTGTGTCGAGAGGACTGGATAGTCTAGTCAGCCACCCCAGGCTGACACAGAAAAACCATGTTAAAATAATCATTATTGTAGTTTACAACCCCCAGTGGATGGCGAAAGAGTTGGAGAAAAAAGGCTTAAGAGATAGACTGTAATAATAAAACGCTTTTCCCTTACTCCTCTCTCTCTTTCTCTCTCTCTCGCTCTCTCTTCAAATGAAGAACAGGCCTACAACATTATCATTGAGTCAGATTCACAGGAAATATTACGCCTGTCTATTGGCTCTTAGTCACAGTCGGTGAACATTGATAGACAGTGTGTCAGTAATAAGTAAAAATGAAACTCTATGCAATTTAAAGTTTCTTACCATCAGGAGAACATACACCCTCTTCCCCTATTGCATACAACCAAACATTACCTCATAGGATCCACTTTATTTAAAGCCTCACAGAAAGTTTTTGCAATGGCTGGCATTTCTACTTCATGATACATGTTTAGCACACCAGCCGTTATGCAGCCTCACAATAAGAAGCCACACCTGATAGTATTTGTTAGACTGTCATGCCCAGTGGAAAAAAAAGCACAGCATGCTACATTCCAATTCAAATGTTAGCAACTGTTTTCATAAGGGCTTGAGTAGGTTGGGGTTTCAGTTGTGTGACAGCTCTTACCCTGTTTATTTGTTTGTAAAAATAGTTCTTTGATGAATTGAGCAATTGATAGTGAATTTGCTGCTCTGATTTACATTGATGATGGCAAACCTGGCCTCGTGGGAATGGTTACAGAGATCTAACCAGAGTACAAAAAACATCTCCAGTGTCCCTCATGCTTTGATTTAGCAGGAGAAAAAAGTGCCATATAAAAACAGGGAAGGATTGTCATGAAATGCACACCTTAGTGAAAGCTGGCAGTGTATAATATATCAGCAGTTGGCCCCTATTTGGCACACTGCCATGTCTGCCGTGTCATTAATCCAAAGCAAGGAATAGCATGAGCTGTTTGGGCAGGGACTGAAACATTACCTGCCAATTACAGGGGGACAGCAGGGCTACAGGAGAAATGCACAACATATGGGACTCAATCTAAGTTTGAACACCTGACCTATGGACCCATGCAATTCACTCACTGCACTGCTAAAAGGCTCCAGAGAGGCCTGAGTGAAGTCTTACATAATGTCCATTATTAAACTCCCCCTCCTGCTGCTACACAGCACCCTGCACAACCACAGCCTGCTAAGCACGCGGCCAACATACACACCACCAATACTCCATCTGATTGGAAAAGCTGAGAGGTGAGAAGTATTCGTTAACACATTGCTGACAGGCCACTTGACAGGGCTCTGACATGCAGGCTTGGAGGGCGGGGAGTTAAACATGAGCAGAGGGAAAATCGCACCACAGCCAAAATTTTTTTAATCATCTGTGTATATTAGTGAATGTGAAGGTGAGACACTCCTTGCGTGGCTCTATGTGTGGTAACTGAGTTGACTGTGCGATCTCTCATGTCTTTTTTTTAATGTGCTGATGACATGCAGGCCTCACAGCTGACCTAGGTTTTATTTTATTATAAACATTGCCACACCATCGTGAGACTGTGAGCTGGGTCAACCACTAAACCTCTTACTTCTCTAGTGGAGGTCTAATCTGTTACTGGCTGCATTTTCCACTGGGCAAGTGGCAGCTCCAGACATTATAAGACAGAGGTGAAGGCAGACAGCTGGTTGGAAAGAGAACAGTAGATTTAAAGTTTCCCATTTATTGAGTATTTCCATACTCAGTACGAAGCTTATGATTGTGGTGCCAAATTTGTTGTATTAACATCCCTCTTTATTTGCCACACTGTATCTGTTTATGGAAAGAGGAAACCGTGATCATACACAAAAATGTTGGAGAATTCATTAAGTGTTGTCTTGTGTGGTTCATCTCTTGGACTCACAGAGCAGCCTAAGGAGGGGAAAACAAGTTCTGGATGGGAAAGACATTGAGATAGACGCAGTGAGGGCTGCTGATGAAAGCAGAATGCAGGGACTATAAACTGGAGTCACGGCAGCTGTGTCCAGGGCTGCAGGGACGATCCTCCCAGCCAAGTTCCATGTCCGCTCTGATTATGGACTGGAACAATGCATTCCATTGTAGGCCTGCTCTCTGACTGCCCAAAAGAGTCCCTCATCACCCCCTCCACCCACACACACATATACACACACACACACACAGTCCATCTCATACAAAGATGAGGCTACAATTATGCATACAAAGTTATATGCATTAGTATTTTAAAATGATATTACTATTTTATTTTTCACAAAACAAAAAACAAGTGAATTGTTAAAAGAGTGGAAAATCACCAATTTGAAAGAAGAAGTTTAAAGAATCCTCACTGTTTTTCCTCAACATCAACTTTAACAGCAAACACCCAATGAAAGAGAGACTCAGAACCAGAGTTCCATAACCAATTTGTGCAATTAACATGTATATCCTTCAATTCAATAAAATTTTGGTTTTGTAGAGGTCCTAAATGCTAAAACCTGCTTTGTCACAAATCTTACCCTAATAATATTAACATGGTCCTATCCACCTACTCTACTCAGATTTGAGAGCGCTCCCTACAGCAAAAAAACTTCTCTACAAAGAGATTCCTTCTGAGAGAAAAACAAAAAGCGAGCTTCAAGTTTACCTTTTGCAGATAGGATGAAATTTTTGGTGTCACTAAATTACTTAATGCATATGATGCCATGTTGCTTTCATGCATTCTCTTTTTAACAATAGGCCACAAAGAATAAGCACAGACATGGGTTAACCCAATTGCTTAATATGCATTAATACCTGTGCAACTCATGTTATAAAGGTTGGCGCAGACAATGTGCCTAATTACATAATGTGCACAGACCACACACCTCAGTACTTTAATATGCAGGAGATCTAAAAGGTTACACTGACCTATTTCAGAGTCCTGTAAGTTTGTGAATCACATGAACCTAGGCCTTTGTGATCTTTGTATCTTAGTTTAAACAGTAATATAAAAAGAAAATCAGCTTTGCAAGATTAAATCCTGTTGACCAAGAAGAAAGAGATCACCCCCTTCAGATATGCCCCCAACCTTTAAAATAACCTTCCATAACATTACTCCATGAGCCTAATGAGGCTGAACTCCACAGAAACCAGGTCATAACACTCTAATGATCATAAATCAGCCTACATATTTCCTGACGTGCTGTGGTTTAACCACCAATACACACCAACTGATGTGGGAGAGAAGAACGCGTGGGAAAGTTTGATTTTTTTAATGGGATTTCCAGATATTGTACTGAGGTGAGTTTTTAAGAATTACAGTTGGAACTGGTTCAAATTTGGAGCTGCAATGCAAATCCACACAGTTGTAGGAGATATCAAGAACACCATGGTAGAGAATATTTATTCATTCAGCTACAGGAAGATTTTTATCCTGGTCAGGGTCGTGGTGGATCTTGGAAATACAAGTTGTGAGGCAGGAATACTCCCTGGATGGGACACCAGTCCATTGTACAGCACAATGAACACAAACATCCACACACTCTTACACCTAGGGCATTAAACCCAAAGGCATGTTTTTGAGAGATGAGAGGAAACTGGAGAACCCTGAAAAAACCTCTGTGGACACTGAGTGCATGTGAATGGAAATAGAATAGAAAATAGTGATTAATCTTTATTCTCTTTCTCTCTCTCTCTTTCTGATCACGTATGGCATGTAGTGAATGCCACAACAATGTACATTCAGTAAAAAACCTCATGGCTGCACTGAGTTTAAAGTTTTACCATGATCTTTGCCCCTTGTCTGTGAGACTGTGACTTTATATGCCAGAAATATCCCTGTGCTTCTGTGTATCATGTGTCTCTCCAACTACTAACTTATCAATGATCAAACCAAAGGATTCTAGAGTGAATGCTTAGTATTTGCATTTAATGAATAATGTCTCATCATATGAATAAGGTAATGAGGCATGATAGTTTTTTCTAATACAGTAGTGTCACAACTCTGTTGAAGGTTTGCATGAAAAAGCCGGGAGGCCCATTGAGATTTGCACTCATCACAATGTCTGAGTCTTAGGTTGTGGCAAGCTTCCACAGGTCTGTTACCGTATGGCTGTGCTGCAAGGTGAAACCTAGGTGTGAAACAGTCATTTGTGGGAATGCTGGAGGCTGGCAGCATTACAGCTCATGGTTTTGTTTCTCACCTTCTGCCTACCTGTGACAGCTTCAATAAGATGTGACAGGATTTCATGCCTTTGGTCTATGAGGTATGACTATGTCTCAGGTTGCCAAAGCACATTTACACTGAGAGATTACTGTTGGTGGCACAATGGGCAGGTATTAAATACAGGTATGTGCAGGTACACTTTTTAGTGGATAGATTCAATGTTCATTTAATGGACATAAAGTAGTACAGAATGGCAACAGAGAAAAGAAAGAACATTACCCCATCCCCATTTCGTCTTATTAAATATGTGGTTAACCTAAAATAGCTGTTGGTGAGGGGAAAAAAAGTTGAACATTCTTCTCCTCTAGGTTCAGTTGTGGATCTGGAGGATATGCTGAGACTGATTTCTTGGCAAGAACTCTCGCTATGGCAAATAAACAATGCCAGATTTTGAGAAAGTGGGGCAGCAAAAGATGGACTAAGGAAAGAAATAAGCTAAAGCCAGAGAACAGAATAGTTCTGAGTTTAATAGATTAAATGTGGTGTGGGCATATTGCGAGAAAAGGAGGATAAGAGAAATATATAAAAGTAAACAGACAAGAATGAAGGAAAGGGGAGGAAGACAAAGTACACAAAGACAAAAAAATGAGGTGAACTGTAGTATAAGTAGTGTAGCTGAAGTGCAGGGCAGGAAGAAAGGAAAGAGAGGCTGCACAACAGAAAAGGAAAGAAAGAGAGAGGGAGAAAAGGAGAGGGAGTGACGGAGCATTGCTTTTCAAGAGCAGGCAGAACAAAGAGGCCTTTGTGTGAGTGCTGAGAGAGTGGATTGGAGCCAGGGCTTAGGGAGTGTTCAGCAGTGTGCACTAACTGCATTCCTGCACTGAGATTACAAGACTCGTCTCATTTAGACTTCTCCAAGAAACACACTTAACCCTCTCCTACCCATCTCTCTCTCTCTCTCTCTCTCTCTCTCTCTCTCTCTCTCTCTCTCTCACCCACTCCCGTGCCTCCTTTTTCTGTTTTACCTCTAATGCTCCAGTTGGTCTGAACCTTTCATGCTTCTTTGTGATAGGTTTTCACTCAAAATAATTGCTTCCCCATGTGACTTACTTAATATTCAGAGACTTTATGTTTTTATGTCACTTGTGCATACTCGGTATACTTACCCAGAGCAAAAACCCAGTGAGATTTTTGAACTAATTAACACTTATTTTGGTTCAGTCTCTTAACTAATCTAAAGTATGTGAAATGTTCTACTCACCACAATAATTCTGTGATATCTGTGGAAATCATCCTCACATATAAAGACAAATTGTTAGACTAAAAAGGTTTCTTTTAACTCATTTGGCTGACGGTTAACCAATTGACAACTAAGACAGGGTCTTGCTCGAGAACCCAACAATGGCAGCTTTGCAGTGCTGAGATTTGAGTTTGCAACCTTGTAATCAGTACTGATCTACTACTGCCTCACAGACACATGATGTAACCATGATATGTCATTTGCATTGATTTAGTATGCATTTTCATGTTTCAGTAGTGCAGTGCTCATTAGAGATAATTATACCAGCTCTGTTATTATATCTTTGTTTGTTTTGACAGTGCCATAGTAATGCTCTAGTGAGAGATATATTCAGTATAATTGATATAATTTTATATATCATCATTATGAACATTCCGTGTTCATAAATAATGGCATTTATCTGGTATAATTACAGTATTGGTGATCTAGTTATAATGCCATATAGACTATTAAATGTAGTCCTGTTTCTCTTTCACTTTTATCCTAGTCATACCAGGCTGACCTTTCTTCCTTACAGAAACTCACACACTACACCATTGTCCTACAAGTAGAGTGCTTCAAAATATCACAAACAGTCCTCACAATCTAATTTGGCAAATATAATTTGGCCAAGCAGTATCCTGACATAGCTTGATTTGCAGAGCAACTGTTTGGGAGGGAGAAAGAAGCAGGGGAGGAAGGGTAGGCCAGTCACCTCTGGCCTGTGCAAAGCCAACATAAAAGTATCTGGAAGTCATCATCAGAGTATACAATCCAGAGGAAACATCTCACAACTGAACTGTTCATACTCCCCCATTTCATTAACTGTAGCCAAGCCTGTACTACAAACTTATGTAAGAGCAAATAAGCCACTCGGTGGCCCCACTGTTTTTCCACTGCTTCTAGTGATTTGTGAAATGTAGTTTCTTTTATGTTCACTCTATATGCTATAATACAAACACTTGTCTCATATTTCTTGCACTCGTACATCACTATACATTAAACTGCAAATGTGTTTTTCTGTAATGTAAACTTCAAACCTAGTCCTCACAATGCAGTCAGGCTCAGGGAAACAAGACCGAGCTGCACAGACCACCCTACTGAGACACCAAGGAGGGAAAGGATATAAGAAATAGTATAGAGAATAAAAGACACAAAGAAAGAAAAGCCATGAATTGCTATTCGCAAGAACGGATCCCCCTCACAGAGAGAATGGAAGCCGTTTTCAGAAAGACAGTAAGAAATGTAATTAGAGCTTTACTTCGTCCAGTCCCCAGTTTGCACTCTCACTTCTTTTTATCTCTCTCTTTAATTCCTCCACTCAGCACTTTCTAAACCCTCTTGTTCCTCTTTTCCAATGCAGTCCTTCTTTCAGAGTGTGTTCTTAGAGACTGCAGAGATGGAGACAGAGGATGAAAAGCATGTGGAGTTTTTAGGTGGTACACGCTGGTGTGCAAGTTGAATTTTAAGCACAGGCCTCTTTAGTACTTCCCATTTGTACACAAGACAGAGAAGCACTTGGCCTAGAGCCTAATCACTGCCTCTCTGTAGTGTGCACACACGCACACACACACAAATGAATGGCAGCTCAGCAAGGGGTCCTTTAATCAAGACATTAAAATCTAAGTTTACTTAAAAATAGCTTAATTTTTTAACTGGGCACCCCATTGTTAGTATTCGTCTGTGTCTCTTCACCTCACAAAAACCAGTGTCAGTTGTGCAAACGGGTGGATGGATTTTGTCAGTTGGAAGTGAGCGCACAGCAATCTGGGGAAGGGGGTGGGGGTTGCTGTTGTAGATTTGGTGAAAGTTGGACCATATGAGAGTCCCCCTCCACTCACATCAAAGCCCAGCCTGCCAGTTTAATTCAGCCAAGTGATCTGCATTCCCATAGGCTCCCCTGGTTTCCTGTCCCCACAGCCGCAGTCTCCTTCTGACCACTCTCGCCTCAAACAGGACTGCTATTGTCTCTTTGCTCTCCCCCATTGCCCTGGGGTTACCATTCAGACCTCTTATCCCCAGAACCCCCCCCCTTCACTGAACTCCATGTCCAAGCTCTGACACCCTCTTCCCTGCCCCCACCAGAGCTGCAGGCACAGAGGCCAGCACTCAGCAATAACCGTTACTCACTGAATGGCTAAGTGTGGAACTCGGAGGTTCAATTCTGAATTCCTCTCACTTCTCTCTGTCTCTCTTTGTGTGATGATTGTGAGAGATGTGAGGGCTGTAGGGAGCAGGAGGTTAGGAGATAGAGGGGGTATAGTTTCTGACTAATATGGTTGACTGGAGCAAGGAAGATAGAGGAGGGGTTAAAACTGGAAAAACAAAGTATGATTAGTGAATCAACATAAAGTGTGTCGTCTAAAGTATTTTGATTTTTTTTGTTGCTCGTGAATAATTCAAGTTCAAAAATCATCCCTTACAAATATACACCTGATCCCAAGGCCCCAGTACATTAAATCAGTTCAAAATCTGCATTAAAAGCTGAGTCAAGGACAGAGATGACCTCATCATTTTAAATATCAAACTGAACAGAATGTGCTAGAGTCCAAAATTATGCTTCAAGGTTGTCCAGCAGATTTCCTGGATGCCACATAGCATTCATGAAAAGCAGGACCATGGTGAACTCCAGAGGTGTTGTGTGTGTCATAGGTTTGGGTAAACTGTACTACATGAAATAAAAATATAAACAGATTAAAAACTATACTCACAAATATATTAAAAACTATAATCACACCCTCAGATGTCTTATATCTTTATATTTGCTTCATAAATGAAATACGTTCAAAACTCTATTTAAAAATACTAACCTGAATGTACTGAATCAAAAAAAGAAAAGTTCAAAAGCTGCCCTAGACAAAAGCTTCCAAATCTTACAAAATCCCTTTTAAGTCAGGCTTAACACTGTGCCTTAACCCATGCTGCAGTGCACAGACATTCACATATAGTTCCTCTACTTTTTTGTTTATTGTGACAATAGGGATTTGGGGATCAAGGTGCACTTGCCTGGATTTCACGCTCCCTTACTCAAAGAGGACTTTAGTTTACTCCACTGTTAACACTGCATTCAATTAACACGCTCACTGATCACATGTGTGATCAGATCTGCTGATTGTTGGATCAGCATTTTGATCATTCCTTCTCCTCTCTTGTGGCAGTGCTGATGGGTGAAGTGCAGAGCCACATGTTTTAGGTTGCTATAGTTCCTCATTGTCATGGCAGCCAAAACTCCTCACAAGTGTGTATACTGGCATGCTGACATTTACATTCTCAACTAAATGTCCTCCAAACCATTTTGCTTTCTTCTTCTTTAAAAAGACCATCAGCCTGCAATGAAAGGAGAAAAGGTCAACAAGTAAGATAAATTTACACGATTAAACTTTTTCAATCACTTACCACTCGTCTGACAATCTTCATTTTCATGTATAATTAGAATCCACCATGGCATTCATAGTATGTTTTTCTTGACCTGTGGCTGTTTTCTTTCATGTCTGAACAGATTTCAGTTAAACATTAAAGGTTATGGGACATTCCCAGCACACTGGAAGCAGTCAGATCATTGTCACAATGATACAATCATATGTGGTCCTTGTTAGGAAGAGTCAAATTGCAGATTTAAAGATTACTTTGCCTGATTTTTCCAAGAAGATATCATGCCTCAAGGCCTAAACTAGGCTATTTATATCCCTAAAGTCAAAATAGTATATTCTGGGGTGGATCAAGTGATAAGAGCAGTGCTGGAATGACACCGGTCCAGTTATTCCACAGCCAGATTGTACAGTGCTTCCATGTAATCCTCTGATGATATCACCAAAACAAGCTCCCTAGCTGTGCCTGTATGTGTTGGAATTGGTGGCTAAAGCTAAAAACAGATTTCTTCATTTTATATTTGACTAAATTTATTAAAACCCCATTAACATTGTATGGTATCAGTAATACATGCATCTCAATAAACTGTGTCAGTAACCTTATTTAATAAATCCATGAATAACAGTGTGAGAGGAAAGGGCTATCGATGAAAAGAGGGTGGGGGATTAGATCATTTACAAGTAAGTAACAAGAGTAGAACAAATAACCAACATAAAAAAACAAGTCAAATGCTAGAGTTCCCCAACATCCCCTCATCCTGTTCAGAGCTCTCGTCTTTTAGCAGTTACTGTTTACTCAAATGGCATTGCACACAGTCACTCGAGGAAAGACACAAAGCAATGTGTCAAATATCAAATACTATGAAATCAAAGAGCCTGCTTTGGAATGGTTCACTAACAATGGCGTTGGAGTCCAGTGTTTAATTCATGCAGTTGGCTTTATAACATGACCGGATAAGAGACAGGATGTTGGATAAATAAACATTTCTCTATGGCACCATGAGGCTGGAGCTTTAAACAGTGGTAGGTCTCAAGCCAAACCCATGACAGTTTCAGTGGGAGACAGAAAAAGAGAAGGAAAGCAAAAACCACAAGTGTTTTGGAATATTGATGTGTAATGAAAGGAAAGGAATAGAATCTTCTTACCATGCCCCCAACCAGTGTGGCCTTCTCTCTGTCTCTCCCTTAATGCATTTTGGTAATCTGGGAAGTAATTTGTAATCATACCATCCATGTATATGTATGTCCAAGAACATATGCTCTATGTAAAGCCATATGTGTGTGTTTAAACATATGTGTGTGGTGTGTGGTGTGTGGTGTGTGAGTGTGTGTGTGTGTGTAGCCATTTCACCTGGCAATAATTTGAGATTGCTCTGATGACTGATGAGGGAGGCTGTTTAATTGAGTAAATTACAGGAATTCAGGAAACTAGAGCTCAGTGATGCTCATATTCAGATTGGTTTCTTCCAGCCAGGATCCTCCTCTGACCCAATGACCCATAACCATATCTCACACATGAGTTATCAGCATACTAGCATGGGCTTTGGAGGCCTTTTTCCCCTTTGCTCTCCTATTGAGTTTCAGTGTTCACAGCCCTAAACTCTGAAGTCAAGTCTCTGATCATTACAGCAGTATTCTGTTTACCAACCCAGTCATTTCCCCTCCCAGCATGACACAGTGTCACAGAAATTTAACAAATCAAATATGTGTATCAGCACACTCATGAACACACTGAGCAGGCTTTATAAGCAGCTATCCTGTAGGCGATCTCTGTCTCATGAAATTCCCTGAGCTGGGACAAACTCAAGAGAAGTTTTTTTTACAACATACCTTTATAAATATCCAGGTCCACATAATGTGCTGTTAAGATGCTGCTTTTTCTTAGTGGCAGGACTGGTGTTGGGTGGCTGCATTGTGTGAGCTGTAGGCTCCCTGATCAATAACGCTATTAAAGCCTAATTCATTCAGCAGGAGGCAAACTCAATTTAATACAGCGGCCCCGTTAAGAGGCAGGAAGCAGCAGCACATCAAAGGAAGGCTTTGTGAAGGGAATATCCAAATAGAGCCACTCATGCCTAGAGAATGAAGGGCCATTCAACACACACACACACACACACACACACATACACATACACACACACACACACACAAATGATATACTCAATCTCAGTTAGTTTTCTCCTTTCTAAAATCCTCAAGATTTTGTGTATTACTAGTGCCATGCTAGATATTTGCTTTATTGTGTGATTTGAATAAGATCAACACTTTGTCCAAATCTCTACATTGGATTTTTATTATTTTTAGACAACAATGGAATTTTGGACAAACCGCTGATTGAGTTTTGATGATCTCATTTTGTTTTTCATATTATTATTTATGTTGGTGTATTCTAATTGTCAGAATAATCTCTTTGTTCATACATTATATTCAAAATTATTTTATAGATTCTGACTTGCTTCTCATAATTTGTTTACTAGTTAATTCTATATTGTGAGGTTTAAAAATTTTGATTGGCTAAAATAGAAAGTGGCAAAGCAGCTCCAAGGAAGCGAAAGCTAATTTTATCTCTGTGTTGAATTTTTTGTGTGGAAAGCTTTCTTGTTCATGGGTTTCCTCCACGTTCTCCAGTTTCCTCCCACCTCCCAAATCTTTCCAGTAGGTGTTGTTTTGTTTGTAAGTGTAGTTGCTTAATTTCAATTTCCTAAATCAATTTCCAGTTAAGCAATACAGGGAGATTGAGCCCTCTCGGCTCCCAAATAGCATTCAGTATTCAACAGTATTCTCAACCAAACAGTATTCTCCACCAACCTCAAAACATCAATAGAGGCAATATCATTTGAAGAATGGTGTTTATTCCAGCAGAGGTCCAGAGACACTTCTAGAATCTGTGCCAAAAAGTGCTGATGCTGATCTGGTGGCTTATGGTGGCCCAACACCTTACTGAGACACTATATGTTGATTTTGCCTTAATTTGTCCATTGTCTGTATTTGCTGAGCGATTTATCAGGATCTTTTTTCCACATTACTTAACAGCTCTTTGAATTATATACTGTTACTGTATCCAAATCTTTTACATTTCACAATATTGTCCATCATCTTCCAAGTCTTTCTAGTGACTTCACTGATAAGTGACTCTTTCTCATAATTTTTTCTCTGTATTCAGCTTCTTTCCAGAGGGTGAAATTTAAAATCAGAACCTTGAAAATTTAAAATCACAACTTCACAATACCATCACCATAAACATTATTTTACTGTTTCTGTCCTTCTCTTCTCTCTGTATTAGAATTTGATTCAGACTAAATTGTAAAACACTTTTACATTTTAGCCTCTCTTCCAAAATGCTCTATTCTTTACAAACACTAGTTAGTTTTTAGAATCAGTTCCTGATACTGCCACCACAACCTTCAGCTGGACAGATTCTGGACACACTCACCCTCTCTTGACCTCTTGTCCTGACCTCCTAGAAGGTGTAAATTAATTTATAACCATTAACAATGCCTTCTTGACTAGATCCCATCAAATAGCTATCAGAAATTACCTTCCATTTTGATGTCAGTGATCAAGATCTTCAGTTCAATGGTGGCAATGGAAAAACTCCCTGAGATGACAAGAAGAAGAAACCTCAAAAGTAAAAATGGGAACTGATCCTCCTCTGGGTGATAACAGATGGTGTGATTATAAATAATTTCCCCTCTTCAAATGTATACCATAGAGCCAAAGAGTGATAATTGTGTTAACAGGAACTTGAATTGGAGCATCATTAGACTTTTAACTTTATGTCTATCATATAAAACTGAAGTTATTAACTGTCCAATGACTGAGACTTGAGTGTAAACTGCTTTTAACAATTGCAGTCTACAGGCTATCCAAAGAACACCCACATCCATCTTTATGGTGTCTGTGTGATACCATCCACAGTAATCTCATGGTCATCTTTAGGCTATCAATGTGGGGCCATCCTCAACAGCAGCAAGTGATTCTCAGGTGATGCATACTCCAAAAAGATGTGGGGCCTTGTTATGAATCAGCCACGATTACTGGTATCTTGGGAGTAGCATTTGCATCTCAACACAGAGAGAGAGTGAGAGAGACATTGAGAGAGAGAGAGAGAGAGAGAGAGAGAGAGAGAGAGAGAGAGAGAGATCACAGATTATTAGGTGTGCTCTTGTCCTGTAATGGTTTAAGAAAATGTACATTGTGCACAGAGTGCAAGCAGGGACTCCGGCAAGACTACCTATGACAGCATAACTAAAAGGGAGTGCCAAAAACATGAGCTAGTTTTTCTGCATCGTGTAGTGATATAATGAGTCAATAATCACAATAAAGTCTTTCACTGCTGCACATGATGTAACTGAAAGGCCATCCAGAGGTACTATGTGATCAGAAAACTTACTTATAGCTGCCTGGGGTCCTAATAGAAGTACTTCTGTCTTTTCAGAATTATTTAGGAGGAAGTTACTCAGCATCAAGTGTCTAATGTCCTTTACACATTCCTCAACCTTACTAAGCTGGAGTCTCATATCTTTGCCATTTGCCATTTGCCTTTGGCTTTGCTGAAACATATAGCTGAGTATCATCAGCATAACAGTGGAATTTAATACCATGTTTGCGAATAATATTTCATATATAGAGAAAAAAGCAGTGGTCCTAAAGCAGAATGTTGTGGAACATCAAACCTTACCTTAGTATGCAAAGAGATATTTATCTACACATTGATAATGATCAGTCAATTAAGACATGATCCAGGAGAGGGCCGTTCCCTTAACTTCAACATTTTCTAGTCCATCAAGGAGAATAATATGATCAGTGATATCAAAAGCTGCACTAAGGTCAAACAACACAAACAAGGAGACACAACCCCAATCAGAGGGCAACTTACCACTTTAACCAGCAATGTCTCCGTCCTATGATAAGGCCTAAATCCTGACTCATACCATTTCATGAATGTTATTCCTATGTAGGTATGAGCATAACTGCTGTGCTACAGCCTTTTCTAGGATCTTGGAGTTGGGGAGGTTTGATTTTGGCCTATAGTTTTTTTACTCAGAGGTTTGATAACTGCTAGTTTAACAGATTTAGGTAAATAGACATTATTTAAGCAAAAACTGATTACTTTAATTAATAGAGTTTCAATTGCTTCTGATAGTATCTGTTTGAAGAACTATGTGGGTTGATGTACAGTACAGAAGTTGATCATTTTGATGAGGAAATAATGGAAATAAGTCTCCTAAAGGGGAGTAAGGAATTCTAATCATTGATCTGATTTGGTTATATGGTCATCTACATGGTTAGTTATCAAACTATCTGGTTTTAAATTTATAGTCTGAATTGCAATACTACCAATTTAGTTGGATGCTGTTTACATTCTAATTTTCAAATGGGCAGTTTTAAGGTGCATGGGTGACTGTTGTACCAGGGTGCTAATTTTCTTTTTCTTTTAAGAGGAGGTACATTATCTAGAGTGTAGCACAATGTTGACTCTAAAGCACCTATCACATATGAAACCCCCTAATATATCGGATAACAACAACATGAGCAAATTTTCATTCCCACTTAGTCTTCCATAATCATAAAGTACTGGGTGTTTTGCATTCCCACCTGTATTTTTGTATTTTTAATGGAATCCTAAAGAGCGTAAACCTCCGTGAGATGTATAAAACACGTGAGACTGGATCTGACATATCATTTATGAGGGGGCAAGTCCAAATTGTTGTTAAAAGCCCAAGTTGAGACATTAGCTAGTTAGTTAGCATCATGGCACCAGTCAAGCTGCATAACAACTCTGTTGAGAGAGTTCTTCTCCTGCTTCTGAAAATTTGATTTGTTCAAGCAAAGGCTATTTATGACAAATGCGCAAATGTATATTTACTAGTACGAGTATTCGGATCACGCAAGTGTTCATAGTTCCATTACAATAGCACTGCATCATTATTTACGTTGCCTCCAGCAATGGTCACCGGCACCAATTCACACTGGAGCCATGGCAAAAAATTTATGTTAATGTTACTATGTCACCAGAGAATAGACTAATGTTTTAAATTTATCGTTTTGCTCCCATTTCCACACAATACCATTACAGCATAATATTGGTCAATACGTAAATGGTTTTCAGTGTGTGTGAATGGGGTATAAGCATTCAGTCACCTGATCAAATGAGGTCAAGGTTGATAACTCTGTGAGATTATTGATAAAATAATCTGCCCTTCATTGTTTCTCATCATCTATCCCCTATGTTGGATTACATCAGATTGCTTCAGGTAGAGGGTAACTTCCAGAATCTTATAGATGGTGTTTTAGGTCCAGGTGGTCTATAGCTATCTTCCTGCACTTCCCAACTGTTGTAACTGTTTTTTTTGCATACTAGCTGGTACTGTTACGTTACAATGATTCCTAAACACTGCCACCTCAACCTGTTATATCATATATATTTTTGGTACATGATCAGTATAAATGCACACATTTGCATTAAAACAGCCTTGAATTCTGTCACCTAGTTCTAGTTTCCTAGAATAGTTCAACCAATTTTCCAATGGCAGCTGAGACAGTTTACTATGACTGTTCATCTAAAAACATAAACACATTCTACATCACTATCCCCACACCCTATATACCTGGTTCCTCTTTGCAGTCACATGCACACACGCACACAGACACACACACTTCTGTTACTTTACGACACTGCATCCTAATAAACCTTTGTGGTGTTTGGAATCCATTAGAGTCAACATCCCACTTTTCAAAACATCCTGGGACACAGTGGGAAGGAAAAAGTGGATACAGACTGGGAGGGGCAGAGAGAGTCTGACTACAACCATGAAAGGAGGCACATGAATGAGGTTCCAAACTCAGAATTGCAGTTTTGTATAAGGAACAAGTACCTCCTCTCTGTGAGCATGTTTTCATAGAGCTCAGTCAGAGCTCACTCTGTGAGGCCTTTATCAGTCTCTGTATGAAGGCAGTGTACTGGTCCACACAACTTCAAACAGCCTCATACACAGAAGACACTCAGATGCCCTGCCAGTTGTTAGCAGTGTGTGAGAAAAAAGCTTTATCCTCTACAACACTAGAGATTTGGGACAAATAGCTGGCAGTGTGCCTGGGGAGTCAGGGAGGAAAAAGGTGTTAGATTACAGGCTAAACTGGAGATTGCATTAAAGAAAAAATACACAGCGCAGCACTTTCAACAATGCTGCTTCCTGACAGAGAACACCAACAAAGGCACTTCCTTTCTGCTTGCCCCTTCACATGCGCTCTCACTTCCTGTTTTAGACCATTGCCGACATTCAGACATGTGCCTGACGCACTTCACCCTACAACTACCCCTCTACACGTGCACACTCGTACACCCTGTGTACAACCCACATTTAACCTTCCACCACCTGACCCAGCTAACATCCCGCAACACAGAAAAACTCCCATGAGACCCAGACTTCCTTAAACAGACATTCATATGAAAATTAAGTTCTCTGGCATTACAGGGTGGCAGAACTCACCCTTCTTTTTCTTTTTACAAAATAGCTGGTGGCTATACTTTCTATTTGAATTTCAAGAGCACTACTGTTGCGTAATTAATGAGCAATAATAAGAGGGACAAACAAGCCAGCAGTGCATATGACAGCCTTCTGTGGTGCCTACTTTTCAGGGTTTTGATCATGTCTCTGCTTATAGGCAATGTACTCTGTGGCTCATAAAGAGAAAAGCGAATATGAGAACAGTTAGGCTTGTGGATAATTATTGCAGAGGAGAATCAGAACATGAGAGAGAGTGAGAGAGAGAGCGAGAGAGTGTGTTAGAGGGCCAGATGTGTGAGGAATGTTCTGGCCATTTGTGAGTTGGGTTTGGGAGGGGGTTTAAAGAATAGCAGAATCACACCGCCTGCAAATCGTTAAAGAGCTGTCAAGCCTCCAGCGGTCTACTGTGCATTTTATACTATTTTACTGATGGCCACCAGCTCTGCAGCCATAATACAGATTGGAACTAAATGCTCTTTGTGAGGCTGCTTAATCCAAATCTAAACTACAGGCTTTTTCAGTGGTGTTGGCTAGATAACTGGCTAACAAACAGAACAGAGCACTGACAGTGAATATGTTAAACTATGTTGCAGATATTTTTAAGTATATTCTGAGAGTTAGCCAAGAGGAAATAGTCTCAAGCAGGAATTAAAAATTCCACAACCATGGGCATTTCTTCTGCATGCACCTTACACCTGAGGTAGAACGTTCATCTTCTCCAAACAAATCAAATAATTAACAAAACAAAGGAATACATAAACTTTATCTTAAATGTAAGGAGCACAACACTACCTTGGCCGTCCACCTCCCCCACTAATGACCCCCCTCCACAAGCCCACCAGTTATGTGATGCTGTGCTTAACAGCACTCCAGAACGCTCAATGTTTGTTCAGCTGTTTCAAGCCTGCCACAGAAGCCCTGGGAGGCCGGACAGAATTCATAAACCTTACTCATCACATGAAAGAAAAGAGAAAATGCAAGGAAAGGGAAGAACAAGACAGATGGCAAAGGGAATGAGATGACTGAGGTCTAAAGATACAACATTTTTCCCCAAAGAAAGAGTAATTCAAATACTTTGGATAGATACAAGATTCCTTATGGAACATCTAAGATGGTAGTATACTATTGTACAAGGTTTTATAGTGTTCAAATATTAACAAAAGCTGCCATTAACAAAACAACACTTGTGAACAAGAAGGTCAGGATTTATTAGGTTTTTCAGCAACTTTAAATCTTTTTAAATGAAAGTAGGGTTCATGTTAATTAGGAGTTGACTGCACTGCTACATATACATACAGTACCACATATGGGTTAACATTGTTGTGATCTAATTTGGTTTTTTAAAAGAGCCATGTTTAGAGTAGTATGGCACCACTGGCTGATGAAGGAATGAGAACTCTGCACTGCTTTTTCTAGCAAAGTTAACAGATACATATTTTGCGCCTGCCTTAAAGTCAATCTGTTTCCACTGTGCAAGGCAAAATATGAGTCAATGTATCCATTGTGTGCTGGATTTTATATTCTCCAAAACCTATGAACCTTTTCCTTAGTCACCCTAAGACCTTTCTCCATCCTGTTGTTTTCCATCCTTTAAGTGAGGAGTGCATAAGTGTCTTGTCAGCAGCACTCTCTTTCCAAAACATTTCCTTCTGAAAATATGGTGGTTGATCTCAGATCAGAAAGAAAACAGATGAATCGGACAAAAACGTCATTCACAGCTTTGACACACAGCTCTCAGACCAGCTCCGCAAATCTAACCAAACTCATGAGCCAGTTTACACAGTTGTGTTGTGTTCTGACCCTAATATATTTATATAAGCACATTATGCATCATTAAGGCAGAACCACGAAAATGAAAAAAGAAAAACATGAAAAGGCGGGAAACCAATATCTAAATTGTTTATTGGTCTCGATATGTGAAAGGCTGAAATTTCAGCCTCGCTGAGTGACGAAACTCGAACCCTTGGTCCAGCTGTCCGCACATAGCTGTCCCAGAGAGCCCAAGCATTCTGCTCTCTTGTTCATTCTATCCATTCATCCATCCATCCAGCCATCCATTCTCTCCATTCTCACTCATTAAAGCAGGTGATCGATTGAAAGACACACCCAAACAAAACATGGCCCTGACTGTTGACCAGTTTGCCCAGGTCCTCATATTTCCCCCAACTCATGGGTAACTAACTCATCCTGAATGCACAGTTGTGACAAACTGCATCCATCAAACAACTCAGTGTGGAGAAATATTCAGGTTGATTTCTCCAGGACACAATTAGAAGTTAATAGCAACCATGCATTGTAGCAAATAATTCAGTTTGTCTCCTTTAGACAGAAATCATTAGACCTGAACAAAACTGTAAGAAAGACACAACTCCTCATAGTGCCACATAATGGATCTATTAACAAGGAGCATTTATATGTAATGTACAGAATCAGATATCAGAAAAACCAAACTGTCTATAAACTTGCAGTAGCAGGGCATAGGGTTTACAATTAGATGAGAGATTAGTAGAAATTAATTCGTAGCTGATGTCACTAGTCATACAGATGTTATTATAGCTGAAACATTCTATGTGACAGGAGAAAAAGAAGAAAGAAAGAAAGAAAGAAAGAGGAGGAGAGAATGATAAAGTGGGGGAGGACGTGAGAAAGTGTAAAAAGTTATTATCAGGGGCTATGTGAGCTCAGAAAAGCTAAAGCTGAGGGTAATCTACATCTTTTATATATTGTTTGTGGTATAGCAACAAAACTACTATATGATTCAAGAAGGTTAAAATATCTCATCTGAAACATCTGAATGCATAATTTAATCTTAAATAGAGTTTTAAGAAATTAACCAAGATGTTGGAAAATATGGAAACTTCACACTGAACTCCAGGCTGTGAGTGGCATACAGTGGCTGTGTTATCAGGCTGTTAACTGGATGCCCATATTACCCTCCCCTCTGTCACATGCTGTGAATTAGGGACCTTGAGAAGGACAATGAGGAATTGTCTCTGAAGGTTTATAATTGTCCTCAAAACCACCCCCGCCAGAAAATCTCAACTGAGAGGCGAGAGAGAAAGTAAGACAATAAAGACTCTGAGAGGCGTGTTGACAGAAAAGCCTTATCTAATCTGTGTGTGTACATGACTGGACACTATATTTTGTTCATATTATCTTATTTGTAAAGTGTGATTAGAATAATCAGCATGAATCACTACGCTCTCAAACCCCCCCGAACCCCCCCGAACCCCCCGAACCCCCCAAACCCCCCCGTGCTCCTTTACGCCAATGCCAGGTCAATTTTTAAGAGTTTGAGGTCCGATGGTGACCGTCTGTAAGAAGACATGGATGTAATGTTGGAGAGCATGGTAAGGCTGGAGGAAAGGAGGGGATGGGGACCTAATGCAGATGTTTTAGCTTTAGGTCTTGGCTGGAATGGCTAATTATGAGCGACTCTTAATGATGCTGGCATCCACCCCATAAACCCGGTTCAGTGGAAGAGCTGCTCATTAGTGTGACCTATGAAAAAACTGCTTGACTACTTGACTCTGCTACCCCCATCATCATGCCATGTTCTGAGCATACAGATCTTTGTCACTGTAAGGGTATGTATATTTGTGAATTGCTGGGAATTTGATATAACACTGGAGTGCTTCAGAGTGAGCGTGAGAGAGAGCGGTTGAGAGAGAGAAAGAGAGAGAGAGGTTGAGAGAGAGAGAGAGTGAGAGAGAGAGAGAGAATGAGAGTATGGTACGATGATGCAAATTTTCCATTCACAGCTCTACTCACAGAGATGTTGGAAGCTAGCAGGCCAAATTATAGCTAGGCAAAGAGACAGAAGGGAAAGGGGAGGAGGGTCTTGGTGAGCTCTGCCCATTGTATTAAAAGCGCTATATAACATCTTGTAATCTGACCTTTCCATACTTTGATATAGGTTTACCTCATTGAGTGACAAACTTCCATTTAATGGCTATACATATATATATATGGACTGAGTAGGGAGTTAAACACTGACATGGAAGCATTTGTAAGGGTGCTTACTGAAAAGTAACCATGGTGGTTCACATATTGTAACAGTTATACTAAAAACAATTAAACTAAAATACTAGAAATTTCTTCTGTATTGACTATCAACCTGGCTATGGTAGTGTTAAGCATAACACCATGTAAGTAATGTCACGGTCAATAAGATAACAAACCCATCAAACAACCCCAGTTCTCATCAGGCACCATAGCAAAATTTATTTACATTATACATGTTAAACCTAGTATAATCCACCACAGTAATACCATGATAGAATTATGATTCAATTTATTCTAACTGCAGTTACCAAAAAGAATTAAATCCCTATTGTTTCATAATAGCATACTATATACTAGTATTTCTGTAAGGTTGTCCAGAAATTCAAAATAAATAAGTAGCATGAGGTTAACCCCATTGCTGTCTTGTGACCCTTCAGATTAGCGATCACCCAGTCACATAACACAGTTAATACAGATCTCATACCTGTATCTCTAGATTAAACTGTTGAAAGAGCATTTGGCATGGCCTTTGGAAAGTAGGTCACTGCAGTAGCATGCATGCAGAAATATAAATCAGCAGATGAATAAAGAAAGAGCTTGCTTGGCACCCTGTATGGAGAGAAGTTACTACCATCTTCCTGTCTACAAGACAGCAGGATACACAGGGACAGGATATCACAGTTAATCATCACAATAACAATGTATCATCCTTGGACAGTGCATCACACTGTATTCTTAATTTGTTACTGATTACTGATTTACTGTTTGGATAATAATACTACAGTCTTCCAATCAGACTTGTATTAGCTCAATATCATGAAGTCTTAAAGGAGACATTATTGTAGTTTGAAATGTTGTAGCAAGTTCCCCAATGAACAGTGCTCATTAATTCTATTTCACCTCCCTAACCACCAGATGTGGTGGGATTCACCTAGGTACCTTCTTGTCTGTGTGTGCATACGTTTTGAGACCTCTGAGCAAAATTCATAAGTGATGTATGCCACAGTATTTACAATAAATACCACAATTCAGACATCCTCCCCTACTCACTTCATACTCATTGGACCACATGTACACCATACAGAACTATATGCTTTACAGCTTGTGACTACAGACACAGTTACAGGTATCCTTTCCTCCACAACTGGCAATAGATATTTACCATCTTTCTTTTCTTCTGCTGTGGTGAAAGTATTTTTCCTACATACCAGTGGCCTTTCTGTTGAACGCTGAAGAACTCCACAGTTCTCACCAAAATTGCATTGATTTCCCTTTCTGCATTGCTAGCCTTGTTAGCTTAAGTCACTGCAATGTTCATGTTCATGTACATGTTCAATGTAACTACTCTGTGTTGTTGCTCACTGGTGGCACTCACTTCCACTGAGGTCAGATTTTCCTTGATGCTATGTCATCCAGGCATTCACATAGTCACCATAGAATGTGGTGCCACAGGGGCACAGTGTGAGATTGGAAAATATTAACCACTTAGAATTGAGGATAAGTCATCTACTCCTAAAATTTGTTTAATTTCTAAGACATCCTCACATGCAAATCAACTCAGACAATGTTGTGTGCAGAAATTAATTACAGATACATTAATGATCATGGAAGTATAAGGTCAGGTTCAGGTGACTTCCTGAGTCACCCACTTACTAGATCTGTACAAAGGGGTAGGAGTTATACTGTCATGACAGTGGATACACCTAGGACAGTGCACACAGATGTGGTGTCCCAGATCTGGGACAAGTTTGATAAGGTGCTGGTGAACCTTTATGCCAATGCCAAGTCAATTAATCTGTGATTCTGGTTCTCTCTATCAGTGGTGGACAGCCCCATGAATGGCCCTGCCATGTACTGTCTTGTATGCATGACATGTATGCCTTTCATCCTCTGATGAAATTTCTTTCTATATCACACAGAATTCATTATCTAGGCCACTGAGTTATGGCTCAAAGCTGACCAGCAAGGCCTTGGTTCCAATCATAAACTAAAATGCCCAGTTCCAAAAATATTAACCTTTCATCAGGAACTCCTAGAAAGTGACATGTCCCTATTTACTTTAAAGATGTGTGTATAAGTAATAGCATGGAGGATGGCATCTCTCTAGCAGCTCAAAAACCTATGACCTTGTTGAAAAGGCCAAGGTACTTTATCCACTATGAATACCCAAGTGGAATTTTACCCTTTTACTTGAGTCCCTTAAGGCCTTTAGTTATAAACTTATGCAAGAGTTACAGTTAACAAACTGAAATGGGTGTCTATAATCACTGCCTTTTTGCTTGCAATTACTTAAGCAAAAAGAGTGGGAGAAATGCATGCCTTGGCAATAAGACTGCCTTCCAAGCATTGGTGGCATGATGAGTGACCTTGTGGCATAACCTGGGGTTTTATTACCTAATTTTGTAAACAGATCCATAGACCTTAATGTGGTCGATGAACATGACCTGCAGAGTGTTCTCTGTTGTGCCCAGTGTGTGCCCAACAGAAGTACTTGGACCAAAGGGGGGCCATCGATCAGTTGTTCATCTGTCAAAGAGGAAAGCATCCTCCTTTGTCTAAGCAGAGACTGCCCCACAGGCTTGTGGACACCATTACCATGGGCTATACACAGTTTGGACACCCTGCCCCTGCTGTGACATTCCAATGTTCAAGAAGTGTCTTCTCTTTATGCCATTTCTTAGAGGCATGCTGCTTCAGCAAGTTTACACTTTCTCCAGGTCCTATAAGGTAAACATCACTCTTCTTAGTGGCACTAGTGTGATGGTCATCTCTGAACACCACCCCTATGAGTCATGGGAGGTGGGTCAGTGATTTGCACCGCTCCTGTCAGTTGTTAGGGGTGAAAAAAGGACACTAGTTACAGATGAAGCCGTGGTATCATGGGCCCCCAGACAACTGTCGTCATTCAGAATCAGAGCTGTGTTGGCAAGAATTTACTGAGATCGGAAAATAAAAAGAGTGCAGACTGACAGATTGCAGATGGCAGATTTTTGCAAATATTGTGTAGTGTCATTTGTGACTTGGAGACTTTGGGTCAGAAGGTCTTGGCATATGTGTGCATGTGACCAAGATGGTATCCAGGTAATTGTCACCACTAGTAACAGTTATGTGGGCTTTATAGTTACAAACATGACTAGATTTTAGTTAGAAGAAGTACACTCTTTGAACATACACAGATCTTGGGGTGGTTATTTTTGTAGCTCGCAAAGTCAGATGCAATGATAGCTATTATTTGTAAATTTATCAAATATACACACATTTTAGCAAAGGATGCCAAAGAAATAAACAAGGTAGCATTGCTGCCTCACTTACCAAACGTCCACTGTTTGATCCTAAACTTGGGTTACTGACTGTGGGGAGTTTCACAAATCCTCCAGGTGTCTGCATTCTTCCTCTGGGTTGTCCAGTTTCCTCCCACTGGTTTCCCCTATGGTAAATTGCCATAGGTGTGAAGGAACGTGAATGAACGTTTCGGTGATGTCCTTGGGTGAACTGGCATCCAGATCCATTGTGACAATGGCCAGTAAAACAAATGTCTTATATATGTCTGAAGAGTGAAACAAAAAGAGAAACTTTTTTAAAAGTAAATGACTTAGTCAGATGGTCCCAAGACACACAATCTGAGAGTCAAGCCATGATGCATATGCTGACCACATGTCCAAGAGCAGAAAAATGAAAGGGCCAGGAAAAGGTGTGATCTATCTGTGAAATCATTTTCATCACACTCCAACACAGAACATGTGTGTTTCTCCTAGTGAGGTTTACTTAACACTTCATTTTACCCTGGCTGTCTGTGAAGAGTTTCCAAAATCAGTCAATAATGATCAACAGCCCTTGACATAATGTCCTACTAATAGACTAAAGGTGTTGTGAAGAGCTAAGCAGCAGACTGAAACCATCACATACTTGTGCCTCACACAAAGGGTAGTTGTCCTGTATCCCTTGTGGAAGCTAAGGTAGCACATACAATGGCAGAGATGGTAACCAGACAGTGGCTGACATTTTTAACAGGAGAAGTGGATAGTGTATCACCTTTGCTGAAAAGAAGAAGAAAAGGCCCACAAAGAGAATAGTAATGAGAAAAGGAGCAGAATAATGTAGGAGCAGTTATTAATAACATTATCTGATTTCACTAAAATGATAGTGCTGAATTGAATACAGCACCTCAATCTCACTCTACCATCCCTCCTGTCCCAGGACAGATGGGTTGAGAGAAAACACTCTTTTACATGATAGAACCGTGGGTTTAGATTACATGGTACACACTAAAAGGTGTGCTAGATAATACTGTACTGAGATTCAATTATGTTCTGTGTATAGACAAGTGAGCTTGCACACACACAAACTCTAATCACTGATTTTTCTGTAACAGTGATTTGTTCCACGAATATACAGGAGTGCATAGAATGCTATATTAACAGCAGTATGTATAGGAATTTAATATTCTGTTTAAGTGCAATCTAACAAGAGCAGATTTCATAACAGTTTCAGTTCTCTTCAAAAAATATACGTGTGCTTTCATGTGCTCATATGTGTGAGCACATGAAAGCACTTGTATCAGTACACACATAAATAGTCATTTCCTCCTCCATTACCCACCCACACAGACCAAAATAGGCCTCACTCTGTGTGTAGAAGCATTGCAGGTGGTTTTACTAGTAGAAGTGGAGAAGCAAAAATTCCCCCAGTCTTCACATGATCACTGTTCACTGTGCCTTATTAGCTCAGAGAATGTGTGTGTGTGTGTGTGTGTGTGTGTGTGTGTGTGTGTGTGTGTGTGTGTGTGTGTGTCATTGTACACAGTGTTCAGCAGGTACTGCAGCTCTACACATAAAACAGAGGATAAGCAGTGAAATCATTTTTGCACAACTCCTCCATATGACTAAGATGTGAATAATAAGTTAAATGTGTACATGTGAAGTGAAACTGTAGCAGCCACTGTTCAAAACAAGTCTTCATCCCTCTGACAATGTGTAAAAAGAAGAAGGGAAAGAAGAAGTGTGGAGGCAGTGTGTTTGGTAAAGGGAAGTGAGAGAAGTCCAGCACAACAGCTGCTATCGCTCCTGCAAAGCCGTTCCCTGAAAAACCACTCTGTTTGTCTCTGGGTCAGCAAGAACACACACACACACACACACACCACACACACACACACACACACATACTCACTCTCTCTCTCTCTCTCTCTCTCTCTCTCTCTCTCTCACACACACACACACACACATCTATTTATTTATCTATCTATCTATCTATCTATCTATCTATCTATCTATCTATCTATCTATCTCTTTGTCATGAAAATGCACACACATCCAAAGTTAAGTTAATAGGTAAATAGGCTATGTTTCATATCGGCCTTGGCATCAGTGTGCCCAGCCTGGTGGTAAATACTATGCCAGAGTCACACAAATCAATATTATCCTTTCATTCATGGGCAGAAGAAAAGGACTAAAGAGAGGCCACGAAAAGAGAGAGAGAGAAAAAGTCTGAGAGGAGAAAAGAGAGGAAAAGAAAGCCCCCTTCTGGCTCCATCTAACCCATACACATCTCCTACTGCTTTGCCCAGTCTCTCACTCTTGCTTGGCAACTGAAGGCCTTACACAAAGAATTTCAGCTTTCAGCCAAAGACAAGGAGGAGGCTGAACCTCCAGCAGACGACCGGTTGCCCCTGGACACTGCTGTCCATTAAATAGATTCCACCGATTCTGAAACTGGGGTACATGATTAATATGAATATATGAAGTACTAGCTGTTTCAGCAATATACATATGGCCTTCAGTAACTAATGCTAATGCAGAGTAAGATTCTTAAAAGGGGCTATTGAGCACATTCATTTCCTCAGCTCATTAGTAGTCACAAAATCCCCTTTGCGTGCTGCAATGCTTTCTACACATTCTCTGTTCCTCTCTCTTAAACACACACACACAGAATGAAGACAGATTTGATCTGGACTGTCTAAGGACTATGCACATAGGAACAGTAGACCCATATTTACACACATACTGTATTCTGCAGTGCATGCACTTTTCTACCTATTAGAAATTACTCACTGTTTAAGGGAAAAAAATCATGTACATGACCTATTCTAGACCTCTCTGAGATCACAAGCCTTACACTAGACAGGGAAGACTTATCTAATGAATTAATACCCTATAATGGAGAGCAAAGGCTGGTTTAATCTACTGCTCGTTTCCAGGCACATACAAAAACTGAGAGAAAAAAGTTGTAAGAGAACTGAATGTTCTGCTCCAGAGCTGGATTTCTCCCTCATCTTTCTGCTTTTATCTCTGCTTATGAGAGGCATTCATCTATAAACAGGACACACTGTTTTGCCCACATCAGAACTAATCATCCATATTTTTCAGCTTTCTCTTTCTCCACCATCAGAACTGTGATGGGCCAAAGCCACAGGCGTGCAAGAGAACCTGATAGTCGTGGAAGTGGAGCTGCTCACTCGTTCTGGGTTGGAATGCATTTTTGCAATGCTGCACTTTTTCGCCATATCAGGGGAATGATTGCAGCTCCCCTCTGGAACGATCAGCTTCCATATTCATTTATATAACCCACCCACAGACACACACATCCATGGCTGAACATGCACATACTCCCTTACACACTCATTTGCACACACCCAAAAATCAAACCACCTCAGCAGATTAAATGTGCTTTAAAAAGCGACCACACACTCGCAGAAAATGACCGTTTCAAACTGACTGACTTTCAGTTCCCCAAATCCTGTCGATCTAACATTCCAAGAAAACCACAATCATCTTCACTTCACTGCCATGACACCCATACGCACATACACATACACATAGTAGCATACTCACAAATCAGTTTAACACAAGGCAGCACTAATGTAGCATTGTCTACAGATTGTCACTGAGTGAGTAATTGGCCAATTACAGTAAAGTTAGGTACTCTTATAGTTCCACCTAACAGTTTAAAACAACAACACAATTGCTGTTTTATATTTTGGAATATTTCAAATACTAGCTTAACCATATGATGAATGTTATAGTATATAAATATATTCAGCCACTCATTTATATCCATGGTCACAGTGGACCTGTCCTAGTAGATATTAAAGTACAGAATAACCCAGAAGAGGATGCAATTCAATACCTTTTAAACATGTACCATTTACAAATTCCTTCCACAATTATCAAATTATCCACAGAGTATATGATGAACTGGCAATTGGTCTGAACTTCATATGGGTTGTGCAGATAAATTGAAAGAGATTATTATGATTTTGGAAGCAGTAAAATCACATCAATGTGTTAAATGATGATAAACATTGTGTATGTGTGATAAGAGACATGCGAGACATGCTAAGGTATGAATGGTGTGGTTATGCAAAAGAAGCAATATTGTTGGATGTCTGTGAAAGCTGTTCTCAATTCGCTGTTCTAACACAGCAGACGCGATTTTCACAGGGCCTTATAATCACTTGGTTAGTTGAATCAAAGCAAGGAAAATGTTTTTTTTTTATGCGAAGTGCAGACACCTGACCAATTGACAATAACTTGCTGCTTAAATGCCTGAAGGAACCGTCATACTGCCCCCTGCTGGAGCATTACCATTTCATTCATCAGTATTTCCTGGTGTTAAGTTTTATTACACTTTAAATACATAGAATTGCATTTTTCTGTGAGCCTTCTGTCTTGTAAGCTATATAAATGCCCCTTCTTATGGATATTTACTTACTTTATTGAAATTCTATGCTCTTTCTATCCTTTCTTTGTTTTCTACATACCTTTTGCTTTTGAGTGAGGAAGTAATCTGGTCTAACCAAACCTCATACATGTGCACCACACCCTAACAAACTGTCATGTTCAGATTTCTTTTTCAGAAGTACTGGCAGAGCTGCACGTTGCATCATAATTCTTCAATTATATTTATTATCATAATGAAACCAGGGAAAAAGGTCAATCACGAACCATAATAAAGTAATTTGATGACAAGTTTCGCTTTATATATAAAATACCGAAAGGTATCATAATAATAAATAATAAAATAATAAACTCAATTGTACAGTGTTTTCTCGATAACCCATTTTCATTGATATTTTGATCATCATTGCCAATTTTAGGCTTCTTTGGAAATAAAGAGCTAATGTTTACTTTTTAGCTTTCATAAAACCTTTGGATGGTTGTTAAGACAAAAAGAAAATACCCTAACAAACATCAAGGGTGGTCTTCAGTTGACAATTTTATGTTGGAGTGATTATGTCATAAAACTAAGCTTTCATAGAATGGCAACAGTACTGACAAGATGTCGAAATGCCTCACTATTATGTGCTCATACTATTATGGGTTCAGGTTTGAAGCAGAGTAGTCAAAATAGTTTGAGAAAAGATGTCTGGAATCTGAACAGGTACAGTAGGTTTTTTTAGTCCTCATCCTCTTCTTCTGGATTCTAGTTTTGGCTGGTTTACTGAGCCTTTCTGTGGTTTGGATACATAAAGCTCACATTGATTATGTCAGAAACTCTCTAGCCAACTCCATGTGGAGGCAGGCTTATTGTAAAGATTTTATAAGTCCAATTAAGACTCATTAGGTGGGGGTAAGGAGTGGGTTTTTACACGAGAGTCGTTATTTTTCAACAGGAAATGGGGGAAAAACGAATTTTGGAGTGTTTTGGGTTTTCCCCCCTTAATATTGCATTCATAACGAAACATTATTATTGGCAGGCCTGGTGGAAAAGGCAATCATTAAAATTACTAACGAGCAAACATTTTCCCTTATTTAACCTATTTGTTCATCAAACGTTAAGCTGTTCTGATTAAACAAAAGGCAGAACAACACTGAGAAATCGTTCTTTCGGTATGAGTGCCATGGATGGACAATAATGCTGTTTGTTTTGGAGTTCAGCAGCAAAAGAAGAAGAAGCAAAGAGCTTAAAGACTTCTTTACCAAACAGTCACAGTACTCCTCACAGTCAGGTGAAGCTGATATAAAAATGATGTCAGACTTGGCTGAAGAGTTACAACAGGACAGAGTACAGAATGAGTGATATGGTGATATGAATCATAATGAAAGCTTTTATCAGACTGAGGTGAAGTCTGAGAAGCAACCACAAATTCATTAACATCAAAATCAGCTTTACCACAGACGCATAGTCAGAGAGTGTTTACATGCATGTCTGTGCATGTGTTTGTATGTCTGTCCCTTTGTGTTCACAGGTGTCTTTTGAACTGTCACAGTCGTAAGACACACAGTTGAAGCAGGTTACACATTGACCATGCTGAACTGGCACTCCTATTAAACAAGACAGCTCATAGTCTTATCTATCAGGAACACAGCCTCCATTACTGCCACTCACATCTGACACCTGTTCCAGACACCCATAAAGACTCCCATATATCCCTTGCTTATCCCAGCCATCTGAATACAGCAGCAGCCACAACCGGAGACCTTGACCTGAATGGGCTAGTAACTTGAAAGGCTTTCAGATTACAAAAGTAGAAATAAACATCTAAAGCAGTCTCTGCTTTGAGTGAGTTTGTGTGTTGATCCTGAGTCACACAATCGCCACTAAATTTCATCACGCATTCCTTTTCTCCCATTCATTCTGAAAAATCTGTTGCTTTCATAACAGTCTTGTTCTACAAACAACTTCAGACAGGAGCACCAAGAATCCACATGTTTGAAACCCTAAAAATGATGAAAGGCAGGTCTCGATTCCTTGTAATGAGGAGCAAGGGAATATTGTATGTCCAACATGACTCTCTTTATCCAGGCAGGAGATACTAGATAGCACAGATACAGTGTCTGGTGTGGTATAAGCATCTGGCCACACACACACAGGCACACATATACACACACTTTGTACACCGTTCGATTGTGGAACGCAAGCAGGTTAACAGGAGTCCAGATGGGCCTGAGAGCAGAGGGCGAGGGGTGTAGGGTGAAGCATGTAGCTCAGAGAGAGAGAAGGAAACGTGGACGGGTGTTGCATGAGAGCCGGGTGGTCTGATACGCAACTGAGGAATGCCTGGATCGCAGTGTGAACAGACGGACCAAATGTCAAGAAAACTGAGGAGCCAACATCAAACATGATGGCCAGGCTGTCCTGTTGTGTTGGAGTGATCTGATATAGTATGAGAGGGAGAGAGTATGTGCCGCACACAGCTCAAGCTGCCGCTCCTGGGTTGGATCACAATGGCCGTGGCTCACACACACACACACACACACACACACACACACACACACACACACACACACAGTGCAGCAGTCAAGGACAATGCCAGAGTGCTTCTGGACTGTCTGGAGGATGTCCGAATGACATTATGACCTCTGACCCATAGCCTATGCAAACATTTCAAGGACCAGGTGAATAATAACCTTATTCAGGTTTCTTTCAAATGCTGTCCTTAGGATTCTTTCAGACATACATACTCATATTGCTTTCTATTAGCTGGTAAACAAATTCATATTCATATAATGATTACAGTGCAGAGGAGGAAAAATAAAATGATCAGTCTGATTATGTGATGATTTTGGCTTCAGCCCAATGTTGGTTAAAGCTCTGTAACTTGCCCGTAAGCTCAGCCCGATTTCCTTTTCGCTGGTACTGGATGAAACAAACATTGATTGACATACAGAAAGTCCTATCACACATATGACTCATATGGAGGTAATGACAAACTGAAAGGAATGTCAGTTATTGTGTCTTGGGTGTTTGTGTGTGTGTGTGTGTGTGTGTGTGTGTGTGTGTGTGTGTGTGTGTGTGTGTGTGTGTGTGTGTGTGTGTGTCTTTACACATTCGAATAAATCACAACAGAAATGAAGCTGAAACTGCAGAAATTAACTATGCCCTGAGGTAGTCCTCTTAAAGGAGTGTTCCTGTTACTTAACAATGCCTTTAAAACCTGCCCACTATCTGCTGATTGGCCTTTAGCCAATCAAATTGCAAGGGAAAGAACCCTGCTAGGCAGGATCAGGCTCAAGGTATCATAGCTCAGCTAGGCGTGGAGGCCTGTTGTTATTGGCTTGTGTATTCTGCAAGCATGGTGTATTCTTAGTGCAGCTTGAGTTGTTCCGTGCTCTTGTGATGTGTTTGTTAGGTGATGTTTCATCCATTAGGCTACACACTTATGCATCATTTATGAGTCAGTGACTTGAAAAAGTCAACATTTTTGAAGAACAGACAGGTTCAGGTGTAGAAAGTGCACATGATTAAGCATAGATTTCTATAAATTCTTTCAGTTTTTGCACACTGACAGTCTGACTGACTGATTCCCACTCAAGACCACCCATGAAACACACATCTATGGTCCAGCAGATCATAAATTCAGATAAAACAAAACACAAAAGAAAAGAAAAGAAACTAGGAACTCTAATAGTACCATATTTTTCCCTAGTGGCTTGTAATATTGACACACAAGCAGTTTGGCAGACAAATGAGGAGCCATTTCATGGGAAATGGAGATGAACGTTCAACAAAAGAGAGCTGTTGGTTCCAGTTATTTATTTTGGTTGCCATGGGTCTTGGTCACATTGTTTCACAAAAGGCACAGTGTATGAATAATAATTAAGTATATTAATTATGGGTGGTGGTGGTCCACCATTAAGGTACTGGGTTGCTGATCAGAAGGTCAGGGGTTGAAGCAATGGCACCACTGGGGTTGCCACTTAATCCTACCCTACCTGCTCAACCACATCCACATTGACCCCACATAGAGGTGGTAAAAAGATGTAGATAACCAACCAATCAACCAACCAATTATGGGCAGTGGTGGCGGGGTTACTGATCAGAACGCAGGTGGTTCAAGCCCTAACACTGCCAAGCTGCCACTGTTGGGTCTTGAGCAAGCCCCTTAACCTTCTGCTCTAGGGGATGTATCGTGGCTGAGCCTGTGCTCTGACTCCAGGTTCCTAAAAATCTGAGATGTGTAAAGAGAAGAATTTGTACTGTAATTTTATGACAAATGAAGACTTTCTTCTCCTTCTTCTTCCTCTATAGGATGATCCTATTATTATATATTCTTGTATCTATCTAATGGCCACTAAAATACAATGCAACATATACATGAAAAATTTACACTTGGAGCTTAGCCTCTGGGACCCTTGATCTTTGCATGACCTGCAGCCATTTTTAATAACCACAGAGATAATCACAAAAGTTCACTAAGTTGATACAAGTCATAAATCAATCAGGCAAAAGAAAACTGCCATTGCTTAAGGGGCTGGCAGAAATAAGTGGGTCTGGCAATAGTCTGTTATAATGTAATTCCATACAGATAAGTCCTCAGTGGCAGGTATATTCCAGGCTTCAGACACCTTTCTCATACACATACATGGGTCTCAGCCATAAGCCTTTGGCATGCAAAGGCTGCAGTGACCACTCCTTTCCTAATAACCATGAAGGTTGAAAGTGGGGGCCTGAAATGTTTTGCAGTGCAGACACGATGTAAAATGACTTGTTCATGAGAAGCAGAGCAACAGAGGTGAAAGAAACCTCCCCTGAGTGAAATAAGCCAACCAATTGAAAAACTCCAACTGTGCTCCGATCCAAAAACAACACGCCAAATTTCCCCACAAAAGTGTGTTTTTTACTATCCAACTCTTTTTATAGAAACTCAAATGGGCCTCTCGTTTAGACTTATGTGGCTCCACTGGATTTTAAAGGTCCAAGGTGAACACTAACATCTCCCCTGTACATTTAGAGCCCCTGGGACTTGGGGACAGAACCTGCAGTAATTGGACAAGACTGTGTAGTATCATCATATTCTCATACTGCAGGCCTGATGATGTGAATTGATCAGAGCAAATAGTGATTTGTTTTCTGTACATTGAGCATAATTACATGTGAATGCTAATAACATAAGTAAAACAAATACAGGCCTAGTCCAGAGGTGCTTTGTTTACCTCACTTATGTGACTTAGTGTTGAGATCATAGGTAAGAGCTCTACTTCAGATTTATAAGCCAAACTGAACATGTGAGCCATCATTCACAATGTATTTCTTCAAATTAAATCCTACATCTTTTACTACTCTGTCTCTCTCCAGGAAATCATGCTGTTTATGTTAAACCTCGAAAGGCCACTCTAACATGATCCAAGTGGTTGAAAAAATAAAAGTACTGAATGTCTCACATATTTCATAATCAGACGTAATATGCACACACCTGCAATAACACAGGTCACACTGTATTGTACACCCCAGTGGAGCTCTCTTTCAGCAAACACCACAGCCAAGGCTGACACACAGAAACACACTCCTGGGGCTCTCAGCATCCCTCACTGCTTAACTATAGCAGTGTAAATCTGGATTGGATCATGTACAACTCAGCACATTTGATAGAGTAATACAGAGACTGTGTTACAATATGCACTGACAGACTGATATATACTGACACACAACCTAATAAACAGCCTGTATAACCAAACTGCCTTTTGAGTTTCAAAGCTACTAAACACCATTGTCTCTACATGGCTAGTTACTATAAACACTAACATTAATGGTTAGTCATTCACAATTGACAGAAATATGCATGCACATGTCTATCTCACTATCCTTTTGAAGTCATTCTGTTGACATAATTATGAATTCAGCTAATAAATGTTATGCCTACAATTAAATCAAACCATGACCTTAACCTCAGTGACTGAAAGGAAACAGTTATGGCTCTTTTTAAATAAAAGCTAGAGCTTAAAAAAGGCGGTTTTCCTCATGGGGACCAGCCAAAGTTTCTAGAAGGTCAAAACTCAGATCTGGGGGGGGGGGGGGGGGGGGGGGGGGGGGGGGGGGGGGGGGGGGGGGGGGGGGGGGGGGGGGGGGGG
>JAQQZR010000005.1:14521211-14558510 GCA_030068235.1 Notoglanidium macrostoma
CCCAGGGTGTACCCCGCCTCTCACCCGAAGATGCTGGGATTGGCTCCAGTTTCCCCGCGACCCAGATGGATAAAGCGGTATAGATAATGGATGGATGGATGGATGTTTAATACATTTTTTCTATACAAATTACACTAGCAGTAGCAACTTGAGTGAGAAGTACAAGTTTAGAGCTTCTTAGTATTTGGTACATCACACTTTTGCTTGAATGACAGCGTGCACTCGAGCATGCCATTTAACATAACACAGCTATGTTAAATGATTGTGATGACCCATGTTGCATCAAATCCATTGGTGTGTCATCTGAACAAGTGCTTCAATGTATGGGATAAAACTAAAGTAAAATCTCACTTTTAGTGCAAAGGACTTAACATGGTCAATATCAGCAAGTTACTTAGATTTAAAGAGTGACCTGGGAATCTTGACTATTGAATATATTAAATATGTCCTTTCTTTGTTTAAAACTTTTCAAAATGCTAAAACTCCTTCTTATTTCCAGTTTTAAATAAAAAAATAAAATAAAAAAAAAGTATCCCAGGTTCTTAATGTGATCTAAGACATTTGGACTCAACGGTCTTTAAATCTTAGTTTTTATCAGTTTCTTACTAAAATATGTTTTATATAATTGATTTTCCACTAACCCAAAGCACATTTAATGTACCAAGCACTTATGCTGCCAAAATGGAGTTACCAGTGACCATAATTTATCCTGTCAGAGTGGCCAGGCTGCACTTTTCTGTCGAAAAGACATCTAAACAGAACTTGTATAGCTTGGTATAGCAGCTTTCTTGTTCTTCATTAAAAGTAATTAAGTGATTTATCAAATCACTTAATCACATTACACAACCTCTTCAGGCAAAACCAATCCAGCTTAAACAGGGTATATGCTCTTCTAACAGGACTCTCACTTCTGCCAGTCTAGTCACAGGATCCCAGCGAGTCTTTTTTGGACTTAGAATAGTTTAATTGGACTCTGGAAAATGGACCAGAAAGGATTCAAAGCCAGTATGATTAGCAAAGACCCAAGATTTAGATGTGGAGTGTAAAACCCGCCTGCAGTGCAGAGGAACTCATTTCACTCAAGCCAAATCCTCATTTAATCAGTTGTGCTCTGAGGATCAGACCGACTTTGGATCAGACGCTCTAGTGCTCTGGGTAGTGTAGGGCACTTCTGCCTGGAGCACAAGGGCAAATTTTCAGCAGTTTTTTCCCCCTGAACCGTAAGGAAATGGTCATACACAACTGAACAGTTATATATTTGATCTACTATAATGTCTGTGCAGTCCAAATGGCCCTTTTAATGTCTGTACAGCAGGTGTGTCTAATCAGGTATGAGTGCAAATAAGACATGAAGGTAATGCAACAGTGAATTCACCTATTTCATTATCATAAGTTGCTATGAGAAAATCAAGGTTTGGACCTTGGTAGTTGATTATTATTATTATTATTATTATTATTATTATTATCCAACCATCCGTTATCTATACCGCTTTATCCATCTGGGTCGCGGGGAAGCTGGAGCCAATCCCAGAATCTTCAGGCGAGAGGCGGGGTACACCCTGGGCAGGTCACGAGTCCACCACAGGTCCAACACAGACAAACAACCACACACACTCGCATTCACACCTATTGGCAATTTAGAGTAGCCAGTTGACCTAATCTGCATGTGTTTGGACTGTGGGAGGAAACCGGAGCACCTGGAGGAAACCCACGCATGCATGGGGAGAACATGCAAACTCCACACCGAAAGGCACCCTGGGTGACCCGGGGATCGAACCCAGGACCTTCTTGCTGTGAGGCGACAGTGCTAACCACTACACCTCCCTATTATTATTATTATTATTATTATTATTATTATTATTATTATTATTATGTGGAGTCTAATGGCAGCCTAACCTTGAAGTGCTTGGGAGAAAACCTGCCACTCATTTGTATTGATTAATATTATTTACACTAGAAATGTTTGCATGCCCACTTTCTTATCAATTACTTACATTACTCTTTTTCGTAAAACACAGATCATTTTGCATAAATTTATTCAAAGAAGCCAGTCGGATTTTATGTAAATAGGCTAATTTATGTCTTTTTTTATCAATTATTTAAATGATAAATTATTAAACAAATATTTAGGTCTATTTGCTACTGGTAAGCTCTACACTCCATGGTTTTTTTAAACACGAAATGAGTTCACTGGAACAATTGCAAGGAAAAACTAAGAAAATGCCCTGTAAGAATAGTGATGCGTCTTCTTTTTTGTGGCTGATAAACGTTTCACTAAGTACTAAAAGTATTCCAAGGGATCACTTACTACAAGATGTAGGATCTCTTATGTGCCCCTCCTTTAATATGACATGAACTCAGTGTGTTATCTTTAAGTAACATGAATACAATCATCAGAAAAAGCTCTCAGATCTTGTGAAGTTTCCTTTTTTTGAAGGCTGAAATCAACAGGTAACTAACAGGGTTACTTGGTCTTGTCAAACCAAAATAACTAACTAAGGAAAATAATACTAGTGTCAGAGCAGTTTATAGAAGAATAAAGATGACATAAGAAGAAGGATAACATAAAGATGAAAAAGTAACAAGTAGGCCTACTTATATGGCATTGCATTAGACTTTATTCACTTCGACACATCTCTGCAATGTGGAAATCACTGACATTTTGATCCTGGTTATGGCCCTGACCTATTTGTTTTAGTACCCGAGTTCACGAGTTTTTTTTGGTGATCTGCTTTATTCTCGGGGTAAAAAAAATTATGCGGAATATAAATATGAAGGTGGGGTTGGTCTAAAGCAGATGCACCAAAAGTGTGCTGTTTCAGTGGACAAAATCAGCCAAGCTTCATGGTTTTAGTAATTACGGATCCTTATCAAGTCCAGTTTAGAGTGTTATAGAGCAGAGCATGGGGCTTCAAAACTGGAAGCTGCGTTACTCCGTCAACGGTTTATATCTCTTTCACTCCACATCACCTGAACCTGAACCCTGAACGGCTTGGGTTTGCGACCCGACAGCGCAGTCGTGACAGCAGGCCTGAATGAAAGCGTCCCACAGCTCTCTCACTGAACAGGGGGAACAGTGCGCCACTATGCGCGCGCGCTGTGCGTGCGCGCGCGCGTGTGTGTGTGTGTGTGTGTGTGTGTGTGTGTGTGTGTGTGTGTGTAAAACCACCGGTACTTCTCCGAGCAACGTCTGAACAAATGACGCTGATCATAATTATACATGCTAACAGGTCAGCATTAGGCTACACCAGCGTTCGGGCTAACGAATACAGAGTGTCTGTTGTTCAACACCTATATTTAGTAAAAGCGTTTATGGCTACATGCAACACAGCCCACCTGGAGCAGGATGAGAGATCAGGTGCGTGACGGACAGCGGCACAAACAAATCTGACTCTCTATAGGGGTATTATAGGGAATATTCTTATTATAGGGAATCTCAGGGAATCCCAATAATAATAATAATAATAATAGTAATAATAATAATAAACTATAAACAGGCCTGCAAGTGATGCATAGGCTATCCTGACGAGTAACAAGTCCAAGCTTCCGTGGAAAGTCAAGGCGAGGCTTACCGTGTTTTATTGTTGGGCTGCAGCGCGTGCGGGATCGACTCTCTGCCAGTTCATTGTAATCATGCAGAGGACGAGAGACAAACCAGGACCATCATCATATCCTTTCCTTCTCGTCGTGTGTTTGCCCCGGCTAACCTCCCTCTCCCTTTCCCTCTCCCTTTCCCTCTCTCCTCCCTTATACTCCTCTCCAATGATAACTGACACATTTTCCTTCACTGCAGCAGGAACAGCACATGCTCAGAGCCGCGCTCCGGCGTCTGACACTACAGCGCTGTGCTCAGTGTTAACTGCTTCACTGCTGGAGCTCTGCTCTCCTCCACACTGCGCTCTCACTACACTCACGCGCACGCACGCTCAAGGTTAAAGGTCATTTCCCCCGTTATACAAGAAAGGCATTCAGATGACCTGTACTTAAAGTAATGGTACATCTGCCCTAATTTCTTTTTTATCATTCTTGTTAAAGGTCGACTACGTAGAATTTAGAGGGATCTATTAGCAGAAATGGAATATAATATTCATAAGTATGTTTTCCTTAGTGTATAATTACATGTGACTATGAATCATTGTGTTTACGTAATCCAAGAACGAGACCTTTATGTCTAAACGGGGTGCAGGTCCTCTTCCACGGAGCCGCCATGTTGCGCCGCTACTGCAGCCCGGAACGGACAAACCTCTAAAAAGCGCTTTCTGTGTTTTTCCCGTGGCAGCATAAATTCAGAAGGAAGAACCAGAATGACGATGAAAAAGAAGAAAGGAAGACCAGGGAAAAGAAATAAGAGGAATTGGTGTTTGCTGGTGCTGACTAACAAGTTTGAGAAGCCCAATTTTGACAAATGGAGGATCATACTTATTATTTAGCATAGAAATGTGAGGGAGTGTGAATTTAAGTACTTCGAGATGACCTGACAGCAACCATACGCTCTAATACATACAGGGGTAAGGGAGCGGTGTTCAGTTGGTCGAATCTTACATAGTGGACCTTTAATTTTTTTTTTTTTTTTTTTTTTTAAATAAAATCACAAAATGTAGCCTAGCCTTGCCATTAGGACACGCAGAGACAAAAGGTTGCTAAATGTTTCTTTGGATTATTTCTCAATATTCCTGGGTACATGAAGAGCCCTCCAAAGTTTCTTCAAACTCTTACATTCTAATAAATAAAAGTGGCAGAAAAGTTTTCTTCTACAGTGGCATAAAAGAACATTTCAGTCCATGATTCTTTACCCTTTCGTTGCTGTTGTGGTCATTATCCATCGCAGACATCCTTCATACGTTCATCTTCAGTGATCATGTCATCCCGGTCCATGTGAAACTTTTTCAGTTCTCTGTATCACAAGCAAAATGTCATTTTTAAACTAATTTAAAAAATCTTTCTATGTAATCACTGAATTTCTGAAATGTATACGTGCACTCCACTTATCCACTATATAACCCTCTAGTAGCCCATCACTAAGGCTCTTTGTAGAACATTTGTTGCATCAATAATGTTTTAAGTAGAACGCTTTCTAAGTTGTTCTTTGTAAAACCTTGTAAGGTTGCACGCAGAACATTTAAGGGTTCAAATTGAAGAACATTCCAGGATGCTAATGATTTTTCTAAACGTGTGTGATCAGGAAAGCTGCAACAGTGGCATTGTTAAACTAGTAGTGAAAAAAAGGCATGCTTGGGACACTTTTATGAAAGCGAATCCTTCTGTTGAAGGTTCTACATAAAGCCTATCCGGTTCCCTTAGTACTCCAATATAGTTTTTATATAGAAACCTGGCACTGTAGGTGGGTGAAGTGGCGATTTCATTTTCATTCGACCAATTTCTTATAAATGATCAGAAGAAATGTCTTCTAAATTATTGCTATTGTGCAGCATCGGAGGCAGGTGTCTCACCTGTATTACGTGATTGAAAGGAGATGTAGCAGGACGACTACAAGTGAATGTAAAGAGAACCGTTAGGCTTTTAGCTCACATGTGATGAACGTGAGGGGAAGATTTCTACTGACACATGCTCTCTTGAGGTATCAATATTTAATGAACCAACTGTGGTGTAAACTTCAATGTATCACATATCACCAGGTGAAAAGCTGCCTGGTTCGGAATGCTGTTCTTGGCAGGATATGTGCGAGGGTGGAAAAAAAGGAATCTGCACAACATGTACAACACATATATGGTATCATTCTTAAGAAGATGCACTGTATTCATGGAGCAGTATCGTTTTAAACTTCCAAGAGAGGGGTCCTTACAAAAAGAATATGCTGTACATGGCAAATTCCTTATAACAAGCCTTGATAAACACTGGAGGTGCAAAATGCACCACTGTACAATAATGCCTCCATACTGTTTTCATTTACATATTCACAAAAGAGAAACAATTTTTTTTAATTACACCATAGAAGCATAGATGCAATACTTGTGAAAAAGGTAGAAAAAGAACACATTCAGTCATCTTAATCAATAAGTTAATTGCCTGTGGCTTCAGGGCAGGGCAGACTGAAGAAACCGAGAAATACGAGCATCGAAACAAAGACAAGCAGAATGAAAATGGCAGTCTGGAAGAAATGTCCGTCTTCTTTTTCTTAGTAGATGACAAAGAAAATGCAACAGGTCAATAAGACTGACCATGTTTTACCCCCCCTCAGACTTGTACACAAGCTGTTTCAAGAAACAAGTTTCATCATTTAACTAAAACAAACGATTACATTTGGTTTAAAAAAAAAAAAAAAAAAAAACAATAACAAGACTTGAAATAATATTAATAATAATAATAATAATAATAATAATAAACAGAATTAGCAATATATGGTAAATATTGAATGCAGTCCTATACAGCCAGGTCAGAGCCTGTTCTAGCCCATAAACCTGAACAAAAACACTGGCTCTAATATAGCGCAATGTTGACCACAGATCCTCGCCGAGATCCTTCCACCACCGAGAACCAGGAAAACACCTCTCCTGCAGATTAACAACAAGGGAGAAGCAATCATTTTTAAACAATCTTGTAGCAGGCTCAGGACATTGTTTAATCTGAAAGTTTAAAAAGTTAAGTCCGAACCATAACGATAAAAAGTTAACAGAGACCTACTGTCTGTGCTAAAGGGCAGAGGTCACAGAAGGGGTCAGTCCAGTTCATGTACTTCATTGTCCTGCATGGCAGAAGGCGGACGTCCCTGCTCGGACAGTCGCTTGGACATGATGTCCCACTGAGAACCCAGCACCTTAGACTTGGACCCTATAGGTGGTGAAACAGGAAGGAAATAAAGAGTGGAATGAGACGACACACGTGATTAATTCACATATGACAGACTACAAAGCACTTGAAGAATTAAAGAATAGTGACAGGCCTTTTAACTATGTAAATAAGCGGATCCATGTCCGACACTGCATGGACATTATGTGCATCATCACTTCCAGTACGGTTTCATATCACTTGTATAGTTATTCTCCAAGCTGAATGAATAGCCAAGACTGATCAATGCTGTAAAGGCGTTTGTGGCAAAATATGTAAAAACCAAAAAACAAAGTGATAAATGAGAGCGAGGGAAGTGAGAGAAATAGTGCTGCTCAGAGCATAATAGTGACAAACTCATCAGGGAATTATATAACCATTGAACATTGGTTTCTTTCCAGACCCCTGAATACAGTAATACAACATGACAGTGAGTGAACAAGAGGATTTCTCACAGAAGCGCAACACATTTGTGTATGATGAGGTTGTAAATAGTACAACGTGTTGTTTATCATCATTCATGTGTGTCACTCAATGGCTCTGATAGTGCTGTTGGTTGGTGTGTGCCTTTTTGCATCTGATCCTGCTGGAGATCCATGTGAGTCACTGCTGATCTGTTACCATGACAACACTGTCAGCCATTCAGAGTTGAGAGAGAGAGAGAGAGAGAGAGAGTGCCCTAGAGTTGTGGAGGCTGGACACATGGGCAAGAGAGAGAACGCTGCAAAACAGGAAGGAGAACAGACTCTGGGTACCGGATACCTAATAAAACATCACAACCTTCATTTAGGTGCCCCTGAAAATCGGAGAAAGCTTTTATGTGGTTATGGAAAATAGATTAAAAGTAAAGGAGACGTGTTAGTTACTGTTAATGAGCAATGCACATACACACGACCAGAGCTGACAACAGACACCTCTGTCTCTCACCGTCTAGGCCATTGTGCTGCTCGTAGGTGCGTTTGCCGAGGATGGTGGGTGAGCCGTTGTTGAGGATGGGGGAGGACTTGATGGGAGTCAAGCTGCCTGTGGATATGGAGGCTCCTCGTGGGGGCTCTGCTTTAGGTGGGCATGGGTGGGCCTCTACAATGGGGAGACAGAGGAAGAGTAGTAATACAGATTAGTCAGAATATAATGGTGATTAAAATCTAATTTAAATGGATCTATTTCTACAAGCATGATCACCTCGGGCATGTGATGGAACCCCTCCAGCCCTCCCCAAAAGTGTCCACACAATGCACTCTCCAGAGAAATATTCTAAGATCGTTCTAAATTAGAGGGTGTCAAACATATGGCCCAAAGCAGCCAGGCAAAGACTGTAATCTGACCCACCAAATGAATTTAGAATCCATTTTCCAAGTTAAAACTGTGTTGTGGACTGTAATTGAATTAAACATTTATAAAAAAAAAAAAAAAAAAAAAGCCAGTCTGTTACTCCACTAGAGGGCAAAAGACTACAGTGCAATAATCTCAGCTAGGTAGACAAAATGTGTACACTGTAACCATGTTCCTTTCCAATATAACTAACTTATGGGTTTCACAGAAACAAGAGTGAATAATTATGAATACACATAGCTTTTTTATTTGTAAACAGTAAATATATCCCAATACCAATGAAATCCATTTAGGTTCCAGGTTGTAATATCATGATACAACGGTTAATGGTAAAAGCATAATTGGGTGAATTTTCTTTTTGACAATGAACTGCAGTCTGTTTATCTGTTTTGTAAGTGATACATGTCTGTAAATGAGGGGAACTGTTGGTCAAATTTGTCTACCAAATTGATTTTTTTTGTCCAGCCCATTTGACACTGGCTGCGTGTACGTAGCCGGTTACCTAAAATTACAACTCTGCTCTAAATTCTTCGTAAACATCCTCCACTGTGTCCTGGCACTTGTAAATTTAAAATGAGAGAGAAAGAAAACAGAACAAGAGTGCACAGGTCATATCCACCCACCCAGATATCTAACCACGGACTCCAGAGGCTTCCGGACAGCATTCATCAAGGGTGTGGGCTTTTTGGACATATCTGGCAACCGCACTGCAACTACACACACAATAAATGTAGTATAAAGATATATACAACATTTGCCTGCATTTAAGCACGATAAGCACGCAATGCATGTTAATAAAGACATCATTTAAAATGTGAGAATTCTACTTTAAATTATTAAGTGCTCATCATCTGTGAACTATCATCACATGTGTAAAATATTGTGAGGCAGCATGCAGTTTATGAATCAGTCTTAAAGGTAACAGCGCAGAAGTGACTTTACTCACACTCTGCTTTGATGGCTGCCGTGTTGACGGGTGTGTACGGGTGCCGGGCCAGAAAGCGGGACTTGAGCAGATCCTGGCAGATACGCCTTGCTGTCCGTGTCAGCTGAGTGGTCTGCAGGTAGAACGCTTGTCTGGTCTTCACTGCAAACTTTGGACTCCCGCCGTGTCTCACTGGTGCACCATGAGGACTCTACCAATCAGAAGGAGTGAGTGTTTCAGCATCTGTAACAACACACCCCTCAACCACAGGGTGCTTAGCGCAGGAATTAACCCAGCTTTCCATCTATACTGTTTTAACAGAACCGTCCAGTTTTAATAAACAAAGATGTCCTGTTCTAAAGAGCTGATGTCCAAAACAGTTTGGAGTGTTCCTTACTCAAATGAAACATTTCAGGTAATCAATTACTAGATTTAGCCTGTTACGTAGAGCAGGGAAATCTAAACAGTCCCAGACTTTCAGAGTGCAACGTGAAGACAGTGAGCCAAGAAGAGGAATGAGGACAGAATACAGGTCTTAAGGTAACATATCTGAAACAGACACTTAGTGTAAACACATGTTCAAAGTGCATAGAAAGTACATAGGACACCTAAAGATATTTCGAGGCATAAAGGATACTTTTGTATGTTTTGGCACCCAAATACGAAAGAGAAAGCGAGAACAACGCTGAGTCTCATTTATACTGTTGAGTGCAGACAGGATGTATCTTGATAATCTTGGATCACTTCATGTTGAAATGCGATACTTCACGTTTTGTAATTTGCGCACACACAGTTACTTCGTATATTTATTCTCTACAAATGACTGAATATGTGCATGCTATCACATCATCTTTAAAAGCCGTTGGTTGCTTGTCTCCTGCTGGCTGGCTATTGCCTTAATGGCATTGTCTGGAGATTAACAATTTAGTTACTTATAAACTGTGAATTTAAATGTGGAGATGTAGAGGAAAGGTGTGTGAAAAGTATAGAGTATAAAAAGTATAAAGACTTAACCATTATAGTCTCACAATTCAAATCTCTACATCATGTTACATTACATTCACCAACTCTTAAATGAAATTCCCCTCAATGATGACTAGTAATCTGTTCTTGAATTTTAAAAAAAGTTGTCCGTTTTGGTCCTTTAACAAAGTAGTGCTTATCCTGATTTGATACAGGAGCAACAATGTATGATAAACAACTTTGTGCTGCTGAAAGTCATGCCCACCATGTTGTTGCGGTTGGGTCCAGGACGTTCTCCATCCAGTCTAGTGGGCATCTTCAAACCGCCATACTTCTTCCAGTAGGTCCAGCATGAAGCACACAGTCTGCACTGCATGTTGGTAGGTCCCCATGAGTACCACTGATACGAGCTGGTGGCTACACACACACAAACAGATAGAGAGTGTGTGAAAGTTTTTCTTTTCAAAGTGATGTACACACAGTACTCATCAAATGCAAGGTATGTTAGGGAATGAGTGAGAGACTCACTGAAGCAGCTCTCGCATGCACGGCCTAGTCCTGCTGGTTGACTCACTGCCCCAGGTATTGCCCCGGCCCCGTTCACCAGCCCTGGCTTCACACTGTTCACACTCAGCTGGTTTGGATTGGGCTTGTTGCTGCAGAGGTCACACTCGGATTAATCTCGTCATAATCAAACAGAAAATTCACTTAAAGCTTAGAGGTGAATGATTGCATATCCAGGGACGCCCTCTGACCAATTGGCGAAGGTACTCACTAGTTAGGGATATAGACCTGCTTCAGCTTGCTCTCTGCTTCTGCTGCTTTTAACCTTTTCTGTTCAAAGAAGAATACACAGAAAATCACTTTTCAGTAACCAGTTTTTCCCCCCCAGGAACATAAGAGGTACTCTGTCAACCAAACATACCTGCTGAACGTATCTGTCTGTGGTTTTCCACATGTAGTAATATTCAATTATGCTAGTCAGAGATTTCCAGGGAAGCTGAAAGAGACAGGGGATTTATTTTGCAGTGATCAACAAGAATCCTGTCTTACCATCTCCCACAAACTTACTTTGAAATTATGAAAAAAAGAAAGACATTTAATGCAAGTTTGATGTTCCTTCTTGCCCCTAAGGATGTTTTCATGTCTCTTGCCCTTTGTTTTCAGTAGTAGTTTTTTTCCAGTAATTGTCCTCACTCCTTGGCTGTGTATACGTCTCCGTGTCTTCCATTTTTGAATGATGATTTATGGTATCCCTAAACACCTCTGATATCTTTTCTTACCATTCACCAGCTATATAAAAAGGTAAATATTTCTGTTCCAGGCTCAGACATCGTACTGAGCACCTCCAAATAGGAACAAGATGATGTTCTAATCTTTTGGGGTTTTTCTTTTTATTTTGTTTTGTGGATAAAATGTAAATTCGAGGAGCATTTTCAGTTTTTAAAACCCAGAAAGAATGTGGGATTCAAACTACTACACTCAATTTTATCTACACTCTTAAGCAGAGCCTTAAACCATTTTTATGCAAAAACCTACAGCGCAAAACCACTTCTCGTCTTCCTTTGCCTGCTTATATAACATGGTTTTAGTTCCGTAAAAGTGGGTGTGTACATTTTCTCGATGTAGCTCCTCCTTGTCGCCGAGTTCAGTCCCTAAACTATACAGTCATATAGACAATAAATCACCAGCAGGTGGCAGATTTGGACGAAAGGCTCTACCACTGAAGGCAATCTGCATGCAGGCCAGTGAGCTGGCGCTCTATATTTTGTCCAGAAGCCCTGTACCTCTTACTCCTTCTCTCTTTGTAAATGCTTTATTGCTGTAAACTCACAAAATCCTGCTGGATATCAGTAAAGTCTTTGCCATATTTCTCCAGTGCCTCCTCAAACAAGTTGGCCTCTGAGGCGCTCCATTCTTCCATCTCATCTCGACAGAGTACAGGGCCACCCTGAGGCACCAAAGCAGCGATTGCTCGTGTCATGTCATAGCCGTTGTTATGCAGTGTGTCCATGGCATGGAACTAAGGAGCAAAAGAAAACATGAATAAAGTCAGGATAAGAAAACACAGCGAATGGTGAACATCTTCAGTAAAGTTTCCCAATTCTCCCCAGAAAAGTGTCATTTTTCACAAGTAGATAAATCACACGAGCTGCACGATTATTTTTAGATCAGCACATTCAAAAAGGCTTCAAATAAGTCAGGACAAATATTACAGGCCAATCGAACGGAATCCTACTACTCAATAATGACAACCTATGCATTTAACCAGTAGACCAACAAAAAACGCTTGTGCTCGATTGATTCGTGGAATTTTCAGGAGGCTCGTGTGTGATCAGAAGCTAATCACAGAGGAAAATACACAGGAGACACACAGGAGTTGGCAGAAGGGCTAGAGGATTCATCACCGTCTCGTTCATCAGCATGAGGAAAGCTGTATTTTTCTCAGATTAGCCAATTTTGTACGTAAAAGATTCATTATTTATATGTGGGAAATCCAAGACTCTTCAGTTTTGCTTTCATTCATAAACAAAGAAATAAACCGGAAAAGACAAAGTTCCCTGGCAAAGCTCGCAAATCCAGATAGTTAAAACAGCATGGTGAAACCACAACATGGAATATAAAACCTAAAATCACCCGAAAAGTGTACATTTTTGGGTCAGATTGAATGGGCAAATCTGCAGCAGGCTTCGAGTACATGGTATAAGCAGTGAAAGATACAAGTGACAAACTCAAAAACTAAGGCTTTTAAGGTAACAACAACAAATGAGGTTTAATTGTCCAGTCTGGTTTAATGAGGAAAGTACAAGCATTCTCCTAAAAGATTACAGCACTACACTAAATAGCTCCTGGGCTGTAGTTTTGATTATTATGAATCTGTTCATCAGTGAGCTTCACTTAACTTGATATTGCATTCATATTGGTCGTTGTATAGGCTAATATGTATTGCATATAACTTAAGATTTTTCTTAAATCTGGATGGGTTCCGCACGCTCGTACATCAGCTGCATCACCCTGATAATGCCTCAGCACTGTCGCCCTGTTAATGACTCAATTTGCAAGAGGTGCTATTTTTAACATTATGGAAACAAAAAGATTTTAATAATGCTTTAAACATGCTCTAAACAACATGCAGGGTGCAGATGTCTCTTGCAGGAAGCACAGGGAAAAAAATCACTTTTTGTTTCCTATTCACACAAATAGTGCAAATCTGTTCAGACAAAAATGTCATTTCATGTCAGATACTTATATTCAGATTAAAGCAGTGTGTGTTACTCCGGTTCAGGAGGTGTTTTTGCTTGTGTCCAGTGCCCACTGGCTCCAGGGTTGCACGTTTAATATATGAGCGGCATCTATTGGTGGGTGATGATGGGTCCGCAGAGCCAGAATATAACACAGGTGGCTTTTGTCAGTCCAGAACAAAATGCAAATTAGCGCTCTTGTTTGTTTGACTCCGGAAATGCTAGTCTTTTATGAAGTGGCCTTGAACATACAAACCAAATAATCTGATGACTATTTGATGATCATAAAGATTATGACAGCATTGAAATGGTCATATTTACACCCGTAACAAGATGACTGTGAAAAGCGACACCGAAAAAGCTGTCCTTCTAACCAAATATCCATACTGCTCTAAACTATTAGGATTACATTCTGCCTTGGTAATCATGATGATCTACACCATTATGAGTAATTCTGCATGGACAATTGGCAAAGCACAGATGACATTAGAATGCGTTTCATGTGCCAGACCAAAGTGTGAAGTACTGCGGAAGCAGGATGTAGCATGCAGTGAGTGAGCGAGCGAGTGTAGGTGGTGCTGTACCAGTGTGATGTCTCTGGAGGCAGCTGCAGCGCTCATGTGTAGACTGGGCTGCCGAACTGAACTGCTGCAGTCCAAAGCTCGCGCAAACGTACCCACAGACCTGTGGGAGGGGAGGAGAAAGAAAAAAAGGGCAGAAGAGAAGGAGAGAGAGATGAAAAGAGATTGCGCGGAGGAGAGATAAGAATGAATGGGCAGTGCGAGCGTCTTCCTGTAAAACAGCATCTCACTGTTCTGATACAATCAATGATTCCACAGGAAATGTGCCTTATTTCGAAGGCCGTTAACTGTCACTATGCTGCTCATTCCAGACAAACATCAATAAGGAAAAATCTAACAACACTTGAGGTACTTACCGAGCCACTACAAGAAACTGGTCGATCTGTTTCTCTGTAAGAGGACTGTCGGGATCCCACACTTTCTCCTCTAGTTTGGCCAGCTCCCTGCCATCCTCCTCTCCTAATGAACCGAGAAGCACAAACACAGCAGTCGTCTAAAGAACAGCTGGATATCAAGATTAGACTCCCACTCCGCTACAGCTCTGCATGGTCTTCGTTTCTGCAAGCGCTTCATGTTATTCATCCATGTCTATCAGAGTTCTCAGCGAGACGCCCTGAACACACTAGCGTTAGTTGCAGAAATATCCGGGTTTAAAAACAGATAGGACATGGTTGCCTGTTCACATCACAGGGTGTCTAGCGGGATCCTAAAATTGCATTTTATATTTAATTATGTAAAATTACTTGCACTTATTGACGTCTATTACAGCAAAATAAACTGCAAAAATGACAATCGTGCATGGTAGACTAGCTCAGCGATTCTGAAGCAGGGGGCCCGGGCTTCAGAAAATTCTCAGAAGTTGCATCTTTACTTATTGCGTTTGCTAATTTGTTAAATCTAGCATGGTAGTTTGATCGCCTCTTTGCTCCAGGATCCCCGCTTCAGTACTGGGCTCGTGGTACTGTGTGGAGGTCTGCATGTTCTACCCCTGTGTGTAGGAAAAAGGATAAACTCGAGATGAATGAATGAATGCAAAATACTAAATCTGATACTAAAGCAGATGTTATTAGGTTTAAATATGTGCTGACCAATCCTGCACGCATCAGAACAGAACAGCGTAATGTCTTTTGTTTTATTGAGCAAAAGTATCTCATTTTCTCTAGCACATTTTGGTTGAAATAATATTTCATCGAATCAACATGTCGGTGCTTTTAAAAAAAAATAAAATAAAAAATAAAAAAAAGTGGGGGGGAGGGGTTGTGAGACAGACACCTGCCATTAGCCTTACAACTAAAATCGAAGACCATAAAGAAATGCAATTTATAGCAATATAACACAAGGCTCACATTCATGAAAATTACATTTCATGAAATGTAATTTCAGAGAAACAAAGCGGTTTTAGGGACCTGCAGTCAATCTGTCATCAGAGAAACTTACAAAGAGACAAAGGAAGAGATAGGAATAGTATAGAGGAAGTGCAAGACATGGGTACATATTTTTGCTTGCATGTTTCAAGGCACTTGATTGTTCTGACTCTACAATAGGTATGAAAAGCAGAAGTTTCCCCTGGATGGCACTAAAAGCAGACGTACCCTCGTTGAGGAGGTCTGTGATTTCTGCCTGGTACTTATTCCCCACTCTGATCTCTCCTTTATCAGCCAGGAGTGTTTTCTGCTGAGGGTCGTACACCAGGGAGTAGAAAAATGCGTCCTGCAGCCAAAACACAACACAGACAAAGTCGAAGTCAGAGACCCAGACACAAACAAAGAAAGCCTCGTGTACTGACAGAGGGCCGTGTGGTGTTTGTGTGTTTGGCCTGACAGTGAGTGGAGTCTCCAGTCTCCTCATTACTAAATGCGAAGAGAACATTCTGGGTCAACATACTGAATTATTCATTCAGAATAGAGCTCAAAACTGGATCTCACACGCACACACACACGCACACACACACACACAATAAGCGCATGAGCATCTCTATCTAGTGTAAGTAAAACACACTCCGAGTGTATCAGTGCCAGTACCGTGTTCTAGAAGTGCTACGGAGTTAAAAATGCCGTACTCTACTCACCTCTCGGTCTAGGTAGGACTTGAGGGTTTCCGTCTCATTGAGAAGAGTCACACAGCACTTTCCTCTGAACACAACACACATATATTAAAATGGTTGGAAGCTCACGACCCCAAAGTCAAGTCACAGGTAAAGGAGAAATACAAATTTGGTTTTGACAGTCAAATTATAGCAAAATGGACAAGACAGAACAGAGACCTTGAGGATGTACTCTAAATAGATTTGGCATGCGAACTGTGTCAGAAACTGATGCACGGGCTGCAGGGGATAGCCGTACTAAGAAAGTATCAAAGCGCCTAATCACTGCAAATCAGGGATGGACTGATCCTATATTTGATATGATAATATCATTACAGCGTTCTTCTGTAGGCCGCTCTGTAAGCAAGATCAGAGTTCCGAGTAAGCACCGATACCCGATACAGTAAGCGAGCTGCCTCGCTACATACTCGAAATTGTATGGTGCTCAAACACCAAAAAGGTGCAACTTTTTTTTTTTTTTTTTTTTTTAAAGTAAGAACAGGTTTGCAGTGTTTGGTGAAATTCTCGTTATATTCAAGGAGACGGGAGGATGCAAGGAGGATACATTATCTGCTCAGAGGACAAACTCTAGTGTGTGGCTATGTAAACAATCATGTTGCCTGGCAAATCAGAAAGTCCAGCATTCATTAGCAAGCACTGCTGTAATCAAATTGCCGTGTCATCATACTGCCGTCCTTGTTCTTGGTCAAAGGAATTGAAGTATAGACTATGTAACAGTGATGATAGTTATATTACCTATTATTTATCATCAACTAAGATGTTATTTAACTAACTAATTATATATTATCTATAGTGTTATATAATCAACACTAAAGCTACACTCAGTTGGTATAACCAGTCTCGTGTAGAAACGGTGACAGGCTGGTTATTTTGTGTGTTAGAAAACCGATGATCATGAACACAACTTCTAAAAAAAACTTCAGGCAAGTTGTGGCCGAACAGGAAGTCCGTGACTTACAAATCAAATGGGATTGGACTAGACGAGAATAAGGTTCTGTGTCCAGGAAATGTGGTTTTTGCGTTGGCGGCACCCACAACCTCATTTTCAGAGCGGTACTATTAAGTTCTTATTGTAGCAAGGCTACAAAAAATATCCTCTATTACTTCCACATCCCTTCGCTGTGAATGTCAAGTCTCTATTTACTTTCAAAGGGTTAGCTACAACGATGGAAAGAAATCGCGTCTCAGCATTGTTGACAGTATTGCTATTGTAAGTCCCGTCCCTTTCTTGATTTCGTTTGGTCAGCGAGTGAAAAAAAGGCATTGACGAGCTCGGCAGTGTCCCAAATGGGGAACGATCTTCAGCGGTCTGCGTCCTGAGTGAGGCGGGGGAAAAAAGCTGGACACTGAGGGACGATTTTTTTGCACCAAGGACGTTGAGCGCGGGCAACACTAAACTTCATAGTACATTTATAGGTTATTCTATAAAGTCCATAAACACCACAGAGCGGAGCAGCAAACACGCATGCGCGTGCACAAACATACAGCAATCAAACGGTCAACAATATTCATATCTGTTCTTCTGGGGAGAATAATGTACTCATGCAAAACAGATCACAAAAGATATCATTTCTTTATTAAATGTAATACAGGGTAACTGTCCATTCATGCTCTTCCCATGTAAGCGGTGTTTTATTGTTAGCTAAGCTTTTAAACAGCCACCCAGATGCTGTGCATGGTTTCATTACTTTATTCCCCAATTATGCATAGCGAGTTCTACTTCAGTATCTCTAATGCAGCACTTAAATTGGAACTGGGATATTTCTAACAAGCAGCTAGCAGCAAATCTAAGGCTTGGAGACGTTCATGTTAACATGCATCCCCGAGCTGTAGTGATGTGCACTGTGAACGGGATTCAAATTATGCTCACCACTTTTACAGCACAAGACGTGTGTTTATATGGTCCTGAAATCCCTGTGAAAATCTTTTTACATTTCACCATTTCAACAGTCTAGTTCCAGGATCATGCTAACAACCCAAATTCTCTACCAAGGTCTGATTCAGTGCCGTCGGTGCCAGTAATGTCATCTCCACTCAAACACTGTTTACACTGGACGATTCCTAATACAACTTTTGACAGGTCACAAAATAATGATGCGTCTCAGACACGCAATGTCGGCCAAACAGCCATCCTTGGAGTATTTCACTCACTTACGATTCAAGCGCATAGATGTGATAGTGGTCAAATTATTTCACCCTATATTTAGGGAAAATTGTCCAAGATGACTCACACACTCACACACTCACACACGTGTTTTTACCTGATGTGTGTAGCAGGCAGAGACTCCAACTGTCTGGAGAGGAAGAGCTCTCTGTGTCTCAGCTGGTGTTTTTGTTTCTCTGGCAGGTCCATCATCTCAGGGTTCTCCATCTCCTCCTCCAGCTCTCCTGTGGGTCAAAGGTCAAAACACATCTTCATTCAGTCACCAGCAGATGTGCATTAATTGCTGAATTGTGATTACAGGAAACATAGCCGGCTGAATGTTTTCTACGGTAGCACACAGCAAGAAGGGTTCTGGGTTCGAACCTGCTGGCCGACTGGGGCGCTCTGTTTGGAGTTTGCAGGTCTCCCCGTGCCTGTGTGGGTTTCCTCCCATAGCCATGCAGATTACCATTACTACTCTCAATTGTTCATAGGTGTGAATGTGAGCATGAAAGGATCCCAAAGTTGATCATTTTCTTAGAACAGCATGTCCCAAAGTGTTTTTCTCCTCTCATTCCATAGTAATAGGCCGGAGATTGCAATTTTATAGTAAAGACAAACATGTCATTTTATAAGATTACAGTAACACTAAAGTTAGTTACAATTCCGAATCACGTTCTAACCGGTATAAACACGTTTTCACTCATCAGACGGTCTTTTTCTCCCTTTTGAGCTTAGTAAAGGCAGCTGATCATGTTGGCAAAGCCTTAAAAGAACAGCCTTACCGCGGACTGTTACAAAACGCTCACAGTGACCCTTTGTTCACCAAAACCTTAATAGACAGCCTGACTGGCATGTCTGGTTCAGCCTATGCAGCTTCAAGGTTTTCTATATCTATGGCTGCAAACAGAAAGCACCTCAAATCAAATTAGTTCGACATAAAAAGAAGCTGAATAAGAATGTAAAAATAGTAGGGTGAAAAAAGAAGAAGAAATGAAATCAGAGTGTCAATGAAGTCCCTCCCCCTCACATAATTCACATCTGAGTACATAATCTTGCTGTTCCCCAATAACCCATTTTTAGAGGAGCAGAGAGGAAATTCTCTCTCAAAAAAAATCCTACATATATGTGGTGTATGGACCGAGTGTGCCGAGTGCAGAAGAGGGGAGGCAGAGTGAGGGTGAGGAGGAGGAGGAGGAGGAGGAGGAGGAGGAGAGAGCGAGTGTGCTCCAATTCATCTGGAGTTTCATTAGAGCGACAGACAGAGTAAGAGAAAGACAGAAAGACAGACAGAATGAATGAGAGAGGAGAGAAGAACAAAAGCAATCAAGGGATTTTCAAGAACGAGAGAGAGAGAAAAAAAAAAAAGGGGCGCCTGAAATCAATACGTATTCCCTTCTCTTCCTCGGCCACTCTGGTAGTCTGAGCACACGCTCATGCTCGTCTGTATCTCATACCTTCAGTTTCATCTTCATTTGCACAACACACAAATGCATAAACTCAACACATAACCAGAGTGTTTGCTGTTCTGTGGCTTGTATTTATTACAATTGAGACTGGAGTATTGATGTGTACTACGCAGAAGTGGGGGGGTTACCGAGAGCTACATGGCTATGAACAGCCCTCTGCATCCTCGAGAGAGCCAGCATGATGAGAGTAACTCACTACAGCCTCAGTCCTGAGAGAGAGAGAGCGAGCGAGCGAGAGACAGAGAGAGCGCAAGAGCAAGAGCCATATAGCAAGAGAGACAGACAGCGAGAGACAGAAGTATTGAAACAGACACGCAGAGAGAGAGAGAGAGAGAGCGCGCATAAGAGATTGCGAGAGAGACAGCAAAGAGAGAGCAAGAGTGTGAGAACAAGAGTGCAAAAAGATAGCGAGAGAGAGATAATGTGAAAGGGAGAGAGACGGCAAGCGAGAGACGGAGAGAGAGAGAACAGAACTGAACACTGCAACCAATCTACTGGCACTGCACCCAGCCTATACTCTCCACAAATTGCCTCTCCATCTCACCTGTCCCAAACAATTATCAATTATTGATGAATGAGTTGCTTTACCAAGCAGCGAGAGGAGGAAGAGGAGGGGAGAGGAAGAGGCGCCTACACCCCCACTCAGGAAGGAGGAATGGAGGCTCAAGAGAGACACCATGTAGAGGAACATGCTTGACTTTCCATTACACTTGCCAAACAGCCATACACCAGTGCACTATGAACCAGATCATCTATATAGGACTTCCATCATCACACAGAGCCACACAGAGACGATGGTCCAACCAGTGACGCTTAAGAGAGAAATGCAGCGTTCTGTGATTAGTCAGCTGCAAAGTGGGCATGAGGAACAGGAAAGTGGAAGAAGTGTCAACGCTGTATAGTAACTAACATGCATCTTAAATAGTATACTACAACCTTATCCCTAAAGGTATTTACAAATTTGGAAGGTCTTAAAAGGTCTGCACATTCACTTGGATTATTGGTCAAGCATTACTACATTTACTATGGAAAGTGTGTCAAATATACTCAAATATGGTTCTGAACAGCAGATTTCAATATGGGGTCGATAGGGCCTGGCCATTCAGCTTGGGATTTTTGTTTTAATCACGACCCATCATTAACGAAGCTGTAATTGAGTTCCTATAGTCGTTAGTCCATTTCATTGGTCACTTGAACTGAATAGGTTCAATACGAATCTTAAAACACGTAGATATAAATAATTGGCCCTAATGTGTTCTGCTCAGAAATAAAATGACCTCTGGCTCAAATTGTTGCGAATATTGAGAATATCATTTTAAATATTTGAATAGTGAGCTTTAGATTTCAGTAGTCAGATTATTTTTTATATCTCTGAACTTTCATTTTGCTGTTAAAGGGGATCGCAGTCTACAAACAGCTTGAGAAGCCAGGTCTAGAATTGAAGGCTATAAAAGTATGTGATTTAATGCACACGTCTTCTCTCCCGTTTCTTTTAAATTGAGTAGCTCATAAAGAAGTAAACTTTTATCGACCAAGTAACAAAGATAAACACTACATTGTTCCGTTTTCTGAAGACCGTCTTTATTGAGGAAGGAATAAAATCCATGTTAAAGCACGGAAACGTTCTAGTGCTCACACTTCCATAGTTTAATTATATTTTCCTGCAATGTGGCTGGAGTCAATTTTCTCGTTTAAGCCAGTCTCATACGAAAATATTAATGTTTGAATTTCACACACTAACAAACCATCTAAAAGTACGTACTCATCTTTTCAATGCCAAAAAAGTAACTTAAAAAAAAAAAATTATATAAAAAAAAAAAAAAAAAACCCCACTCCTGTTTTGTCTATAATTTGCCCACTGAAGTTTAAATCAGGATGTTTTTATGGAAACTACAAAGCACGTCTGTATGTCCCTCTGGATACGAGTCTGGCTAATGCTCGAGATGTAAATGTAATATGGGGCAAGTTAGTTCATGTGTCTGCTTTAAACCAGTTTAAAATTCTACCACATCTCAGTTTTCCCATTGAGACGAATTCTCTATAAATTTTCCTCAGAGAAAAAAAAAATCTCGGTGAAAGAATTCCACCATTTTTATCAAAACAAAACAAAGTATGCACTTCCACCTATTCCTTAATGGTTACGTCATGCCTTCCTGTTATAAGGACAGCTACGATCCTCCTACTGTTTTGATGGATCATGAATGTTCAGGGCTGTCCCAAATTCGTTTGAGGTGGCTCTTAGAAGCTCTTCTGACAAAGCATAAATTAGATATTACACACCCAAATTAACTCTCTAAGGGCCTGGCAATTAGCTGAGGAGTCAAATCTCATCACGTGCGTTAGGTCCCTAATTCACTGCCACTAGAGATCTGTGAATACACCCATAGTGGCTTCACTATTGGTGCTAATCATCAGGATCAAACAAGTATACTGAATTGCTATCAGAGGACAGCAGAGAGGGAGTAAACAGCTTCTTAAAAAGGTTGCACTTTTCCCGTCTGCTCAAAATTTCTCATTTCTGCCCACATGCCAATTTTCCCCCACTTTCTGCCCATCTAAAGCCTGCTGCATGCGTCAAATCTTAACTGATTTTAAAAAACGCTGGAGACCAGACACACGGATATAACCGATTTTTTATATTTTGCTCGTAAGAACGCACACACCAGACGATTCGGTCAAGACAGAAGGACCGCGCACTTGGCCATTATAATACGAAACGATTTCAGAGTGGCGATTCCAGGGACTTGGGAGCTCACAGATACTCGCGTGATTAAACATGACTTCGGAGCAAAACAAGCATGAAGGCTTGTCGGTGTCATCAGTTGGTTGTACGTGTGAGCGTGTGTTAGGTTTTGTACTGAAAACAAAATGAGAAAAACACCGTCGTGAAGTCGTGGCTGAGAAGATGGAATCAGCATGGCTTATTGCAGTGCAAGCTGCTGCTACAAGCTCACGTTGTTGTTTTTTTGTACACAGGTGGAGGAAAGAGTGAAACATGATCATTAGAAAAATGTAGTCTCGATTATCCTCTAGCGTTGGGCCAGCCTAGTGTAGACAGCTGTAATATTGAAACGCAAAAGGCTAAGCAGTCCGAACGATGTCCATCCATCCATCCATTATCTATACCGCTTTATCTATCTGGGTCGCGGGGAAGCTGGAGCCAATCCCAGCATCTTCGGGCAAGAGGCGGCGTACACCCTGGGCAGGTCAGTCCGAATGATGTTCAAATCCAAATTCTGATAGCTTCCTCCATCCAGGGAAGGCTGGTCTTGCAGATATACCCCGGGCTCTGTTGACGATCTTCCACATTGCATGCTCTCGGCTTCAAAACCACCAGCAGAGCCACAGACGTCTACCACCAGGCCGGCCACACAAACGCATTTAAAAAGATTGCTAGGTCCTTAATTAGTTTAATAGGACAGAATTCTTTATTATTATTTTGTTGCACATTTACTGCATTGATTTATTTACTTTCCTTGTTAACAGTGCAGCCTAAAGGAAGCACGGAAACTTATTTACTGGAAATAGTATTTGTTGCCCTTGTATGGCTGTCTGTTAAGGAGCGGTTTGATGCGTTCCTTTGCTGTTGTTTACCAGCATTTAACTGCACTAATAAAACAACCAAAACCATGCTTGGAAACTACGGAATGCCTTTTTTTTTTTTTACTTGCAAAATGAATAGTTTAACTATTAAGTACATCATATCCGGCATACAATTTGGACACCGTGGCCAAAACTTTGTGAACAACTGATAATCACACTCAAATGTGCTTTTTAAACATCCCTTTCCAGATTTAGTCCATCCTTTACCATCACGCTGCGCTCCAGAGCTCTGGGAAGGATTTCCACTAGATTTTCCAGCATGGCTGTCGGAAGTTGCCCATTCAGGGACAAGAGCATTAGTGAGGTCGGACACTGATGTTGGGTGAGGAGGCATGCTAGTTCATCTCAAAGGTGCTCAGTGGGGTTAAGGTCAGGATTCAGGAATCTGTACACTCGAGTTCTTTCACACCAACCTTGGCAACCCGTGTTTTCATGGACCTCGATTTGTGCACGGAGGTGCTGTCATAGTGGAACAGGTTTATGCCCAATATCTCCAGTGAAGTGAAATTGTAAAGCTACAATGCATGCAAAGACATCCTACACAACTTTATAGCAATAATTTGGGAAAGACCCACATATGGGTGTTGGGTGTCCACAAATGTTTGGCCATATATTGTAGGTTTTGTCTTTTTTTTTTTTTTTTTTTTTTAAATGCAACGCTGGGCTTTTTTAAAAATTATCATCATGGATAAAAATCTTGAGCAAGAGATTTCATTTCACACAGGTGCAGATTCTTTGTACATGGCAGCGATCAACTGTAGTCTCTGCGGTGATGTAAATGTGATGCAAAGCGGATCTGCAGTTGGCCCTGGCTTGATCTAGTACTTCAATGTGGCTGTGATGTTTCAGGGTCACATGAAAGAGAAATCCTGCAGTTCTGTGGCCATCCAGGAGCGGAGTCTAACACCCCTGAGATGTGTTGTACTTACCTGTACTCAAGCCCTCACAAACACAAAAAGAGACACAGGCAAACACTCTCACGCTGTCGTTATTCAAACCTATTCCTTTCTGTACCCAGGTTAATCTTGGGTCTGAGCAGAAAGTACAAGCCGCGTTCAGACACAGTGGGCGAGGTGATTGCAGGGAGTGGTCAGTTCAGTTCAGGGTCAAGTCTCTCTCCCTCTCTCTGCCTCTAGACACACACTCGTGTGCAAACACGGCCACTGAACAGCTCCCTAGCTTCAGGCTCTGGCAAGGAGGAGCCAGCATCACCGAGAACAAAATATTTAATCTGTGAGTCATCGGTGAGTGTATATGCACGTACACTGACTCAGACTGTTGAAAAGAGAGCCAATAGTTCCAGCTCTCACATGTAGATGCATTCAAACTCCCTTAGTGTCCATTCACGCAGGAGGAACGCCATCACTTTGCTTCTCACACCCTCTTCCTCTTATCTTCACTATTCTTTTCTCCAAGACCGTTCTCCTGTTCCTACTCGGTGACTCACCTCGCTTTCATTTCGTTTCGTTTCTCCCCTTTTCTTTCCTCGCTGAAGCGGACTCAGGATGTAGCCCACACCCATGTGGTCCACATTCATTCCTGCCATGCATTTTTCACATATTGTAAATGTCTGAATGTCCACGGAGAGACTGCTGGCACTGCAGAGAGGCCCACAATCCACGAGCCCATACAGACACGCACACACAGAGCTCACACCCCTACCCCCAACCCCCACCAAGTTCCTAACTGCTTCTGTGTGGTCTATGTGAACAAACAATCCCACTGCCTCACGATTAAACCTGTGTGCAGTGTGGGCCACTTCTGTACATGCACATTCACTCTTTCACTGTACTACATACATTCTACATTCAACCACTGATACAATACTTTCACACCAGCACGGCCGACAGCTGCGAACGCCACACCTCGCCCTGCCACGCGTATGAAGCGCACCAACACGCTTAGTGATTCAATCTTAGAGCAGCCATTTTGGAGACTAACTCTGCTTACAGCAGGAAAGACTTGACGTGCTTAACCGGATCACGGGTCCAATCATTTTGCGCCGTTCGAGTCAAGCCATCAACAACAGAAGCAAGGCTGTGTGCGAATAGTTTAACAGAAGAATTATGCAAAAATAAAGCACTTTAGCCATAAATGAAAATGCTGTACTTGATAGATCGGAGCTGAAACAGTGATGGCTGTTTCAGTCATTTAAATAAATGTTTAAAAAAAAAAAAAAAAAAAAAAAAAAAAAAAAAAAAAAAAACAACCTCAGACGACACTAAAAATTTCAAAAAGAGCAAATCAGAACTGCATGATCAGCAGTTTGGAAGTGATGCAATGAAGAGCACTGCTTTCTGAAGATGTCGTCCCCAATCAGTCTGACCAGTGTCTGAGTCACGCAGAACTGCCTTTTCTATTCACACACAATGACTATAAATAAAGAGCTTTACTTCAAAAGAGGCCTAACAAGGTTTATACCACAACACTGTTGAATTCGGATTGGTCAGAAAGTACGGATTAAGTTTCTATAACAGCAGCATGGACAACAGTTCCAGACAGAACTCAAACGACTATTTTATATTAGCGTCATCTGCTACTTCTAATATGCTCGTTTCTGTAGTAAAACACTTTCACATGGTGGACGCTCCACAGAATCTGATAATGATTACCGTGTATGGAAGGAGTCTCGAGTGTCAGCACTTTTGTGACTGTTGGGCAGAAGACAGACTTTCCTGGTAACACGAAAGGTTCTGCTGGTCTTATTAACGTCAAGAGAGAAAGCATGAGAGCATTCGAGAGAGGCTGGTGACTGAAGCGTCTACATTCTAAGGGATAACGGGCATTAACGTGTCTTGCGGATGTTCCACGACATTTAACGTTATTATAACGCAATTACAAATTATAAATCGCTGAGGCACAAGAGAAATAAAACGCTTTGATTGTGAAAAGTATCCACCTCCCATTGTGTTTTACTCCTTACATGGACCACACTAAAATCCTTAACGTGTTGGTTTCTTTTTGTCAATTCTGCAAAACACTTGGATGCAGTGCCAGGAGGTCGATGTTCATTACTTACGTGCATGTTTGTCTGCCAAGGCGACGAGTGTGGCGGAGATGTCTCTGCGTCTGTAGAAGCACACCACTTTGGCCTCCACGTTCCCATTCGCCGTCTGCAAATTAGCATGAGAAGCTGCATAACTCGGCCACCATGGTTTAGATAAAAGCCAGACATACAGGAGAGGATCGAGTCAGAATGACAGATCTAGACCTCTGCAGTTCCCTGCTCAATTCTGAAAGGAACGCAGCTACGCTGAGCGAAGAAGCGTTGAAGGCAGAGGGAATACAGAATATGTGAGAATGAAAGCTGTGGATAGTTGTGAGCATTGTGGTTGGCAGTCAAGACAGACAGGCAGCACGACGCATGAAACATTCAGCAAACATCTTGAGAAGGACAGGCATCGCACTCAAGGGCACAACGATGGACTTTCACTCACCTTGTTGAGCTCCTCTATTCTCCTGATGAGCAGTGGGTTACTGGAGGAGTTTTCGAAGTAAACGTAATCTGCGGAGAAGAAAAGAGAACAACCGTCAGTGTTGGTGTGGCGTCGACTCCTGACAGCTACAGGCCATTTGTTACCATGTTCGGAAGTATTTGCATAATGACCGTGTAGGCATTTATTTTACCAGGTACTAGAATTATGGTAAAATAATGCAAAAATCAACTTTCTGGCTGTGCAGCATGTCTGCAGCCAAGGATTGCTTCCGAACAATGAAGTACTCAACTGGTCTTCCTTTATTTACATAAAATGATTTATCCCGGTGAATTTTCTACAGTGGTGGTACGAGTACACCGTGAACAAACTATAACTACATGGGATAACCTGGCTAAATCAAACATTAATAAATCAACAGACCACATATAATCTGTAATTTCTGCACAACTACGGTCTGTGTTTATTTCAGACCCCTCATTCCCCCTTCCATCCTCATTCTTATTGCCTTTGGCCTTACTCCAGGCCCAGGGGGTCGGTGTGCAGGCGTATGGCTCAGTGGGACGCCCCTGTTGGCCTCAGTCTTGGTGCGATTTCTGGGCGTAAACTTGCTAGTGTCAGGGCCCCTAGCACACCAAACCCCACACATGGTATATGCACAACTCCGAGTTGTAACCTTTACCACCCCAAAAGGAAAATGAGGAGGCCTGGGACTTAACATGGCCTGGCTGACTGACCTTTTTGTGCAGCCAAAGAGAAACCTCCTGACGCAATAAAACAGACCTATAGCGAATTGTGCATCATGATGCAAGAGCAGACAAATCAGTATCCTGTGCAGCAAGGACAAGCAGACTGTGTCTGGACTATCAGTTTTGTTTTGTTTTGTTTTTTATCCGTAGCAGACTAACAGGTTAAAATAGGTTGCTAATATAGATGCACCAGGTTTGGTTTCCCCTCTAGTCAAACAAGCAACCTGAGAGAAAAAAAAAAAAAAAAAAAAAGAAGATACTGCATAGTTCTATTTGACATGTTTAAACATAACCCATTCCAGTTACCGTGCATATTTCATGGTGTTGCGATGCACTATTTATCTTGTGATTAACTAGCTCGTCGTATTGTTTGGGTTAAATTACATTAGCCACTACTTTTTAGTCTGCTTAATTAGATTTCCAGGTTTCTAAAATGTGTTACTGATCATGCACATTGGTGTTTCACGTGGCTGCTGGGCTGGATAATGAATTTAGGATTTGTCCATCCATGTGATGTGAAACGCTGATGTAGTGCGGTCACTTGTCTACCTTATGAAGAGTCTTGATAGACTTTACTGCAGTAATGAGGACTGGTGACCCAAGCTAAACTAAGCATGTCGAAAATAAAGAAGATCTCTGTTCATCTCTACGGCCAACAAACTAGTCAACCAAGTCCAAACAAAAAGCTCAAAAACAGCGCGAGCAAAACTATGACTCTGATGCATATTATTGCCTATTCAGTGTATTTTGTACTCCAGCCTGTTAAACATGTTAGACACAAGGTGGAGAGTGTCGGCATTCTCGCCAAAACAAACTAATTTAGATTCAGAGTATCAGGAGTTCATTGTGTTAACATGTTCAACGAGTCAACTCCAAAAAGATTTACAATGTCCCTCACTAGTCTATATAGGCTTCTGGAAGATTATTGTTCGATCTGGTTGGGGAGTAACCCTGAACACACACACACACTTTCTGCATTCACGTTAATTCTACGAAGTTGACGGAAACCCGGAAATTCAGTGCTTTTGAAAAAGACGGAAAGCTGTACCCCCTCCTGCGCTGAATAACGTATACCGCCATTGATAAAAGCCTCCATCAAATGTTCCGTGGTTTTTATTTTTTTATATTTTCCACCATGGCACAGTGGAGGAACAAGCGACATGTTTGTTTGTTTATTCAGGAACATGAAACGGCTTAAAAAGGTCTTGTGGTTTGCTGCATCACACCCTGCACCGTACAAGTATAGTCTGATAAATCTTTAAAAGACCTCAGACTAAAAAGAGCACGAAATTAACACGGCGAGTACTCGATCCAGCTCGACCACAATAGCACTGTTCACCTGAATTTTACCTTTCTATGGTGGTCATCATTTGTCCAGCAGCACCACATGGTTCGTGTGTGAATTCAGCATAAGGAAGCATTAACGTTTCAGTATGTACAAGTGCACTTCTACTATACAACAACCAAGAACACACAAATACACTGAATCATCTGTTTTGTCTCAGATTGCAGTTCTATGCGTGTCAGACTAGGAGACAGTGCAGACCGCACCACTTTGCTGCCTTTTTTAAATGAGCTCAACTTCTATCCGAAGCTTTGAGGCCCTGAGCAAAACCTGGCATGGACTCGGATGTGCGAGAGCCTCGTGAGTGGCCTGTGTGTCACAACGTGAGGAGCTGCACAAGACCTAGAGGCAATGCCAGTGTCTCTCACGGCTCATCGTGCCAGTCTTCCTACCATCCTGCCCTGCATGTCTGCGCCCACAGCGTCGGTTAAACCCCCACCTACACACACCACCAATCAGCATGCTGCACAGTTGGTGACATCACAGTGCAGTCAAATTTCCTGGGATCCAATACGTGCATGTTGCTGTGCTCTAACAAGAGAGAGACAAGTTGAATCTAACCAGGCCAGAGGTGTGAAAAGAGAGTGGGGAAGAGAAGAGAAGAAGAGAGACAGACAGAGACACAGAGTGAGAGACACAGAGATAGTCAGATTATAGAGGGGGGAAAAAAAACAAAACAAAACAGAAAGACAGACATATACAGACAAAGAGACAGAGAAAGGCAAAAGGCGAGAGAGATTCAGACAGAAAGAGAGAGAGAAAAAACGTTTCCTGACCTGGCCACATCTTGCACAGCACAGGTTTAAGTGCAAACAACACACTCAATCCACACCTCAGGACATTTAGACTAGGCTCTAAGGGACATCGGTTACTATGGCAATGTCTGTTCATTTAAGCTTATGTTCCAACACACAGATTTCCAGCGCTTCACTCAGGTTCTCTTTTTTTTTTTTTTACCATTCCCATCTTTCTCGAAACACGACCACCTCGATCTGTAACCTCTGTTCCTGGTCATATTCTACGCACACAGACAGACAGAAAAACAGACAGACTGGATGGTAAAGGCAGGAGTGAAATCTTCTCTGCCAGTAGAGGGGGAAAAAAAATGGAAAATACTATTGAACGGGTGATAAAGTTGCTGTCTCAACTGACAATCATCCGGGTGTATGAGTGAGATAACCAGGGTTAAGGAGGAGCTGAGGAGAGTGGCTGCTGGGCAAAGCATCCTGGCCTGATGCTACTCTTGGCAGCCAGCAGCAACTTCTCACACAGCATGTCAGTCACCTGATGGAGAGAGATTAGATCTACCGAACCGTAAGAGAACATCACAAATGTGCTCCTCTATCCACAAACAAATGTCTCAAAAGCCCTATTGGTGAATTTGTTTTGGCTTATACTATAAATATCATGTACCTGGGATATGTTTCCACTGCCATAACCAGAACTGGGCAATATGAAGATATAATATTGATTTTGTGATCAATTGTGTAATTTTTCTGAGAAATCGTTGATGTAATTTAGAATTAAATCTTTCCATTGCCCTCAAGCAACTACTTCTATATACACACACACTATATATAAGTAAATGTATGCATGTATGTATATATAAATAAATACGTGTATGTATGTATAGAGTACCAGTCAAAAGTTTGAACAGACCTTCTCATTGATAGCTTTTTCTTTACGTCGACTTTTTTCTACATCGTAGGACAATACTGAAGACATCGACACTATGAAATAACATATGGAACATAAATGGAATTATGCAGAAAACCGAAAAAAAAAAAAAGTGTCACAAAAAAATATATTTTCATATTTTATATCCTCAAAAGTAATGGCTGTTTATCATGATGCCAGTTTTGCACACTATTGGCAAGATCATGAGGTAGTCACATGGAATGCTTTTCAGTTAACAGGTGTAGCTTGCCAAAAGTTCATTAGTAGAATTTCTTGCCTTCTTAATGCATCGAGGCAGTGAATAGTACAGTAAATAGCCCTATTCCACAACTGTAGTAAACAGTAAATAGCCCTATTCCACAACTGTAGTAAACAGTAAATAGCCCTTATTCCACAACTGTAGTAATCCGTCTCAAGAACCTCTCAGCTAAGTAAAGAGAAATGACAATCAGTCTTTATGTTAAGACAGGAGGCGTCTTTTAATTAATAAAAATAAAGAAAAACCATTGCATTAAAAAGGTGTGAAAACTTTTGACTGGTACCACACACACACTTCATAACTTCATAAGAAACACTATACAAATACTAGGTACAGCCTCCCTTTGCTCTTAGAACAGCCTCAATCCTTCCTGACATGGATTCCACAAGATGTTGGAAACGTTCCTTTGAGATCCTGGTCCATGTTGACATGATTGCATCACACAGTCCCTGCAGATTTTTCAGGTGCACGGTCATGTTGTGAATCTCCCGTTCAGCCACATCCCAAAGATGTTCTACTGGATTCAGAGCCGGTGACTGGGAAGGTCGCTGAACTCACGGTCGAGCTCATGAAAGCAGTTCGAGACGGCTTTTGCTTTGTGACATGGTGCATCATCATGCTGGAAGCAGCCATTAGAAGATGGGTAAATTATGGTCATCAAGGGACACGCATGGTCAACAACGATAATCAAATAGGCTGTGGCATTCAAGTGATGACTGATTGGTATTAATGGCCCATAGTCATCTACTGTTGTAGCAATCAATCATGCCACGGCGAGCCCATTTCCCCCCATTCTCATGGCTGATGCGAACATTACCCAATGCTGCTGACCCGAATCTGCACTGCACTCTGCCACACGATTGGCTGATTAGATAACTAGATGAATGAATAGGTGTACATGTGTTCCCTATAAAGTGCATATGCAAAAAGAAATTGTACATTTGCAAATGCATACAAAAAATTATTTTATTCTTTTACTGTAAATATTTAGTAGACAGTGTCGTTTAGGAAAGGTGAACCAGAATAGTGGCAAGTCTCCATAACGCCGGAATATTGGAAAGAAAACCTTTGTCAATATACTTCACAGTTCAGAAAAAGTACAGTGTTCTTTCCTTTGCAGATTCCAGCTTGTAGGGAAGACGGAGTCAGACCACAGGGTCAGCCATGATACAGCATCTCGGAACAGAGGGGGTTGAGGGCCCAACAGCGGCAGCGCTGGGGCTTGATTCCCTGACCTTATCAGTAACCCAAAGCCTGAACCACTGTTACCCTGCCAGCTAACAATACTGAGAGGCTGATCTCGCTCCATAATCACCATAATACTTAGACAGCAAACTATAAATGCCAAAACACGCCACGTCCCACATGTTCCGGAAAGCCGAGCTGCTGCGTCACTGATGGGAGGTTGCAAATGGAATTTGTCCCAGAAAAGAAAATTTGAGTCTTTTAATACCGAGCTGCTCAACAGTTTCTTTGTGATGGCTACAAGGCAAGTATCAAACAACAGGGTTCAGGAATGGTATGCGTGTATTATAGCTGGCAGGAGGCCTTGGAGATGTGGGGAGTCCACTGAAGCGTCTCAAATCCACTGGCCGTAAGACATTAAGGTTCTTCAGTGCTCCCAGGGCCAGGATACATCAAGGCAGCTCTGATGAGGAAATAACCAAAGAGTAGAGGATCAACAGTCATAATTTCTTATTGTCTGTTGGCCTTAAGCTCCATGTGGCCTAACGCTCCACCGCAACAGAGCTGTGACATGCAGTTCTGCATATTTCCATCATTTCCGCAGTTGATCGCTGTGGTCAGCTGTGGGCTTCTTTTTTAAAAGAGTTTCTTGGTGCGTCCTGGTCGGCACTGGAGTTTGGGGTGAGCCTCAACTCAAAGAGAAGGCAAACAAAGCCAAAGCAGCACAATGAGCTCTGCGAGAGGAAATTCCACAAGGCTACCTTTTGCCATCGTGTACAGTGAAGACAAAGAAGAAAAGGGAGCACTGAGGCAAGCTTTGTCTTCACTCTCCAAGGCATTGTTTTTCAATGATAGCTCGGCATTCAGATGCAAAGCTTCACTGTTCAGGAGGGGGAAATTGCCTTTGTGCTGTTGATGGCACGGATTTACCTTGGACGTATCCACTAATTCAGCATTAAGGAAGGAGTCAACAGTGCTGCTTTGCCTATGCACTCCAGCTAGGCTTGTACAATTAGCTGCATATTAATCATTATTAGCAATTTTGAGCTCTATGATTTGCTAATCACAAAAGGCTCCTACTAATGCATCCACTTAGTAGTATGCCTCCTGCATTAAAATTCAAGCATTACTAGTTGTAAACAACATTACCCACAAACTGAGAGCTTCAAGGAATTAAGCACGGCTGCCCAATCTCCACCGAGTGTTCTGTCTGCAGTCTGACGAGCAGCAGGCATCCCCGCAGAGTGAGCAGAGGCTATGTATTAAAATGTGCTGTGTATCTCTGCTAACGACTCAAAGGGAACAATGCGCTAATATCACATCATGTACAAAATGTACAACAATTTCAGATTGTATAAGGAAGCGGTCCTGCTGCCTTCAGAATGGGACCGACTTGGTGTACCAGCAGAGGATTTCTACATAAGCATCCTCTTCTCACTGGATGGCAGATCCAGTAACTGTAGTTTGTTATATCCATGACCAAAAAAGGACCGTTTTCATACATCACCAATTATTTGAGAAAGAAAAAGAAAATTCTGTGAATCTAATGGTTGGAATACACGGACTTTGCCAGATTCTGCAGAACATGGGAGAACATCGGGCCCGAGGGGGAGAGTAGTCATCAATATGCATCAGGTGTTGCTGAAGCTGGAGGTAGAGTGGCCCGTAGAGGTTCTTTAATGGTCAAAGAGCCTGAGGCCATTTTCAGCCTCAGCAACAGAGAACGTTGCAAATGCTGAGCGAAGAGTGAAAAGACACCCCAAACCTAGCCACAATCTTTCCCAATCCCTCACCAGAACAACACACTGATAAAGAACACACTGATAAAGGACTAACGTACCACATCCACAATGAAAGAGCCGTTCTATGATAGAGTGGGTTTGAAGTTAGAGCTTATTTTTTCTTATATCTTCTGTATAATCCTGATAGAAAACCTCTGAGCCAGCACCCAAAAACTCTGAAACCGACCTTCATGTAGTACCCGAGTCAATTCTCTGAAAGATTCGTTTGTTAAATTACACAAAACATCGCAGGCATGACGGACACATGCGTCACATCCTAAATTCACACTCTCAATCCGTACTCCATTGGTCCAGATCTCGTTCCACCATTATAAATGTGACTGTAAGCAGCGTTATCAGGGCTCAACTCGCCCCGCCATTTCTCCTAAAATACCGGACAAGAACTGTAGTCGAGATTTTTTTTCTAATCTGTCCTCGATACATTTTACACCATGAAAAGCAGATGTTGACGCTACGCCACTGTACCCGTTTTGCATAACCAGGCAACAGAAACTTCCGAAGCTTTGGTTTAGTTACTAAAAGCACCTTAAGATCAGATCAATGCTGACGTTCAAAGCTCAGATATTTGGAACAAATAATTCACCCAATCCAATACCGTTTCAGAAAAATATGTTCCCCATTACAGAAACTGAAAACTTATTATATACAAAAAATGAAATATAAATTATTTTGATACATGTTACAAGAAGTGAGGCTTTTTATGAAATGATAGTAATGCTACTTAATTGGTGTGACGGTTATCACTCAGCGTTGCAAAAGAAGCTGATCAAGGAAAGCCCAGGAAAAATAATTGTGATAATCTACAGGTTTTTAATAATTTTACATTATAATATACATTATATTCAATGCTTCACACCTGATTTAACACCACACCTATCTGCTCATGACAAAAGCAACTTATGTTCACATCCGTATCCCATTCACCACGACCTGCATGGGGCCGACATCGCCCGGACATATATCCTTAAATAACAGACAAGCAACTTACCTTCTAATCTGACTTATTATGCCAAACTGTGATGATGGTTATGACACAAAGGATACTAAATGTCTTAAAGTCCACCTTCATTGTGCTGGGTTTGCATAACCTAGCAACAGAAACTTGCAGAGAGCTGGCTTGGTTACTAAGAGGACATCAATATCGGGTCTGTACGAGTTGATATTCAGAGCTCTGATACGGAGATCATATTAAAAATGGAAAAGCGCATCATAAAATATAGCAGTGGAAAACGTCAAATCTGATCAAATACAGTATCAGGAAAAGATCAGCCTCAATGCATATACTCAAGATCAGGGGCGATACTGGCTTGACACACTGAACGATCTATAACTGAATTTTTAATGAACGTAGTCTTTTATGAATGGTGACGTAGTAACACTAGTCAGTCTGGTGTGACTTCAGTTTTCACGCAGGGTTGTAAAAGATGGTTATTAAAGAATGCCAACGCACCAAAAAAACAACATTGCAAATTAAAATCCATCTATAAAATATTTCCATCTTAACTTGTGAAAGAGTCCAGTGCTGTACACATGAGTGATATCGCTTCTCCATCACTCCTGATTTAACACCACAGATATCTGCTCACCACAAAACCCTTCGACATCATCAGCGAGCCAGGGTGGCAACATGGTAAAGCTACTCTAAATAACATTTAGATTTCACATTTACTCATTTGGCAGAGGCTTTATCCAAGTTGAGCTGAGCAGATGAAGATTAAGCTTAAGGACCCAGCAGTGGCAGCTTGGTGATACTGCGATTTGAACTCACAACGTTTCTTTAGTAGTCCAGAGCTCTCACCTCAGATACCCTCTTTCCACCACCACAACATAGGCTAGTGCTGGTTCCGAATGGTTCAACTTGCAAACTTTCTAAGAACTGGTTTGCTATTGTACGAGTGGGACAGACACATCATTATGTCACTGCATACATCTTCCCTTTTCAAGTAACGCGAACGCCAAGCACAACAACAATAATAATGGTGGAGCACATCATCTCTTTACAAGTGTTGCTCCTGAAGCGCTGGTTTTTCTCCTTTTTTCCAGATTAGGCAGAATACATACTACACTAGCTCTGTTTGTTTTGGTTTTTTTTAAATGGTGCTCACAAAGTTTTAGTCGGGCTTATGGTTCGCAATAATCCTGCTTCCGGCCCCTGACGTAAGTGGTTATTGGTTCTAGACGAGCCAAGCCTTGGTGCCACTCTCAAACCAGTTTTCCTGGCCGAAATCCGGTTCTTTGGCTGTCGAGAATCGAAGAACCGGTGCGAGAACAGGCACTGGCGATGAACCGGCCCTCAAACCGCCTTGGTGGAAAAGGGGTGTGAGTCACCACTTCCCGATGTCCGCTTCTCTAATGAAGAAATCATACTGACACAAAATATCCTGCCTCATCCTAATCACAGAGGACATCATGATTCAAAGAACCAAACTAGTGAGATCATCCAGGGTAAACAACGTTGAATTTCAACATGTAACGTTTTAAAAGGTGCCTCTGTGCAAGATGAACGATCATAAATAGCCTCTAATCAGAGTGTAGAGCTCCCAAATGTGACGTGGAGGAACACCAGGAGGCTCATTTAGCTCAAACAAAACGTGGTTCTCACATTTCAATGTCTTAACGGATCTATCCGAGGGCTAGATTATCATGACTACATTATGCACTGTTATATAGGCTGTGTGTGTGTGTGTGTGTGTGTGTGTGTGTGTGTACTATCTAACTCTCCCTGCACTTCGACTGATTGAAAAGTATCACTTCACAAGTCATCTTAATGAATTGCGTTTCTCTCAGACCTTTAAGTCAGTCAGCCTTCAGCTAGCTAGTCAAAGTCAAAGCCAGAGGCAGAGCAAAGGCAGTGTTTCCGCCGACACACAGGCTCCATGCTGCTCAAAAAACTTAACGTTAACTTATAAAAAGGCTTTAACCGTCTGTCAGAAAACAACCGCAGTCTCTTAGCCAAGGACAAACTTGTTAGCAAGCCTAAATTGATAATGCTAATATAGTAGAGTCGATTAAAGTTTTTTTTTTTTAAAGGCAGAAATTCATAGGGACCCGAAACTAGACTCCTTCCTCTTCCTCCTCACAGTCACCACCATCATCATCCTCATCCTCCAGTCTCTCTCTCTCTCTCTCTCACACACACACAGCACACGCCACTTAAGCTTTTTTAGAAAATAAAGAGGAAGGACAAGAGCAAAGCTACTAGCTTCGGTCGTAAAAAAATGTAAACGACTAAAAAACGATACAAAACGTGCTCTCTACCTCCAACCCGGTACATATTGGCTGCCATGGCTGCCCCCCGCTCCTGGTGCGTCCAGGTAAAGGGCTGTGTGGTGCCGCCGTCGCTGCCACTGCCGCCGCTCAGCGCGCTGGAAAATGGTGGCTGGATCAATACGAAACGAACCAGTCAGCGGTCTTAAAGAGACAGTACACTTATTATTATTTTTTTTTTTTTATCTCTTCTCCCGCGAACGACTTAATTAAGGGATTCTGGGGAATGGCGCGTGCAATTGGGACACGCCTGAGAAACCGGAAGTGCATCTCGAGACATTAGAATAAATAGCGTGAGGTTGAGGGACTGCAAAACGCTGAAATTCTGCTGTTGCTTCAGATTGACTAGAAGCAAAACAACAAAGTTTACAATGGTTGTCTTCAGAATACCCCTCAAATACACAAGTAAAAGTAATAATGTATAGTGTATATA
>JAQQZR010000005.1:14558846-14589566 GCA_030068235.1 Notoglanidium macrostoma
CTCAAAAGAATAATATGAGCTAATGGTGGTAGATAGGTATAAACAAATCCTGAGTTTTGTTATTCCCAAACACCAGGCTATCAATGTTGCCCTGAAGCCATTAGTTGGCCCCCAATCCAGGGCAAAGACTGTCTTAACAGCCAAATCATTTGTTCATTCATTTTCAGTAACTATTTTATCCTGGTCAGTATTAGAGTGGATCTGGAGCTCTATCTGGAATACGCTCTGGATGGATTCATTACACAGTACCGTGCACACATATTCCTACATTTATTCACACTTAGAGGAAATTTAGGGTGTACCCAGACTAGGTGATCTGTACTGTGCCCAAGCACATTTGACCCCTAAAGTTCGTTTAAGTAGTGTGATTGCTGTGTGCTGTGCTCATGTGCAGATCAGCTGGCCTGCTTGGAAGAGGTGGACTTGGGCAAAGTACACAACCATGTGATCACCAACCATGCTCAAGCATGGAACTCGAACACTATGTGCACTCTTCGATTCATTCGAGAATATCTAGGTTAACAGCAGGTCTTGTTCTTACTTTGTCGATGAACGCAAATTGTAGGCAGTGCGTAAAGCTGCAGATTCCTCCCGAAACATCAGCTGCCTCCATAAAAATGTTCTTACGCGTGCAGCACGATTTGCATAACTGATAAATCTGTACAGCACGTGAGAGGGCTGTGTGACACCACTCCCAAAACAACTCCAAATAAGCCACAATGTAAAAACAGTGTCCATTGTGCTGCACAACAACACATTTCTTCAACACAGAAAGTTGCATTGTGATGATGCAAGCGTACTCAGTTGCAATGTTAGTTCTGGTCAGCGGCTATAATTCTACCCGGGCATGGTACAAGGCAACCATGCCTAGTGTGAGTACACCCTTAGAGTCACCATAGAATTCACCATTTTTTGAAGGTGGTAGGAAACTGCAGTACACAGAGGAAATCCCTGCAGATACAGGGAGCTAATGCAAGACTCCCCACAGACAGTAACCAGAGCTCAGGATCAAACCAGGGACCCTGGAGCTCTGAGGCAGCAACGCCACCCACTGAGCTGTCTTACCATCCCCAGATGAATCCTTGAAGTAAAACTATTGACAAATAACCTTTTTGGATATTCAGCACAGAAAATACCAACACATCATGTTATCTCCAAATATGCACTCATTGGTTCACTTCATCTCTTTGACTCACATTGGCAGTACAATTGTCACCAACATCACAGCATCACATGATCATATGGACTATCAACTTCTATCACTTCCTACCATATTTTCAGTACTGGTAAGTGCAGTGTTTCTTTCTGTCCGTTATTCTATAAATTGTTCAGCTACAAGAGGTTGTGCACTGTGGTTCAGTCTGTGTTGGTAAAAAAAGGTTGTGAACTCTTGCTGTATCTTTTTAGCCACAGGAAATGACATCACTACATGACAGTTCTGAGAAGAATGAAAAGTTCTACAGCCCACAACTCTTACATCTAACGCCACTCTCAGTTTCACTAATTTTGTTATAAGCACGTTTCTAACTATACTTTTACCACAAGAGCGCACTGTAGTGAAATAGTGGAAGTGTCTACCCATGTCTATAAAATTTTTTACAAAATGCGAGAAGGACTACAGAGTCTGTATTTGCACAAAACCCAGAAATTTGTGGAACGCCCCTGCTTCCCCACATTAGCGACAAGCCTTGCCTTCCTTTGATGGAAGGAAAACTTGAATCACTGCATTTCAAAAATTGCCGTTGTGGGTGGCATAAGTTCCAGAGCTTTTTTGAAGAGAATGAGTCAGCATGTAAATAAGCGGAGCCGAACGGAGATTGGGGTGACAGCAGGAAACACTTAGCTGTGTATTACCACGAGACTAACAGCTCTCAGTACAACCGACAAAAAGAAAAAACATTAGCGCTGAAGTTAGGTACAGAACACACCAGGTCTGGATTCAGTGCAAGATGGCTGATTGTAATCAGTGAGTTTTGGGGAGTTCAGTGAACTTTCTGAAAACAGGACTCAACTATCACAACCTTTACTTAGGAGGATTAGTAGACCTAATTTATGCAGCTGGTGAACACTGTATTGTTAGGCACTTTGGGTCACGCTCAGTTATTTCTCTACTATCTTTTTTTTCCATCAGTACTTGAAAGTTTAGTAAACACCAACAAGGTACACTAGAGGACATTTACATTGGTACCTAATGGAAAAAATATTTGCATTCATAAGCACTTTCAACTATATTTAGTTATGACTAACATGAACTTAATACAGCCAGCCAGTATGACTTCAGAATTAAGATGTGAACTTCAGAGCCTCCAATATTTGTGTTGTATTTTGTAATGAAATTACAAAAGTTTCACAGACATCTTATCTCTGCCTAAAGAGAGTCATGCAGCAGTCTTTCCAGCTCTTCTCACCTTCTCATCCGTATACCACCATGCTTGCCATTTTTTAGATCAGTGTCTTTGCTGTAACTCAGTGCGTTTTATCCAGTACCGCAATGTTTTCTAGTTAATATAACTAGATATAATATAACCAGATTTCTAGTTAATATAACATTCAACATTGTTATAAAATGGTGAGTAAGAGAAGAAGGTCTTGCACTTTTGTTCTTAGGAGCTAGCACGCTTACCTAACCGCTATCCCTTATGCTTCAGACTGTTGAGACCTTTTTTCTTATTAAAAACCATTGTAACTGTGCTAGGAATGTCCCCCGTGACATTAGAATGGTAGACTTCTCATGGGAATAATAAAAATCCAGCACCAACCAATATATTTGTACACCAACGCAAACACACACACATAAACCATCACAAAGCACATCACAAATATTTCAATATAAGCATTTTTGTATTTTAAGGTGGACTTTTCGTTTAAAGTGGTAAGAATGTGATTGAGTGAGGAAGGTCCATTTAGGATGCTGGTTTTCAAAGAGAAAAGCTTGTTTGGTGGTTATCATTAGCATAGACTAAGAGGAATGCTGTGGTGTGCATGTCTGATCTACACCATATGAAACCCCAACAAACGCAGCTCTGCCTCCAGCTGTAATCTTCAGTCATGTGACAGGCCTCAACCAATGGCAGACTTTGACCTACCAACCTACCAGTTCCATACTGCTAATCTTTGTGTGCATGTCTGTATCTTTGTGCATTCAAACAGTTATATTTTACTTTCTCATAAATTATGAGTTTAATATATCCAATTCTGGACCTAGCTGTCAAAATCTGTCTAGTACATTCAGCCATTTACAAGAACATAGTCTACTTCTAGCCTCATGGTTGCACCATCTCCATCTTGTAGACTTGGGAATCTTTTCATTTACATTTAGTAAATGACAATTAGCAAAAACCAACCAAGCACATTCCATTCAGTTCTGCTTTAAAAAGGCATTGTATGTGGCTGTAATGTGTCTTATTCTAGTATGTCTGATATGCCATAGGTCTCTTTCCACTTTCCTTTCCTACTATAAAATGCATAACTTCATATAAGAGGTTTGAGATTTGAGAGACCTTTGCTTAGATGTTCAGAGGTGAAACTAGGCACCACACATAAACACAAACAAGAATTTATGGCTGGACTATAACAAATCATTGTATCATTGATTTTCATTAAACCATGCTGGAAAGCTGAATGTCCTGTTCAGAAAACAACATTGGAGTAATCTGACCAATGAACTTTAGGATCAAACATTAGCATCTGTGATTAATCATAATAAATTTCAAAAGAGAAATGTAGACATAGTCTGGGCTACTTCAGAACTGATCTTAAAACCCTAGATTTATCTGTACACGTTTTTGTGACAAAATACTTTTGTGGGAACAATAGCACCCCCAATGGTCAAAGGAAAAATATACAGTATGTTATGAAGTAAAGACTGGGACTGATTCTTTGTAGCCAAGACTGTAGATTCATACAGCCTATCGTTGACAGTCACATGAAGTGATTACACTTTGTGACACTCACGCTAGATTCTAGATCTCTAGGTACAGTAAGGTATAATAGGTGGAAAGAAATTTAAAGTAAGTAGACTATGCAAACATGGTCCAAATAAAGTACATATTTCACTAAAGGAAAAGTTGGTATAAGTGAACTTAAGGGATCAAAAGAGCTAGTTAATGTCAAGCGCAGTTTTACTGTTTGCTTGCTATTCGGAAAACACATGGCAGGATTACAGACTTGAAATGCTTATGGCGCAGTTATCACAAATGGTGTTGCCTGTTTTTTTCATGGAGTGTGTTCCTATGTACAGTATATTCATAATAGCTTTATGCCTACAATGAGACCCAAGCTGTGAGGCTCAACAATGTTGATTTCATAAGAGAACCACTTAACTACTAATTCAATATCTTGACTAGCTCGATGGCACAGTGGTGCAGTTGTTAGCACTGTCGCCTCACAGCAAGAAGGTACTGGGTTCAAGAAGGTTCTGGGTTTCCCCCGGGTACTCCGGTTACCTCCCATAGTTCAAGCCATGCAGATGAGGTTAGCTGGCTACTGTAAATATATGTGTGTGAATATGAGTGAATGGTTGTTCATCTCTGTGTTAGCCCAGCAATAGATTGGCAACTTGCCCAGGGTGTACCCAAATCTCACCTGAAGTCAGCTGGGATTAGATCCAGCTTCCCCATGACCCTGATGGATAAGCAGTATAGATTATGGATGGATGGATCTTGACTTGCTGTCACTGAATAGTATTAGCTGCAGCCTAGCTCCTGTTCTAAAAGTTTAGAAATTTTTTCAGTTTAGGACTGACAACAGGCAGAATGTTACTTTCACTGTAAGTGACATACAATACTTATTGCCATATTACATTTATCACTACAATTATATCTGTTAAGCCTACTAGAGTGTCACTAATAATAATTGCTTTTTCTTGGAGTAAAATAAGTGAGTAAAATGGTAATATATTAAAATATTTTAAATACATATTTTAGAAGCTAGGGCAGTGTGGTGTGGTGTGGTGGTTAGCACTGTTGCCTCACAGCAAGAAGGTCCTGGGTTCGATCCCCAGGTCACCCAGGGTGCCCTTCTGTGTGGAGTTTGCATGTTTGGGTTTCCTCCCACAGTCCAAAGACATGCAGATTAGGTCAACTGGCTCCTCTAAATTGCCCATAGGTGTTAATGTGAGCGTGTGTGGTTGTATGTCTGTGTTGGCCCTGTGGTGGACTGGTGACCTGCCCAGGGTGTACCCCGCCACTCGCCCGAAGATGCTGGGATTGGCTCCAGCTTCCCCGCGACCCAGATGGATAAAATGGTGTAGATAATGGATGGATGAATGGATTTTAGAAGCTCACTTGTGTAACATGTAGAACTCACAACATCAGCCTATATGGAGACATAAGAAATATAAATAAGAAGAAAGGCATAAAACTGGAATAAATAAAGTTATAAAGTTGATAAGACCATGTGCTGTTTAATGAGCGCAAGATGTTTTAACATGTCACCAGATGGCAGCATTGACCCAAAACGCAGTTAAACAAAGCACAGGCTTGTGAAAACAGACTAATAACTCCAGGTTAAAGAACACAATCAACCTGCATATTTGTCAAATCTGTTTAATGATGGATTGGTACATTGCTGATACATTAGCTATTAATCAGAATAATTTATTACACTGGTAGATGCAACATGTATAAATCACCACCAGAGGGCACTGTTAACCCATTTATAGTCACTGACCAGGTCTTTGTCCTAATATGCCCTTCACTCTAGGGTTTCTCAGATCTAATCCCAGGGACTCGTTGCCGTGCTGAGTTTAGAGTATGTCCTATCACTGATACACCTGAGCCAACTAACGAGCTCATTTTTAAGCCCTTCATGATGTGGCTCAAGTGTAAATGAGAGCCGGGAGAACTTCAAACTGTACTGGGCAGTGAGTCCCCAGGACTCTAAACGGCATTTCTTTACCTCTCACTGTAACAGGGCTATAGGCACACTGGATCCAGTCACTCTGAGTTCTAAGACTTGACAAGACACAGATAAGAACTGCTTCACAAACACTGGATATTGACCATTCAGAACATAATAATGAAAAATGTTCCAAAAAATATATAATAGGCTACTGCTTGAGCTGCCAACACAAATCTGCACTGTTCTGCCTTTTGACAGGTGAAAACAGCAATGAAATAATTGTCTCATTGTGCTTCTTTCATCATGTATTTCAAAAAATTAGATTTGGGACAAAGATTTAGCCATTGTGACTAAGACATTGGCATTATTTTCCCTACAAGTGTTGCTTTCCTTTTCCGGTTTTGCACCCAGTACTTTTAGAGATTAGAGAGGGACTATGATGTCTGAATGGCCATGTGTAAGTGTATATGAGTCTGCTTGTGTTTATGGTGATGGAAAAATTTTCAATTCATATACACTGATTAAATATACAAAATCTGGACTCATTATGTACAGTATTCACAATAAACATGTGCTCTGTTCTGAGATGAAGGTGTGAGATGGTATTTGGAGAAAGCACATACTGAGTCCTTTCCATATTTCTGTTTTTTGCCGACAAAAGTAGCCTTCACGGAGTAACATTACTTCCACTACAACAACAACCATGGCTGAGCTGTAGAGTAAGAGCATCTGTAGGGTCCTTTTGTGTAACAGTTGTAAACAAAAACAGCTTTAACTCAGTTTTAATAGCTTTGTTGTGAATGAAGACTAGAAAGATACAATGGATTAGAGCAATCAGAAGGGGTGAAGGAATTAAAATTGTAATATACACAGAAAGTATATGTGTGTATAGACAGCATTTCACCTCTGGCTTACATTTGGCACTAAACAAACCAAAACACCTATCATTCTCACTACGAGTATGAACTCAATTTTCAGTTAGCTAATGTTAGCAAAAGGATTCTTTTTCAGCTATTCACAATCATCAATGCTAATGTCAGTTAACCTCGATAGGTATGAATGAATTCTTCCATGAAGAGTCTACATCCTTTATTCAGCTTAGAATCCTTCATTTCTAAAGGTTCTCCAACAATTCTGGACACATATACGAAGTCTTAGAATAGTCTCAGCAGCATAGTAAAAGATCAGGTGAAAACTCTTTCTACTCAGAGCTAATGTAATAATAATCCTGGTGTTTCAATTGTATACATAAGGCTTACCAGTAACCAAAATTCCAAAATAATTTTACCCTGCTTCTATGTACTTCCATTTATTTTGGAAAGGTTTCATCATTTATCATTGAGTAACCATAAGTTACAGCCACTCCGCTCTTCCTCTAATGACTTGTAATGTGTTCTATAAACATCCAGGGACAAGAGGCACATGTCAGGAGCAAATTATCACGGATGAGTGATAAATTTGCTTACATTTCGTTGATGATCACCATGTGGGCCATTATTATTTTCATGATTATTGGTGTACTTGGAAGTTCAGACTCTCAGCTGTTCTGATCAGGCACGAGCTCAGCCTCCATCTGCCCTGCCATGCCCTGCTGGGAAATTCCACCCTTCTCCTCCTCCAGCATGAGGGAAAGTGCCAGGAATCCAAGGAGGGAGCATGGCCGTAAAAAAGAGGACAGCTGCCCTCTCATGGCCTGTGTTGCCCATTCTGCTGTTGGCAGAGGAACAGTGAAATCATGAAGTGGGAAGAAGGATAGCAACTACTGTAGTTGAACAGATGGAGGTACAGCCAGGATTAGAGGCTCCAGAATGTCCATGTTCTTCTCTCGTGAAATACCCAGAACAAAAGTGTGCATGCATGTAATTTCATCCAGGATATCTGGATAAACCTTTAGCAACAATTAGGGATTTGCCTTGCCCAGCTGCATTGACAGTCATTGCCTCTAAAATGGTGTTTGGGTTCTGGGGCGGTCATTTTCTTGTGGGGCCTGGGCTGAGGAAATGTGGCTTGTGTGTTCTGCTCGCATATAAATAAGCTATAGAACCAAACATAACCACAGCCCCACTGGCAGCATAACACCGGATCTTCCACTCAGATTTAGCAACTTAAACAGTGGGCACATGGCACATTCAAATATACACAAAGAGAAAGCACAGATGTTCGTCTCTAATGCAAGTTTAAATGGTAAATGAAGTTGAGGTAGCTGCTGTTATTATGGGAAAATGTGCAGCTCTAGGAGATATCTTTCTGTTTATCTGGGTTCAGAATTCTACTTGCATAGAAAAAAATGATCAGAAACATTTTTAGGGGGGAAAAAAGAAAAAGAAAAAACTTACAATAACCTAGTTTCATAAGTGTGTACATCCCTAAACTAATACTTTCTTGAAGTACCTTTTGATTTTATTACACTACATGATATTTTTTGGTAAGAGTCTTTCGTGACATCTTGACTTAGCAATATTCTCCCACTCGCTATTCCAAAAATATTCTAAAGCCAACAAATTGTAAGGGCATTTCCTGTGTATATCACGCTTCAGGTCATTCCACTGATTTTTATTGGATTCAGTTCAGGGCTCCGGCTAGGCCATTCAAAAACATTGATCTTCTTTTGGTTAAGCCTTTCCTTTGTTGATTTGGATGTATGCTTTGGGTTATTGTCATGCTGAAAGTGAAATTCCTTTTCATCTTCAGGTTAAAAGCAGATGCCTAAATGTTTTGCATGCATATGCATTGACTGGTATTTGTAGTTATTCATTCTTCCCTCCACCTTGATAAAAGCCACAGTTCTGGCTTAAGAAAAGCAGCCATAGACTATGATGCCGCCACCACCATGCTTCACTTTTGGTATGGTGTACTCTTGGTGATGTGCTTTTTTGTCAAGTTTCAAGTTTTATATTATTGGTAACACAGTTATTTTACTTAGTTGTCCAGGACCAAGATGCTACATATAAGACAACACAGAATTACACAAGTGCAACAGAAGACAACATAATGTGCATGTGTGCAAACATGTGCAAAGATTGCAAGACAACATAGACTATATAAAGTGCACCTCCCTCACTGCACCTCCCTCACTGCACATCATAGCTTCTTCCTTGCTGAAATGAACTCTGTAAGGTGACATTAGGGCTTGATCTACAATGACTAAAAATAGTCTTCTTAATTTGGAAAATATTGAAAAAATCATTTTCTTGCTGGTTGCAGACTTTTATTCCAGCATCCATTTCACATGCATTCTCTTTTACTAACATTTTTGGTGATGCAGAACCAGCATGAGGCCCTGGGCAACTATCCCATTTGCTAACCCTTTGAGATGGGCCTGAGTCTGGGCAACCACTGCTAGAACGGTTCCAGGAGGAATTTTGGGGGCCCCTGAGAGGTTAATCTACTGGGCTTCCTGCCCTGGACATTTTTTATTCCCTAGGGACCATTTCTGTTCCCTAGATCCACTTTTGCATTGTGTAGTTATGGCCCTTGGAATCACTACTCCAACCTTTTCAGCCCGCCATATGAACGCATCAATACATACTCTATGTCGATATGTGTAGTTAAATAGATTACACACACACAAACACACACACAAAATTACAAAAATTGTGTCACTGTTCAAATACTTATGGACTCAGCTGTACATTCTTGTACAAACCACATAGCTTGCAAACTGTTATGACATGTGATAGTTACATAAGTGAATAGACATCCAGAATGTAATCAATACACAGATAATGTTCAGTCAACAATGTAATCAATATACCATACTAGGAAACTGACAGTAAAATTCTATTACCGTAAATATTAAATGTAAGTGAGAGGATAGAGATTTCAAAATTGTGAGTTCATTAAGAAACAGTGAATTCATGATAAAAAGACAGGCAACAGAGACAATGCTCAATGCAGAGACAAGTATTTTGCTTTTGATTTACCCCTAAAGAAAGTTATGTAAAATCTATGTACATATCATAACCCTGGTATTATAAGGTCCTTTCCACAGAAAACACCTGCACAACTTGAAATTTCAACTCATCAGCTTGGGTTAGTCATCTCAACTACGAGGAGATGATTCTCTCCACCACAAACACTGGAGGGGACATAATCCCCCAGTCCCCAAGAACATGTAAAAGTCTCAGACAATAAACAGGGGTGTAAAGAGTTCTGATACGCAAATGCAGGTTTGTTTCATTCCTAAATCAGTTACAACAAATCAAAGTCATGGTTAGATAAATCAATCAATAATTTACAAACTACTGTTACAAACACAGAAAAAAGACAGAGATAAATAATGTATAATAACATTCATATTAAAGTATGCTTCTTATGTAATGAGATGTACTGATGATGCACATATTAAGAAGAAAAACAGCATATTGACATCTGTCAGCTGATTTGCCTTTGGACTTAATGACTTGCATCATGTATGTGATCATGCGTTTACTGTTACAAAATGTTGTGAAGTACAACCAGTCCCAGAATTACTGGTGCCATTTAAGAGAACATTACAAACAACAATTCAAATTTTCCACTTAAATCTTGAGAAACTACTGACTTTTGTTTTTTGTTTTTTAACCAAGATTACCATTTTTCTGAATAGAAGTACACATATGTTCTCCCAAAAACAAAATTATGTGGCAAAATTATTTCAACCTCAAAATAAAATGCAAACGGAGATGTAGTGATGTTTGGAGATATAGTTGCGTCTGGCAAGTGATCCAAAGACTTTTGTAAAGATCATGAATTCTGCCACCAGGATATTTTACATTAATATGGTTGTCTCTGCCAGGAGGTTATGACTTGGACATTGATCATTCAGCAACATAAAGAAACTAAACAGTATCAAAACGACACCAAACACAAAATCAGTGTGAGTCTGGTGGAAACTGAAGAGAGCAGTCTACATGTACAAGCCTAAGAATATAAAGGAACTTGATGTTTTCTGCATGGAGGAGTGTCCAGCTATGTTCTTGGACATTCCAAGAAGAGGTCCAGTGCTGTTATTCTATAAAAAATATTGTATTACAATTAAAGTACATTATGTATCACAATATATGTCTCAATTTGTTCAAAAGATCAAAACATTGCAATGTGTTGTTTATTTTACATATAAATTATTGCTTTTGCTCATGAATAATAATTCTGGTGTGTACTACACAAATCAACCCATGATGGCCGTATAATTCTTCCTACATCTGACTATTGAATAATGCCTTGAAATTTTGAACCAGTAGTATTCTGAACTTTTTGAACTAACAAAAACACCAAGCTGCCCATGACTATCTGACTGCATGGCTGCCCCACCTTTCTTGAGTAGCCTTTGGAAAAGCATTAGTTTCTCCTTGTGCGCTTAGACAAACATTCACTTGACAATGATATGACAGATTTGTAAATATCCAGGCTAAATATAGTGACCCAGATTAGCCAAGCGAGCGCATGAGGTTCGGGAGGAGAGGGCAGCTCCCTGAGGAAGGATGCATGCTGAGAGAGTAGCCATTTCTTCTGAGCGGAAGCTGTGACAGAGCCATGTGTTTGGATTGGGGGAGGAGGAGAGAGATTTACTGTATAAGAGTGCATTGATATCTCATGCATAGAGTCAGAAAACCATGAAAACTAGGACTTGTCAGCTTCTCTATAAAAAAAGATTATTTTTTGATTGTTGTCTTTAGTCAATTCAAATAAAAGAAAACTTCTTATTAGAATCGAAAATGTGGCTATAAAGATTGTAATGTCACTGACATTCAACTCATGACTACATCTGGAAAGTCATCTCCATCTAATAACGAAGCTTGGAAACTAAAGCCGTTGATCTGACCTGTGCTGCTATTATCAGCCTACACAGACGCTGTTGCTCGACAGTTGGTTTCTAACGCTCTCGCAAAGGTCTGATAAGCGCTCTTCTACTTTTGGTCTCCCCATAGTGAACTTTGCTCTTAAAATAAACACCAGTATCCTCTTCTTTTTTAAGTATTCAAACCTAAAATTGCAGATCTCTCTCTCTCTCTCTCTCTCTCTCTCTCTCTCTCTCTCTGTATGTCTGTCTCTCTCTCTCTCTCTGTCTCTTTCTTCTTCTCTATCGTACTCACTCTCATTTAATGGCAATGGGACACATGCAAACAACCACACCCTTAAAATTCTCTTGCTATTTTGAGTATCCTTGTGGAAACTTATGAACTTATACATTAAGGATGCAGATGTTCCAAATGTCACATGAATTGTAGCATGGCCCTCTTGCTGAGTGATGCTATGTAGTGTGGATTTGGTGGAGCCTGTAAAGAGAACAGCACTGGAAATCCCTAAGTAGCATGAAGGTTCACTTGCTCCAGGCTGTTGTGCCAGGAAAAGAAGCATGTAATCAGTTAGGACAGGAAGCCTTCAGTACCTGTTTGGCTCTTAGGTCTGTGGATAAGAACACAAATGGAAAGAGCTTTCAGTGAAGCATACTATACACATATTTAAGAGAATTAAACCTTATTTTAGCAGCATTTAATACATATATTGATTGCAGCATAATATGCAGTTGCCCTAAATATTATGTTCATGGTTAATGTTTCTTTGTATGATTATCTATTTATTTGTGTCTCACGTCAGTATTTACTGCCTGTCTATGGGGAAATTCTGCCATACAGTGCTTATACAGCAAGTGCCTGAGTTACCAAGCCACACAAAGCTGCAATCACAGCAAGCTTACTGACTCGGAAACCCCTGGCACTGCAAGCTGTAAACACCACAGAGACTTATTCATAATCAGTCAAATAGTCAAAGCAAATGTGTAGATTTCTCTTTAGTGGGGAGCTTTTTAAAATAGTGACGTAACAGTTTAACCCTTCGCACAGTTTGAGATAGCTGAGAAACAGGACGTGTTAAATTTATCTACAAAATGATGCTGGGATCTGCTCAGTGTCATCAGACAGCTGATGTGTGTGGGTGCGAGACTAGGAACATTAACACACTGGAAGCAAATTTATGAATAATTAAGGCAGTAAGAATCAGAGGCATAGACAAAAACAGAAAAAAAAGTTGTTTAAAAAGATGGTTATTTTTAACTGGGGGAAAAATTGCCCAAGGGGCAAAGTGGTCCTAAAAATGTTCAGTTGTACATCCTGACCCTTGGAAAACAAGAAAGGAAGTGTTCTAAGCATGACGAGGACGGGCCAATGTCATTCTGAAAGATTTCACATTGCTAACGGTCTGGCGTGTCCTGAAGAATCTCTATTCATGAGCAGTGAAAGGAGCTTTTGTTGCACACCAGCTCAAGGATGGAAAAAGAGAGAGACACAGACCCCTCTCGTCGGCTCTCTGTGTGGATATCCCAGCCCGGCAACCACCTGTGACTGACAGGTCTCCGGACCAATGGGCGCTGTATGCAATGTGGGCGGGACGTTCAACCGGTCACGCCTGATGGGCGGGGCTATGCAAATATAGAGCCTTTCTCTAAGCGGGATGCTCTAGTGAAATGCTGCTGGCGCGCGACTGACTAGAGCCGAAAATTGAGGCTAGGCACCATACAGCCCATTTGATTCAAAACACAAAACAGGCATGGCGTCCAAGTGTCCAAAATGCGAAAAGACAGTCTATTTTGGTAAGTTTACTCAATTATATTTTTCTGAAATTAAATGAGATTTTGAAATGTCTGTATTAGACAGATATTTTATTGTATTGGAGTCCAAGTGTAAGGTGGCTTCATCTTTACGTCTCGCTTTGTGCAGCTTCAATACACTGAACTGAAGCTAAATTAAAGCAGGTTGCACAGGCTGAAATACAAATGTCGATAAATGGGATCAATATCGCTCCTTTGACATTTTAGTCATTCGTAAATCACCGTAGTACTTTAGCATAATACTTTCTGCTATTAGCTGATGAGATGTGTTCACTTTACCTAGTGACAACATTGCATGGAGAACTGACAGCAAATGCACACCTCTGATCCTTTAAAATACAAACCTCTGTTTACTCTATTCAGTACAGTTGTGTTAACGAGAGAAGTACTGACACATCTGTCTTGCAAGGTCTTCTAATGTCTCCTTTCTGTTGGATTAGCTCATGTTGACAAGCCCAGCCCAGCAGTTACATGAACACATTCTCAGACAGTCATTGTTTAATGTTGTTACTGTTTTACAGGGGAATTTGAATAAGAGTACCTTCATGTCTGTTTGTTAGTTTTTTTTTATGTAATTTTCATACAAGTCCTCATTGGCGCCCTGGTTTTGTCCATTTGCAGAGATTTTGCACTATAATGAAAGAGCAGGTTTGTATTTGGCCTAGGCATTTTTGCCTTTTCACACTGAAATGAATTATCCATCATCCCAGGATAAATTTATAAATTCATCTGTTTAAAATTTGTACCTGGAATGTATATATTTCTGTAAAGCTGTTTTGTGACCATGTCCATTGTTATACAAATACAGTTGAATTGAATTGCCATTGTACTTCTTGATTTACTTGCCTTCAGTCTGACTGAGCGATCCATCATTTCAGCAGGACCTTTTTAATTTACCTAATTTATAAAGTAGCAGATCCAGTAGAAGAGCGTGTGTGTGCTGAACTTCAGGACACATTTCACTGCGTGTTGTACTTGTATGACTATGCATGTGACAAATAAAGGATCTTGAATCTTGAACTTACTCTCCTATTCAACACTGCATAGCAGTCAGATGCTAAACCGTAACTCGTCCCATCAGTCAAGCTGTCATGTAATAAAATCAATTGGGTGAATGGGATTAACGTTATGTAACCGCAATCGCAGACCTACAGTTGTTCCTCCTTTATGCTTGCATAACCAGTGTACCTCAAGAGACCATTTGGTTCAGGTATTTGTATAATTAAGCCAGTTTTGTACTGGAAGTAACAGGGGGTCTTGACATTGGGTTGTGTTTTTTCAGTGTCTTATTTCTAATTTAGCATTTATCATAGCATCAGCAACAAAGCAGTGCGTAATGCTGTCGTTTATTTCTCATCATGGTTCAGGCTGCACTACATTTTCCAAAACCCCAGACCCAATGGTTTTGTCTGCGTCATAGGGGTACTGGGATGGTTCAATGAAACAGTGTGCTAATATTAGCGCCCAGCTGAAATCATGGCAGCTGTGGTCTCTCGGGTGTATGTCCCACTCCTCCCTGTCTTGGAGCTATCCTTAAAGCCTAATGAAGGAATTTCTGAAAGCTTGCCACCCCATTTATATATTTACTTTCACAACTACTTGACTATGCTGGAAAGAAGATCCATGTTCAGATTAAATACCACTGGATGTCTGAAGTAACACATTATTCTTTAAGTTTATATACTTACTAGACTTCTGAATGTAAGATTTTACATTCCTTATAATATTTAGAAAGTCAGTGCTTTTGAGTTATTTCACCTTGGCATCAGGAAAACAAGAAAGGAAGAGTTCTGAGCACTATTAAGACTTTCCGTTTACTAACTTTTAGTGTGTTAGGCATTGAAGTGAACTGTGGCGTTGTAAAATGGGTGGCAGATTTGATCATGACTCCTCTTTACGTCAAACCTGCTGTCCCAAACGGCATTTTCAAATGAGCTTCTCCACATCATGTATCCTGTTTAAAATGCAAGTGGTAAACCAGTGTTTAAGGAGGCATGTTGAATGTTTAAAGCGTACATTTTATTACTGTTTTTTTTCCCCCATTTATTGGTAAAAGATTCTGTAACTGTTCTACAGCTGTTGTAAGTGTTAGTGGGAGACTGCTGTTTTTCAAATGAAAGGCCAAATAGCCACATTTCCCTTTGTCGGTCTACAGCACTTCCTTTATGTAGGGTGGCAATTATATTTTCAAATCCTCTTTAATATGTCATCTTTGAGCTTTTTTTTTTTTTTAATATTTATTTCAAGCTTTCTTTAACTTATTTTAATGTAGACAAGGAAGGAATGAAGGAAGGCTTTATGACCATTCCATGACTATATCATCACATACCTGCCTCATTACTTGGCAACATACTAACATGTATACATAAAGTGTTTCACTTTGTATCAAATTATTTCAGTAACTTGTACACGCATTCATGCTGGTCTTTGAGATTTCTATGCCACTTATTTGCAGATCTCGGGGGAGGCTGGACCCAATCCCATTTGACTTGGGGCATCTCATTCACACCACTGGGCAATTTAGAATAGCTAGTCAACCTAATTCGCATGTCTTTGGATAGTGGGATGGAGAAAACCCATGTAGGCACGGGGAGAACATGCAAACTCCAGAGAGAAAGGCCCTGGTCGGGGAAGTATATAAACTTATCCAATTGCTCAAAATGGTTAATGTTGAGGAATTTTGTGCATGCTCCTCTTAATATCTGAAGTCTTTTTTTTATTTTTTTTTCCTGTCTGTTTGGCTATTGGATATTGCGATAATCATAGGGCCCTAAATAAGTGATGCTTGCACAAGGGCCTGTTACGTTGATTTTCCCTCAGTAAGGAAACCCCACCTTGGCTGGTACCACAGTGGCCTTCTGTAGCCAGGTTTGAAGAGCCCTTGCATCAGCCTGAGAAAGCCAGACACATCTGAATGCCAGAGGTTTCCTGCCACACCCATGGCTACTGCTATGTAATGCCTGAGTTCAGAAACGAACTCCAAGTGGAACTCAAAGCTCACGTTTAACTGACAAATGTATGATTTGTTTGGAGATATTAGTAGCACGTCTGCTCTAAATTAGGTTAAGGCCATGGAGCTTAGTTGGGATTGCGTTCATAGATCAGAAGAGGCACAGCTGTTAAAGCGGATAATGTTATTTCAGAGCAAATGTGCTGTTAATAATGAGAGATTGAAGAGGAAGCACTGGAATGGCTCACAGTTTCATAAAGGTTATTTATACTGTAACTGTACTGCCAGACCTCCTCTGTGTTTGTGCAGGGGAGGTTTAGTCCCCTGTTCTGATGTATGATGTGAGCGGATCGTGAAGTGCCCTGTAACTAGAATGCTGGATGAGCCCAGCTGGCATGCGTTCAGAACAGAAGTCAAAGATGAGATTGGAAGGTCTGGTTAGGAGTTCATCTTTGCAAATACTGTTGGAGGGCCTGCTTCTATTTGCCTGTGATTACACATTATCCATGTGCTAAATGCAGGGTCCGCAATCAAGCGTTATGTTTCCCAGCCTCCCTCTCGTTTTCCTGTCTCTCTGGCATAGGTTGTTGGGTTGCCGACTTGCTGTTGATGATCAGGGAAAAGCAATTAGCCTTCCAGAAAAAGAGTTTCATTTCAGTGAGCCCCGTACAGAGCCACTGTAAATTACCAGCGCCCTGCAATTTCTCCTCTCCCCATTACCCACTTAAATACGCCTCTTAAGCAATTCTCCTACTTGGATTATCACAGGCCACACACAAAAACATAATGACAATTAAAAGAGCTGCTAATTTAATGAAAATGATCCAATGTCAAATGATTTGAATCCAGGTAGTGGTTAAACCGTTTGCACTAAAATAGTCTCTAAAAGAGATAATAACTTTTTATGTTGGATAATGTAAGACCATGTTTAGATATTTGTATTTATTTGATATGCAACAGAAGAAATATTTTAATGTTTGCTTTTAAGTCTAATTTGGCCTTTCTATTCTTGAGTGATACCAGTGGTTTGCTTCTTGAGTTAAATCCTTTGTATTTGCATCTATGAAGGTGTCTTGTATTGTTTTGTTTTGTTTGTTTGTTTTGACAATTATACCCCTACCTCCTTGAGAGTGATCTTGACTTGGCTTGAAGGGGTTTTTATTCACATTCATGAAGGCATCTCCTGACTGTAGACTTTGACAATGGGCTTACCTTCTTTTCTTCACCAAGGAAAGAATACGATCATCCACTTTAGTTGTCTTCCGTGGTCTTCCAGGCCTTTTGGTGTTGCTGAGCAAGCCGGTAAACTCATCAGTGCATTCCTTCTTTTTAAAGAAATTATCAGATTGTTGGTTTGGCCACTCCTAAAGTCGCTGCTATCTCTCTGACAAGTCTGTTTTTTATGGGGTTTTTTTCAGCCTAATGAAGGCCTCCTTCAATTGCATCGGCACAGCTTTGGACCACATATTGAGAGTTCCTATGAAAAGCTGCCAAATGCAAATTCAACACTTGGAACCGTACTTTTATCTCCTTAATTTGCCATGCAATAATGAGGAAACGGGCCATAACTGGCCATGAAATCAGAGCAGTCAATTGTCCAATTACTTTTTAGCCTGTGACACTGTGAAAATGGAGGGGCTATGTTTAAAAAAAAAAAAAAAAAAAAAAAATTGGTTAATGCAAAATTTGTCAAAAGCCTTGAATTAAAGCTGAAAATATACACACTTCAAATCCATTGTGTTGGTGTACAGGGGCAAAAATATAAAAAATTGTCACTGTCTAAATGCTTATGGACCTAACTGTATAGTAATTTGCGCAATATGCACCACAAGGATTTTGCAGCCAGCAAACTCTGCTTGTTTCTATTACTATCACCGTGGTATTATCTGCAATCAGGTGTGCATGTTGTGCTCTATCCGCTACACTAGATCGAGCCTGATATCCCCTGATGGATAATCTTACATGGTGCTTCATTGGTGTCCTGTGCCATGGTGTCCTTCATTCCAGGAAACATGACTCCATAATGCAATTCTAACTACTACAGTGTCCCAATGATGGGGACATCATTATCTAGCATGAAAATGACTCGTAGTGACCACCAGGCTGACTGTATATAACACAAATTATATATTTTTGCAGCTAGAGCAGCCTGAAATAATTTGCTACACACTGTTTTGAATGTGTTTTAGCAACTGGATGGGGGCCAGCTACTAACCAGCTGGATGAGACCGTAATTACTGCATAGTACAGACACTCGGACAACATCTTGACTTTCACAAGAACAGCAATACCATTTAACCACAAGTCTATATGTCTGCTTTTTCTCCCACCATGTCATCTTAGGCCTGGCATTGCCTTGTGCCAGATTAGTCTCATGTTTTATTAGCCATAATTTATGCTGTAGGGAACTGACGTTCTGCCACTGAATCTCTGGGGCACAGGTGTAGCTTTGTACTCCTGGAGGATCTGCAATATAGTAGCTGCATTATTACCAGGTCCTTTATATGCCCTTGCCGAAGTCCAGCATTTTTTCATGCTGTGATGAATTTTGTTTCATAGGGTAAATGATCTCCATTCCTCAGAGCTGCTCCCATGAGAGAGTCTGAGAAGGCAGTGGGACAGACAGACCTAAAACAATACTCCCTCTTCTGGCGGGAAAACTATGGAAGAGGTGAGAGCTGGAGGAAATGGCTTGCCTTCTTTGGCCAGTTGTGCCTGGGTCTGATAACAGGAGGTGTTTCCTCTTGTGGATGAAAGCTGCCCAGCATGACTCCATTCTGCATTGTGTACAGGAGGAGATTTATAATTGGAAGGAGTATTCTTAGGACTGGGGTTATGTCACTCGGGACACTCCTGAAGGGACAGAAACCATTTAGAGGAAATTGCGAGATTAGGATACAAAACAATCGGAACGAGAAGTTGATGACTTCACTGTCCAGCTGCAGCTTCAATTTTTCATTTGAATGTCAGCAGGAGAAGTGGTGATGCACATCATGCAAAAATAAAGCAGCAGCTACAACAAGGCAATATCCCGTTTTTAATTTTTTTATTTTTATTTTTTCTTTTATTATTTCTTTTATTTTTTTTCTGTTAAATGGTACACAACCACCTTTATATAGATTGTGAACATACAGTGGGGTCCAAAAAGTCCGGAACCTCAGAGAAATTCTGGGATTTATTTCTTTTAAAATTGGAATTAAGCCGAAGGTTTTAGATTTTTGAAAATATTTAACTGTTCAATATTCAAGATTCTATACTTTTATTCTAGGTATCCATTTAAATATAAGCAAAGACGTGAGATTGACAATGTTGACTGCTTTGCACTAATGGTCAGGTTTTCATCAAGTCTGAGTTCTTCTGCTGAAATGTGTTCAGATGATGCCATGATGGGATGATTTGATCTAAACAGGATGATAAGGGTTTGAACAAACTTGTGGAGTTATGCCAGCCAAGTGCACGCCAGCTTTAAAGCAAAAACTCGGAAACTCATGTAAATATTTCAGAGATCCTACTTTTCACTCGTGTTACTACCAGTAATATAATTTGTGATGTAACTTTTGTTCCCTGCTGTATTGCTTTTATAATATCCAACCAGACCAACCCTAGAGTGATTGTAAAATTTCCAAAGAAATTGAGTTTCAAATTGGGTGGTACAGCAGGTAGTCAGGTTGCTTCAGAGCTACAGGATCTGATTTCACTCCTTACTTCTGGTTATGTTTTGCATGGGTTCTCCCCATGTCTATACTGTTTCCTCCTGGTTCCACGAAGAATTATCAGTAGGTGGACTGACTAACTCCTAGGGTAGATTTTATAAGTGAGTGTTTCTGATGGACAGGCATCTCTTCTGGGCGTGTCTGTGCCTTAGACTCAATGTTCCTGAGGTAGACTCTGGATTCATCACAACCCCAACCAGGATAAAACACTTACGAAACCTAAGAATCTCTTGGACATTGTATAGACTAGGAATTGTCAGTACAAGAAGTAGAGCTCCGTTTGTTGCTTTCTGGTGAATTACCAAGCAAGCTAGATGCATGAAGTAGATTCATCAAAGTTCACTTCTTTTACTGAGAATTTAAAGGTATTTTAAGTTGATAAAAAATAACCCTTCAGCCCAACTCTTTATATCCTGATAGCTATTAAAATAGATGCTATGAGAAGAGAAATCTCAATGACTCTCTTGGGCTCTGATAAGCAACTAAAATTTGACCATAGTCTGGCTATATGATCTGTCGATATTCTCTCTAAAGTAGGGTTATTGGTGTATCTTATGAAAGCAATGGCAGAGAAGGATGATGTTCAACCAAAAGTTCCTGTACCACTGTTGTGACAACAACGTGCTCTATGAAATTGCCTACTGAAGTGAAGAATGCAGCCAAAACGAAAGCATTCATAAAAAAATGTCATGAGAAAGGTAAGATTACACTGTAGTGAACAACGGTTTTGCTTTTCAGTGCTGGAAAGACTTGAGACCAGTGTAGGAAACGTATGCAGCTTGCTTTACTTCTGCAGATGAATTACATTGCTTGAAAATGTCAGGTGTAATTTGTTCTATATACACAACATATGGTTTTGTCCAGCTGTGATTGTTGCTTGTTGGATGCAGATTACGAAAGAGCTATGGTTGCTGCAACTTTTCAAGCGTTGATTCAGAACTTGCTTTTAATGCAACTTTTAATATTTTGTAAAAATCATTAAAGTTGGCATTGCTAAATTTCTTCAGCTGAAATCTGGTATGTAAGTGAAGGTGTAGCACAAAAGCTGGACCTACTCCGGCACTTTCTGGCTCATGATGACAAATTGTCAAAATCACCAAAATTGCTTACAGCAATGTACTTATTTTAAGAACTTCCTCTTCAGTGGTGCCAAAAATGGCTTTTGATAAAGTACAGAAAACCTTAGTTACAAGATTTATCTTCTCACTAGAGCACAATTGTAAATCATAAAATTCTGAAATGTAGCCAAAGGAGGTTCTTTCTTATGATTAAGAGAATGGGCTGAATAACCACTTTGGCTTGCTGATGGGTCTAGTAAGAGTTATTATCCTGCTCTCTTTCTAATCTCCTTCCTTTCCTCTCTCTCTCTCTCTCTCTCTCTCTCACTCGACTAGCTGAAAAAGTGACATCTCTGGGGAAGGACTGGCACAAGTTTTGCCTGAAGTGTGAACGCTGCAGCAAAACCCTGACAGCAGGAGGTCATGCTGAGGTGAGTGTGTCCAATGTGTTCTGGGTAAAGGCGCACATTGAGGGGTCTAGGCTACCATTGATCACATTTTTCCCAGGCTAGCAGGAAGAACGACCTTGTTTTCTTGATCTAGAATATTTAGAAATCACTCATCTTAACTTATGAAAAAAAAAAAAAAAATAACATGCAAAATAGTTACATTGCTATACCAGGCAATGTTTTGCACATTTCAATAATGATGAATGCCTAAACCTTCCCTCATTGAGTAATCTGACCTGGATATTGGAGCGTCGTACCTGAGAACTGCTGCTGTAATCATAGAGACAATTGTGCTCATATTCAAAATCCCTTCAACACACTTGGTACTTTTTGGCATTATTTTGTACAATTGTAGAAGTAGCGATTTATAATCCCACTATTTAGCGTCACCCAGAAGAGGTGGGTTCCTTTTGAGTCCGTTTAGTTTGGGTTTTTCCTCAAGTCGTCTTGGGTAATTTTTTTCCTTACACCATCACCTCCAGCTTGCTTATTAGGCATGTAAATAGAAATCTACATTGGATTTCTATAAGGCTTCTTTATAAACTAATTAAATACCGGGTTTGGTAATCTACTGTAAGACAGTTTGGTGTGGCATAACAATGATGTTCTCTGTACCAAATTGCTGCTTGATTTCTTTTCCTCTTTTCCTTTTTCTCTCCAATCTTCTCATGGCACTTCACTATTTCATTCTATTTCACTATTAGAATACTTGCACCTCTAAAGGGTAACCAAGTATTTGAGTACCTAGTATGGACACACCTCGTCATTATACAGCAATACTGAACACTTAAAAACTGTGATTCATTTTCTTAGTTCAGTTTTTACACAATTACTGATGCAATACTTCCAATTTATAATTTTTTCAAAAACAAACGGGCGAATGACTAACTGCTGGAGTACAATACCTACAGTAAAAATGATCATATATCTGTGAATGATCTTATGCATAAAATAACATGACCATCACTTCACTGTATAAACTGTAGCACAGAAAATGTGTCTTGTATCATGTGTATGGTTCTTCCCTTTAGTTTTACTTTGCAGGTAGAAATATTAAAATCAGGGTCTACATTGAAATGATCATATATTGTGATTGATTAAACAAAGTTACATTAACCATCATATTTTCATCCGGGTTTTTTCTGTGGTGTAATTTCCCTTCTTTCTTTTTGTACTTGCAAAAGTGTCCCATGAGGATAGTCTACTTAGATTTTTGCATGTTTTTGGCTTTCCTGTTTTTGTGTCTGCAATAATGACCTATAACTTGCTACTCGTGTTCCTGTATGATCATCGTACCATTGGAGATGAGCGATGGGAGCAGGATGTGTTTTATAAGAGTCAAGTCTAAGCTGCTTCCTGTTTCACTTTATAAAGCTTGATGAATGCCATATTGTAAACCCCAAATATCTTCTCCTTTCTTATTTATGCTTCCAGCAGCTGGATTAAAGATGTACGCATTTAATATAGATACAGGGTCTCTACCATCCCCAGCTTAATGTTCGTCTGCATCAGTAGTGGGCACATCATTAACGTGTCTAGGCCACCATGAGCGTGTGCTCCAATGTGGTTGCCAATAACCATGCTTGACTGCCTGGAAATGTAGCTAATGTAATTTAACCCAAATGTTTGATGAGCTAGTTAGTCTGATTGACATTAATATAAAGTAAATTGGCATTAATAAAAAGTTATCCAACTAAACAAGATTAGTTTTACCACCATCCATAAAGCAGCCTTTGTTGATGTTTGTAAAACAGCAGGTGGTGGATATCAGAAACAAGTAGTGAGCTATAGTACATCATCAACCCATCAGGAAATACACAGTAAATATCAGCTAAAGCACATTACACTTTCCACACTTTCAACAAAAGTCTTTTCTTTCTTTTATTCATCATCAGTACCCCGTTTTATCATGGTCACAATCACAGGCAATCCAGAGCCTATTGCTATCTGGGGGCAGTTTGGTGTAGCCGGTATTCCTAGAGGCAAGATTTTGTGAGGGCGAAAATAGGGAAACTAAAACAAAGAGAGGAAACCAAGCTCAAGAACCAGGGACCCTGGAGCTGTGAGGTGGGTACGCTATCTACTGCACTTCAAGTCCGCCTTAAAAATACATATCAAATATAAACGTGTAGAAGTGAAAGCCAATAGGGAGCATTTTTTTTTTATTATCCAACAAATTGGCAGGAGAAAAAAGCTGATGACCTCAATATCCGTAGCCTACTTTACCACCTCCATCCGTTATCAATACCGCTTATCCATTAAGGGTCGGGATACACCCTGGGCAGGTCACCAGTCTATTGCAGGGTTAGAACAGATAGACAGACAACCATTCATACTTGTAGCCAGTTGACCTAACCTGTGCTTTGAGAGGAAACCGGAGCACCCAGAGGAAACCCACGCAGGCATTGGGAGAACATGCAAACATGCACAGAAAGGCCTCAGTTGGCCAGCAGGTTCAAACCCTGAACCTTCATGCTGTGAGGTGACTGTGCTAAGCACTGCATCACTGTGCCACCTACATGTTACCTAACCAGTAAAGGAACATGTATCCCAGGCTACTAATTTGTCCAACCCCTGTATCAAATGTGGAGCTTATTTGGCAATGGTAAGGATGTGTCTCTTAATTCTCAGCCCAATTGCTATGGAAATGAGAGCATCAACAATCGTGACCATAGGATATGTTTTCCTCTTTAAGACTGATGGGACTATACATTTCCTCAATGCTCTTTAGAGATCTTGTACTATTCAGAATAAAACCCACTATAGTTCTACACTCCTGGGCAAAAAAAAAAAAATGAGGCAAAGCCAAAATTGCAAAACATTTAAGCTTTTAATGGTCTCAACAAAAATCACTGGGCAGAAAATTAACAAGAACTAAAAAAAGCACTCCTGAGACTTCGGCCTTCTTTTGTTTGTCAATGGTTGATGCTGAAACTGTTTGGGGGGAAAAGCTGGAAACAGGACGTTCACGTACATAGTCTTCTGGTACGCAAAGAGCAAATCATGAAATGATGTAAATGTTTAAATTATATAAAATTGAAACTAATTTATAATTAACATAATATCTTCTGTTTGAAGACTAACATCGAGTGGAAAAACATGAACTCTCCTTTCTGTAAAAACCTGTCTGCAAGTTTACCCACAAGACTTCAACATTTATAGGCGATCAAGGGAAAAGCCGTCCCACACCAATTCTCTTTATCTATTTGTTTAATTCTTGCTAACTTTCTGACCAATGATTTGCTGTTTGCTGGATTTGCCTCATTTTTTTTTTGCCCAGGAGTGCATATGGATAATCCCTGTGAAAAATCTGGACAGATTCTCTGTCGCTAATAGCAAACAGTCTTCTAAATAATATTTTGCTGTGTTTTGGCATCCAAAAGTTCAGTTAAGACATCCTCCACTTGAAGGGCTTGTGGGGCTTTATGAGGCTGCTCTCTTGGAAAATGTGGGGTTGGGTTTCTGATGGAAAAACAATGGCAATGGCAAAGGCTTTGGTATTAGGTTGTGGGAAGTGAGTGGGCTAGGATCTTCTAATTCATCTTGCTACTATCTGTAGAGAAAGCAGCCTGGCTCAGAATGAACTGAATCTCAGCCTAGCACCCAAGGCAGGGAAAGCCATCATACCGTAGGCTCAGTGATGGCACCAATATAGTGTGCAAAGGAATTAGATTTACACTTATTATCCAGCTTTGTTGTCCTGATGAGTAAGAACTGTCTGGTATGATGAGATTGTAGGCATTTTTCCCAGCGGACATCTGCTAAAAGGGCCACCGACCTTGTTCCTGATTTCCTCCTGACCTCCTCTCGCAGCTGGCCAATAGTTGTTTACATGATGACCACATCCTAGCCTCATCCCAGTCACAAAAGTGAAGGTTATTGATGTTCAGCACACACCTGCTTGTTATAGTTTATGAATCAACCGAGTCATAGTAACAGCTGACAGAGTTGTCGAGAAAGGAGGACCATTGCTACAAAGAAACGAGCCTTTCTTTGGCTTTTAATTTCAAGTGGATTGGTTTTGGAGGTGCCGCACACGAGCAAAAAGCTTAAAATGGAAACCGAGTATCTAGCCAAATTAAAGCCACAGCAAACGAAAATATGCACTCAAGTGCACACAAGTGGAGTTAAGACTACAGACGCCATCATACTTACAACAGATGGAGATATTGATGGAACATTGCAGGTTGTAAACAGCTGCCAAGTTTTAATTCATGCCTTGCTCACATTCTTCTGCCTTTTTTTCTTTCTTTTTTTTTTGCAGCATGATGGGAAACCCTTTTGTCATAAGCCCTGCTATGCTGCCCTCTTTGGACCAAAAGGTAAGAACTTGAGTTCTACTAGTACAAAAACTAGTAGTATCATAAAGAGTCAATGCATCAAAACAATTTCAAACCAAAAGACTTATTGAGTACATAATGATACTTGTTGCTAGAGATTCTGATTTTATTCACCTTTGTTTGTTGGTTGCTGCTGTGTGTTAGCACTAAACTCCTGTTGAATTTTGTTTGAGGTGTTTAGAGAGTAGCTTTAATAGAGACTGCGAGGGAGGCAGTCCTGGGCATTCAGAGCATTAACCTTGAGTGCGCTCCTTACAAATTAGCACCAGGTGCCACGAATTGCACCTTGATTCACAAGCAAAGTGGAGACCTGAAGCATGTTTGTGCTGTTGTACAGTCTTAGTGTCAACTGTTCATTAGTGTCACAGTACACACTAGATGAAAACACACACTTCACTCAATATCACATGGTATTGGCTTGTATCAGCCTTTTTTTTTTTTTTTTTTTTTTTTTTTTTTTTTTTTTTTTTTTTTTTTTTTTTTAAAAAGGAGTAAGAGTGAATGACCACATTACTGAACTGAAACCTGATACCTATATAATATCGATGCATGGCTATATAGAAGTGATGCACTTAATATGACTACTTGCGTTATCTTTCTTCTTCAATTTTGTTGTAGCTCTGAACTTTCTGAAAGTATCTGCACATTTGGTTTTAAAACAAGTACAAAAAATTGTCAGTAGATGGAAGTGAAGTTATTGCAGGTTATTATCCGTCCACTTTAAAAGATATGCAAACATTGTTCAGACTGGAGTTTTGCAGTGTTCAGGTAACCGGTGCTGAGTAAATTCTGAGTAAATAGTAGACGGGGGTTTTTGCCTTTCTGTCAGCATGTAACGGGCTTAAAATAAAAGAATGTGAAATAAATTGTATTTTTTATTTTATTTTTAATATTTTATTTTATTATTAATTAATTTTCAGCTGTTTACAGTTGTTGCCCATCATCTGATCACAAAAGATAAATGGCTGTCTTTGCAGTTTTGTATGATGGAGAGCTTCTGCTGGACAATACATGTTAGATGTTTGTTAAATTGTTGTTGGATGTTGTCGCAATGATTTTTATTAATATGGTTAATAATGACAACACTTTAAATAATTAGGGTCATAGATGAAAAGGCTTTTCCTTGGCTGAACTAAAATAAGAAATTTTTCCCCTAATGCTTTTATTGAGTTTCATCTCTGTGCTTGTCTTCTTGGATGGCTTTCATTTTTGCTTCTTATGCAGGTGTTAATATTGGGGGTGCCGGCTCTTATGTGTACGAGGCACCCGTCAACAAAGACCCAGCCTCGCCTACTGTGGACTCTGCACCCAAACTCGAAGAGAAGCGGATCCCAGCAACCAGCAGACCCCCTTCTAAAGGTACAAAAAGAATTGGACTGAATTCACATAAACTCGGTCACGCTGGGGAACTGCTGAGGCCAGTGAGTGCAGTTTTCCCATATCTGCAGGCCAGAGGCCATAATCAAACACTTTGCTTAACTCTCTGCTGCTCGTTCCTACCCAGCATCCAGCGAAGAAAACAAAACTGAGCGAAAAGTAGTGTCCGAGTGTCTGACACTAGGTTTTTTCTGTTCCTCATTTCAGCTGGAAGCATCACTACCTTTTCTGGAGAGGCAAACATGTGCCCCAGGTGTAATAAGAGAGTCTACTTTGGTAGGTTGCTCACGCTTCGGTAAATTAGTGACATGCAATCTAGCACTTAGTAACAGGAATCTTAATAAAGATTTATTTTGTCCTGGCAGCTGAGAAGGTGACGTCTCTGGGGAAGGACTGGCATCGGCCATGTCTGCGCTGTGAGAGGTGCCAAAAGACCCTGGCTGCAGGGAGTCATGCAGAGGTGAGGAGGAAAAAGAGAAAAGACTGGTCAGATAGACCCATAATGTCATCACTGTGATTTTCCCTTTTAACAGTGTGCTCATTTAGAAGCAGGATGATCTGAAAGGTTCCAATGCAATGATTTTGTTGTATGTGTTTAAGGTTGCATGAAGTTATTTTTACTACAAAAATACACACATTTAATAGACCTTAACATTTAATGTGTGGAAAATAAGATTTCATGGTGGACGAATGGATGGCTACTTCAGCACTGACGTTTTCAAAATCCAAAAAACAATTCCATCTATTAACATCTGCCCAGTCATACATGTCTGACTTACTTACTTATTTATTTATTTATTATAACCCAATGAAGTTCCTTATGCCAGTGGTTTCAGCTCCTTCCCTTCCCCATTTCTCCGCACAGGGGTTGCGGGCCATACTGAAAACCCTTTGGCTGTGTAATGTGACACTCTTGTATACATGTTCCATTAGCTGCCACTATCATATTGTAACAACTGCTTTCAAAGCCACAGAAGAACATAGCATTGCTGACGGAAATGAAATGAAGCCACCATCTAATTTTGGCTAAACAGCACTGCACACTGCTACAGGGTTTAGATTTTTTTTTTTCTTTTTTTTTTTTTTTCTTTTTGTTTTATGTTTTTTTTGTTTGTTTCAGCATGCCACCTTTCCTCGCAGTCTCACTTCCTTACGGCTTTATAACAACAATGTGACGGTATTTTGTCAGTGTAAGATGATCTTGTATCAGTATTGTCAGTATAATAATATTGACAAGTATAAGAAGTTTTATAGAATAGATGTTCTCGAAAGTAATAAATAAGATTGCTAATAAAATAATTGCCGCCACTATGTAGATTAATGTTTAATGGTTGATTAATACCAATAAGGTGAGAATTTTAAACTAGATGAAAATACTGTGAATTCACACTGTAAAAGCAAGTAGAAAATGTATACAGATAGTGATGTATGTGTTTTATTTTGTCAGCATGATGGCCAGCCCTACTGCCATAAACCGTGTTATGCTGTCCTGTTTGGGCCAAAAGGTACAATCTATTTATACCCTCTAGGTGGAGCTGTTCACTTCATTATTCTCTTCAGCATGCAACATTTTAAATAGATCCTAAAAAAATATATACCTCTTGTGCTTGACTTTAGGAGGAAGCATGTGCACTTATGAAAAATAATTATTAAGAAATGGTCTAGACTAATTTTTCAGTTTATTGGATGTCCATAGTTCTTGTGTATACATCAGTAATTCCACTGTCCTGTGTGTGCGTCTGTATGTGTAATATGATCCTTTGTCACGTGACAAGATTGTTTCATTGTACTGCTTTCAGGTGTGAACACAGGTGGTGTTGGCAGCTACATTTATGAAAAGGAGGTCAATGCAGAGGCCCAGCCATGAGCTGGCGTTTTCAGAACATCCCTGCACTACAGTCACACATGACCACTCCGAACACTGCCATTACATTCACTCATACAGGCTCATACACACCTTCCCCACCACATTCCTCAGCCTCAATCCACACTGACTGAGAGCAGTGCCAACATGGACATTTATGGCAACCTTATGCTACATAATGTAAACCTTTCTGACCTTTGACCCTTCACTGATGGGAGTCTGATGGCCTCATTCATGTTGCACGTAGATGCTGTTATTCTGAGCATCCTGTTCTGGATATTTGTTATTGAGTATGGTAATCTATTTAAACGTTTTATAAATAGAGCTTACGTATGTTGTCCAATCCATTATTATTCTTACCTTGTACCACACTTTACCACAATAGGGTGCTAGCTACATTGACATCAGTCGTACACCACCATAGAAAAAATATCTCTATGGTGGTTTTCCAGCTGAATGTAATAGGGGGAAAAAAGTTCTGAAAGTGTTTTATATATAAAGGATTTGGGTTTTTTAATATCTTGCTGACCGGCAGATTGGTCTCACTTCTTGAACCACTTTGCCCAGGTGCAGTGCTGCGATACTTAAATCTCTAATAAAGTGTACCATAAATCTACAAAATATTCACCAACCCAGATTTACACTTTGGCTGCCTGAAAGCATTTCTAGCTCAACAAAGATGTGTATGAACTCTCCAGACAGTAAAATAAAGGGTCAAATCTTCTTTTCATGAGAGAAACCTAGCATGTCTCCAGGTGGTTGTGAGGTAGAAAGGTCTTGTGTGGCTTTGTGATGGTTCCCTAATGATCAAGTAGCTGAGTCTAGTTCTTATAGTAGCTGACAATTTTTGCTTATGTCCAACAAGTGAAATGTATCAATTTGTTTAATGTATTACATTAATGAATGTTGAAGAATTACTTGCATGATAACACATTACCAGTCAGAATTAGCTTATTAGCGGGTAGGAAGCTTTAAGTTAAACTTTAATGACAATGCGTTCTTATGGAATGTGCTTTAGTACTTAAAGACTGTTATTGATTGTATGGTTTATTTTTAGTAGGTTAAAATGATTAGAAAAATGTTTCCACTTAAGTCCTGCTGCATCTGTGTTCTTAATAAAATTTGTATACAACCTTTCTTTGCTCTGATTGTCCATTTAATTGCAACGTTTCTTAAAATGAGTAAAATTTACAGCAATGCCATTTTAGGGGGATGTACATAAAGGTGGATCAAAAGAAATTGTTACCAAGGTCAACATAAGCTCCATACAGCAATGGCGCTTCCTTCCACTTCCACTTCCACCTTCCAAATTTCCTTCCACTTCCCAAAAACTTTTGGCAATGCTAGGTGTGAATGAGTTTGCGTGTATGTCCATGGTGCCCTACAATAGAGTGGCATCTCTTCCAGGGTGTGTCCACCCTCATGTCCAGTGTTTCTTGGACAGTCTTTGGATCCACTGCAATTCCATCCATCCATTATCTATACCGCTTTATCCGTCTGGGTTGCGGGGAAGCTGGAGCCAATCCCAGCAGTCGTTTCA
>JAQQZR010000005.1:14597059-14608903 GCA_030068235.1 Notoglanidium macrostoma
ATCCAGTCTCTTTTAAAGTAATAAAAATAAAGAAAAAAATTGAATTAGAAGGTGTGTCCAAACTTTTGACTGGTAGTATATATATATATAAAAGAACAGAACCCTTTCCCTGTTAGTGGAAAAGGGGTATGAGTGTCCATAAGGGTTTCTTCTGGGTTCCCGCACCTTCTAAAACATGTTGACATGTGAATTGACTACTCTAAATGCCCCTTGGTGTGAATATGTGTGTGCACGGTGTACTTCAATGGCCTGACATCCAATCCATCCCATTGCTTTGTGCCCAGAATTCCTGCGATAGGCTCCAGATTTTAGGTAACCCTGACCAGGATAAAGTGCTCAGTGAAGACGAATGAATGAATAATGAATGAATAAATATACTGTATATAGTCACACTCATCTTTTCAGCAGATCCACTTCTTTCATTTTGAGCCCCAAAACTCATGACCATAGCACAGTTCCCATCTTTAACCAAGTCCATTTCTGCATGCAGAAGAAACAAAAGCACAAGAAATATGGAGAGACGTGAGCATATACAATTAGACGTAAACCTTAGTGTTCTGCAGAATGCCAATTATTGCTTAATAAGAGATGCCAAGGAGACTTAAGGACTGAAATATTCATTAAGATTTATTGGCAAAGTAAGTAAGGTGTGTTTCCAATTACTGTACCATTCCTCCAGATTCCGTCATTAGACTTACAAGTTGTTTCCAAAGTAATGTGTATTTTATGGGCAAATTTTATGAGATCAACAGTGTTTATTAACAGCGGACCACAAGGGAGCTGCCATGCTCAGATTTGATGATAGGTTGATGATGGGAGCTTTAACAGCACATGCTTATCATTAGGCAATATCAACTTCAACTTGGCCTGATGTACAGGATATACTGCATGACAACTTGCATTCCTAAAGCAAACTGTCTACGCAAGTTACAAGCTATATAATAATATATAATACTAAAACAGTTATATAATGCTAGAATGCATTAATAACTATATTTCCATCATCCCTTCATACGTAAGAAATACTTATATGTGTTTAATAATTTCTTATATAATGAAAACTAGAAGAAAAGAAATGGTCAACATTTAAAATGAGCCTACAAACGTTTTGAAGAAACCCACTGATGCTACACAATACTGGATCAGTTCCAATACAAGGAGAATGATTGCTTCTCCAGCCTTCAGTCTTCTTTCCTGCTGTCACACATATTTTACTAGCAGCATATTTTCCACAGCTACTTTCAATCATTACACCTTCTGGTAAAGCAAACCAATCAGTCAAAATAGTACTGAAAATAGTTATCACCTAGATCAAGTTAACCCATTTCTTTGGAGTACAGTTCATTCTCACACTCTTTTATAGTGGACGTTATGTCAGGCCTATTAATCCTAAGCCAGCGATCTAGAGGAAAGCGTTCGCACAGTATAATCGATATAGCAGGGATCAGTTACTGCAGCTCCCATGTGTCCCAGTCTTTTCATGTCCATTCTTCTTAACGCCAGGTCCCCCATTATGAAATACCTTCCAAAGTTCTAAAGCCTTTCAACTACAGCAATACAGTCATCCATGGACTTATTACAGATGGGCCTAATTTACATAAATACTCTAACTGTATTCAATTGCAGCCACATGGGATTAATATTTTTGCAAGTACACATTAAACACCAAACCCCAATTCCCAAACCCTATAAAAATATCAGTAAATCTACATTAACATGTTGATTACATGTGCTAATCTTTACCATGCGGTGGTTGGGAATGGGCCAAAAAGGACTTAGTACATGGGAATTATGATGCGCTGTGCATCCATGCTGCGTCTGATTGGTGCTTTTGGTTAGTTTAGATCATGGGAACAAATTAGAGGAGATGAATGGCTCATTGCAGTACTTATGTGCTCTAACAGCACTCGTACATATTATCAGCCTTATTGCAATTTCAGAGCAAGGCAGCTAAATATAATACTGCAGACTGAAAGATGCATTAGCCTCTGAGTTCTATTACAGTAGGGGGGAAAAAGACAGACTGGGCTGGTAACTCAATGCTTGACAGCACTGTGAAAGTTATTATGCTTTTTGGCTATATACTGTAAATCAGAATAACACTGATCTATGATCAAGGGCCAAACCTACTCCCTTCTGACTCACAGCACATGAAGATATACAGACTGGTAGAGAAAGGCTGGAAAGTTGGCATGAAATGGGTTGGAAAATAGGGTGCTGTATGTCCAGTACGCAAGACAGCAGTGACTTCACACACTGAACAAAGAGCAATGGGGCCCTACCCTAAACCCCTATCACATTAAGTCTGATGTCATCTCTCACCACCCGTTAGTTGGCATGGCAGCTGTAATGTGATTGAATCAGCTCACACACACACACACACATACACACACACACACACACACTGAGTCACTGTCTAACATCATTGCATCATTCAAGCTTAATTTGAAACCTTAACATTGAAGAATCTGCCAAGATTCATTGCTTACAGCTCTGCAAATAACCTTTAAAGAATTATCAGGATAGGATATAATTATCAGAACAGGATATTGTCTTACATTTTTTTTTCTTGAGGTACATATATTCTTGACGTATAATGACTGAACAAGGTAACCAGTTTACTTAGAATTGGTTTACAATAAAAGCATAAAATGGCATAATAAGTCCACATAATTGCTTATAAAAACTGTATTGTATTGCTGCTGAGTGGCTTATAATTGAATATTGTCTAACTTGAAACAAATTACACCTTTAATAGTTCTTTGGTGGTTGTCTTATATAATGGAAGGAAATAATAGTGCCTGCTTGTAAATGTTTGCATACTAAACTTGAGTAGCATATTTGGTCATAACTGAAAACAAGGGTGCAGCACTGATAAGAACTGCTCTTTGTTCACAGATGTGATGTCACTGCAATCCTCTGTATCGTGTCAATCCTCAAAACAGGTAATCCCTCCCTTAATTGTTCTCAAAGACAAACGTCACCTCTTTACACAAATCTCATTCATGTTCAATCGCCTTACTTATGCAGTCGTACTGAGATCAGAAATATACTGTACGTTATGTGTTATAAATGGTGAAACTTACTGTATGTTGAGGATCAGCAGATATTCACTTTGTACCCTACTGGTGTCTGTCCTGCCTCTCTCTTCACTGTGCTATCTGTGTGACATTTCTGTAACTTAAGACATGTTCTATCAACACATGGGATTGGTCGTGTGGATGAACAAACACAGATGCAGCTGTAACAACATTAAAATGACAGTTCAATTCTTCAGGGTGAATCATAGTGTAAATTATGTATTGCATATACTGATGCTGAATAGTACATATTAAAATGATGCTCTCGTGTCTTTGGCCAAGAAAGCACAGTTCTGATTCTGATTCAGATGTTCTGAACATTCAATGTTAACACGCATTTTTGTTGTTCATTCTTGTAAATGTAATGGGGAATCTGTTAAAATTTGAATGTAATGTGCATAGTAAAAATGGAAATTGAAACATTTGTTAAAAGCAATACAATGTAGAAACACTGCAAATTCTTCAAACATGTATTTAATACACTGAATTTCACAGCGTATGATTTACATGATTTGGGTCAACAAGGGCAGTTCGATTCATGCAAGATCCAGTATCATTCAGTTTGTTTCATTTAACAAAAATTTCGACACATTGTTTTGCCTGGGATTTCCCAAGATGCTTTCCTGCTCTCTGACACACACACTTGGATTGTCGTGTCCATCAACTGTCGATGGGAATGTCAGTGTTTAACTATTATATAACTATAGTCCATTTCAAGTCATATCTAATCTATGCTTGGAAATTAGTGTGACTGTATCATAGACTGTTGTACTGATTTTATGATCCATCCACCCATCATCATGTGAGAGGCAGGGTACACCCTGGGCAGGTCGCCAACCTACCGTAGGGCTAAAACAGAGACAAACAACCTCTCACACTCACATTCACACCTATGGCAATTCAGAGTAGCCAGTTGACCTAATCTGTATGTCTTGAGCTGTGGAAGAAAGCCCACGCAGGCACAGGAAGAACATGCAAATTCCTCACAGAGCTGTGCAGTCAACCAGCAAACCCAGAATCCTCTTGCTGTGAGGCGACAGTGTTAACCACTGCTCCACTGTGCCTCCCCTTGATTTTATGATTTGAATTGTTTTTTCCTTACACCCCTAGTTAAAGGGTGTGATCATAAGGATTGTTACTGGAAGAAATTACATACTGGCTGAAAGACATATCTGTTTTCAATAGCAGGATAATCCTGTAATTGTAACCCAGAGGCATCAGGTGATATGCAGGTGCAAGATTTGTTCACTGGACCAATTCCAACATTTATAGTTGTAAAGTGGCAGTAATGCTCCGATAAGGCACCACAAAGTATCAATACCAAAACAAAGGTGTATTCTGTAAATAAAGGGGTCAAAAAAGCCATGGAACTGTAACAGTAATTCTAGTCTAATCAAGTAGTACTTCTATTCAACACTATTAATTCTGAGTCCTTCAGATTTTATTAGCATAAATGTGTATATAGTACAGCATCAGCACTGGCTGAACAAGTGTCAGAACTTCTGCCATATAATCGGAGATCATACAAGGATAGCCGTTCAGCTATAAAATGCTATAAAACTGCACCTCTTCACTATACAGTGCTCTGTCTGGGCAGAACTACACTGTGCTCTGATCTAACATCTGCACTGCCTTCACAGCAGAGCCCCAGGAGGAACAGTTCAAAATACATAGTTCAAAACACACAACAACATTTCACTTCCTGTTTTCATTCTGCTCGTTTCTTGTTACCATAGCACAGAAAACATCCGTAAGCAAATAATCATTGGTTGCCAGGAAACATGCTTTTCAGGCTGCTGTTTGCTAATTTTATGTTTTGGAGAGGAAAGCTAGCCATATGCCAAGAAGTACACAGATATATGAGCGGCGGCCTGGGAAAACCCTTCACATGGTGAAAGTTTGACAGTTTCTGTTCTATAGCATTCTGAAAACTCAGAAAAAAAAACTTTCCTGGACTGAAATATGTTTCTCTTTTGCATACATTCTAAACCAGGAGTAAAGTTATAGTCCTGAAGTTCACTTTCCCCCAAAAGTGAAATTGCAGAATGTTGTATTTTATACCTTTTATTCCATGTGTACTGAAAGGTACCAAAAATACAGTTTATTAATTTCATTTACATTGAAATAAAAAAATATATATACAGATACGTCCATACAAAACTGTTTTTATACCAGACTTTATTCACAGCCTACAGACTGACAGACTATTTAGCAGATATTTTATTTTTAATATATATTTACTATTAATATATATATAAAGGACAATTTACATTTGTAGATTATAAGAGTTCATTGTATTTACATCACAAATAATTTTTATGGGTCATTAATAACTGACGTCGTTGCTATATTATTAAGCATATTTAATAGTATCCGGAGATAATTTCAGATTAACCCAAGCAAACACGCTGCCCACTTCTACCTTTGCAATTTAATCTACTTATGGAAACCAACACAGTAGTGACAGTAATAAAAATTTATAAAAAATATTCAAATATTAATTAAGACATTTAGGCCGCTGATATCTGATCAGAAACTGAACTGATTAAACATTTTTACCTTTCATTATGCCATAGCTATCCAAGTCATGACACTACGTGAGAAAATCACACTTAGCCAACATATTTATTAAACTTACATAATGTGATCTTTGCAGGACAATAGCCTAGGCAATATAATACATAAATATATAAATACATTTCCACATTGTTCTTGGAAATATATTTATGGTTTTAAAACAATTTGTTAAAGTTTGTATGTTATATGTTTTTTCATCACTTTTGGCTGCTTGCTGGATTTCAGCCACAGATTCAACAGGCTTCCACAGTCCACACGTGCTATTTTGCATGAAGCATTTACATGAACGCAATCCTTCCCACAATTCCCTAAAACATACAAATCGCTTTCATGTAGAACAGAAAATGAAAATACACAGACCCTAATTATGTTTAATAGACTGCATCAGTGAATCATGAAACACAATAAATGACTTTATTAAACATGAATATATACTGGAATGAAGAACAGAGATATTCACAGAGAAATAAGAATTAATAAGTTAGTCTATGCTGTGTGCTTGCATCGAGGTGTGAAAATCTAGCAGTTTCATAAGAACAGGTTGTTAAGCAACATACAGTATGTTGTAATTCTGCAAACTGAGCAGCACAGGGTTACTAAGAGTGAAAGATAGAAGATTCAAAGTCTGACTTCTAGAGCTGTAAAGGCTATTTACTGCTGTAGTTATACTAATCACAGTCTTACCATCTTTCTCCTGTAAATAGAAACACAAACATGCATCACAATACAATACAATATAAATATGCATTATTAACCTATATGTGTTGGATTTGATAGTCCCCTTCAAAAGTATTGGAATATACTGTTATTTCTTTATACTTTATTGCTATACACTGAAGTTTACAGATAAATGCATTCAATCTAATTGGGAGGAACTTCATCATGCAGCAAGACAATGACCCAAAACACACTACCAACACAGCGAAGGACTTCATCAGGCGAAAAAGTGGAAGGCTTGAGACTGGCCTAGTCAATCACCAGACCTTAACCCTACTGAGCATGCATTTCACCTCCTGAAGAGGAGACTGGAGGGAGAAACCCACCAAAACAAACAACAACCGAATGAAGCTGCAGTACAAGACTGGACAAGCATGACAAAAAGAAGAATACAACCATTTGGTGATGTCAGTGGGTCACCAGCCTGATGCATGTAAGGCATATTAAGTGTTATTTACTTCAATTTACTTTAAGACTACCTGCTGCAATACTTTTGCTACCTAAACATTGGGTGGTCTGCCACCAGAGGTGCCATGTTCTCAGTTATTTAACACATTTAGTTGTAAATATCTGGAAATAAAAGCTTACACTGAGGCTGATCTATCATCTCATATTCATATTTTGATCTCAAACTCAAATGTCTTCAGTGTATAGCAAAAACGAAAGAATTGGCCTTCCCGTTACATACTTTCAGAGGGGACTGTATGCTTTCTAAATAAGTGTATCCAGTTGTAATATTAACAACTCTTTGCTGAATTGTTTAGATTTAATTGTTTTATTCCACATCTTGGTCTGTTCTGACATGAATGTTCTCTGAACCTTAAGCCATCCCAGAAGCTTCTTTTCAACACTGCATTTCATGGCCCGTTGGTACTTGGAAGTGAAGTACCGCAAAAAAAAAAAAAAAAGAATTGAACGTGCTGAAGGCCCTGAAGGACAGACTGGAAGCCTCTGTACTAACCTTAGCCCAGATTAAGACACAGCTTCTTTTAAGTGCTTTGATATGCTCCCTGTTCACCTATGGCCTTACTATTTATCATGTCTGAACAGGCCAGGTGTCAGTGGTAGAGAATTTCAACAACCAAAAATGCCAGAACAACCACATCAACGTGATGTTCGCATGACATCCTAAGGTTACCATGGCCTTATGTTTATCCATATATGGGGTGTGTGTGCGTGTGTGTGCGTATATGTACTGACTCATTTTCACATTGTCATTTTGTAACATCTATTTTTTCCAGTCCACAAAAAGTCTACACCAACTCAGACTATTCACTTCATGTAAGCTTGTGTTGTTCCAGCACCACGCCTCTGTCACCAAACAAAAGTGATGCTTTTAGCCTGAACAGTGTCTGATGCCATAATATCTGATCAAAAGTCTTGCTTGTACTGTACTCTTTCTATCCTAATACAGCATGATCATCCAAGATCATGAAAACAGACCCTTGACAAAAGCACTCTGTGCCAAACGTTAGGGCAGATAAATTACAAGAAATGTCAGCTGAAAAACTGTTCAGTTGAATAAAATACTGTAAGAATTACCAATTTCCACACATAACGTAAGTAGCTAAACTTAAAATTTTGCTAGATAATGCATAATGTACGCACATGGTGAACATAATACATGGCATCAGATTCAGGAATCATGCTATGTTATATGGGCTGGAGATGGTGGCATTGACCGAAAGACAGGAGGCAGAGCTGGAGGTAGCAGAGTTACAGATGCTATGACTATGAATATGCTAGGTGTGACGAGGATGGACAGGCTTAAGAATGAGTAAATTAGAGGATCCGCACAGGTTGGACGGTTTGGAGACAAAGTCAGAGAGGCGAGATTACGTTGGTTCGGAGAGATGCTGAATATATTGGGAGAAGGATGCTAGGGATGGAGCTGCCAGGCAAGAGGAAAAGAGGAAGGCCTAAGAGGAGATTTATGGATGTGGTGAGAGAGGACATACATGTTGTTGGTGAAACAGAGCAAGATGCGGAGGACAGGAAAAAGTGGAAAGAGATGATCCGCTGTGGCGACCCCTAACGGGAGTAGCTGAAAGAAAATGATGATGATCAGATTCAGGAATCAGTTCAATATAAATTTCCAGTAAAATACAACATATATATATATATATATCACATGAAAGGGCATGCTGTTAAAATGAATATCAGTAAAACAGCATGACCTTGAATATGATATTGCTTTTATAAAACAGGTCTATAAACAAGAAATGAATATTGAGTAAGTGACATTTCAGACACAATATGATCAAATCATCTGTTTATTTTAGCTCCATTAGCAGATATCGATCCCGAAGAAGCCGCACTCGCTATATAGCACTTTGGTTAGCTGGCTAGCTAGCTGACGTTAATTTGTACATTCCTGTTAAAAAAAATTGGCATCCCTTCTTCCTTTTCATCTTCATTTAAAAAGCTTTCGTATTTCAAGTCAAAAGTTATTTTCCTGAAAAGCATCATTTGCCATGTCCGCTAATGATGTCGCTAACACTTCCATAGAAACTGTTTCAAAGACAAGCAGGGATGATAACAGCACTGCCGGAGCAGAGAGGCTTGAGGTCCTTGCTCAATGGCAGCTTGGCAGTACTGGGGCCTAAACCCTAAACCTCCAGAAACCAGAAACCCAGAAGCTTAACCACTGAGCCACCACTGCCTGGCACCTTTCATGCTTGCACATGGTCTGCTGTAGGTTGGCACCTCTTCAGGAATGCGGAAAGCCCCGCAGGTTCTGAGGTCAGACACTCCTGCTGAGGTAGATGGGGTGCTGTGAGCTTGATAATAAGCAGAAAGATAAGAATATGAGAAAGGGAAAAAAAATTATTACAGAGTCACATGGTTTCTTGGACATACTATCAACAGCAAGAGGAAATTAAAGTCAGTGGAAATATCCTTGAAGGTGAATATCCCAGCTCATAAAGTACGGAGGTGTACAGACAGGGCATAGGAACATAATTAGAAGGGAGAATGAGAAAACCCAGGCTTGAAGTGGTGATGAAACAGAAGCAGGGTGTTTTACCCTTGAGGATGAACAGGAAAGTGAGGTCATCCATGACTTGGGTGGCATTATGAGCAGATCTGTTTTTAAAGGTGCCATAAGGCATGTGAGTCTGATTTATTGAATCACTGAACCATGATCAGTGAAACTCATGCTTGGAGTGGATCAATGTTTTCTCAGTCATTGGTGAATTTAGTAAGTATGAACCAAAACATTATTCAGACAACCTCGCAGCTTAAAAAGCAGCTCATTTTATTTATATGTTCATAAATATTTTAACATTGTTCATAGTTTAGTAAGAACTTTTGCATCAGCTAGACTCAGTAGAAGTAATATGATGGAAAAAAATTTATAAGAAAAATACCCACAATTTTCAGACCATCAATATGCCACAACAGTTAGGTCAGTGTGTGGTCTCAATATTTATTTATTTGTGTGTGTGTGTGTGTGTGTGTGTGTGTGTGTGTGTGTGTGTGTGTGTGTGTGTGTGTGTGTGTGTGTGTGTATGCGTGCTTGGACACATACTTTATGGAGCATGAAAAGCAAATGGTTGACATGGTGTATTTGAGCAACACATGGGTTTGGTCTGGGGCTTTGTTTACTGATCAACAATGTTAACAATGATGGGGAGTGGCCACTGGAGATTTGCAGCCTTATGCAAATTGACCACATACATGTAAATCATGTAGGTTCAAAGCTAAGCAGCAGAAAAGAAGGGAACTTGTTTTAGTGTGTCTTTGCCCTTTTGCATAACCAAAATACAACACACGATATTGTATATTGTTTTACAGGAACTTACATATTGTATTTGTTTTGTATTGTATTGATCATTACTCTTCATTACTCACATACTACTGCATAACTTCTATTTTATTTTCATGAATATGAGATCCTGAAATACTACACTAATACTACACTACAATTTTAATAAAGACATAATCCTTAAAGCAAAATTCCTTATCTCTTTTAAGAAAGTGTGGAGAAATTATGGATCTTTAAGGATAAAGATGAATTATTCAGTCTTGTACGAGTTGCGCTTGTACAAAACGTGCTTCGGTGTCATTTATTATTGTTCAATAAAGCACCATTAAGCTGCTTGTATTCTTCAGGCTGTCTCAAACTGTAAGAATTTTCGAGTCTGTGACATTAAGGAAACTCATGAACTCTGTAGTTCGAGCAGCAAATGAGAGGCACATGTCAATAAACCCCAAAATTCAAATAAATTCCAAACAAACCAAGTACAAAAGTTGCCTCTGGATATTTAGCATTCCTACGAGCACCTGCAGTATCCACCAATTAAATGATTAGATGCAATTATTCATAAATCTAACTGGGCAAATGAAGGCGAATGATGATCAAAGTGAAGATTTTGTCAGATATATCCAGGTTAAATCCACATCAGGAGGAATGGTGGATGCGGTGGTTAGCACTGTCGCCTCACAGCAAGAGTGTTCTGGGTTCGAAGATGTCGGATGACTGGGACGTTTCTGTGTGGAGTTATGTTCTCCCTGTGTAGTAGCATTGCAGAAAATTTTAAACACTGTCTACACTTAGCAGCCGTTTTTAGACACACCTGCCTGGTAGGTCTACAGCTCATCTTCTTCTGTGCACAGCGTGTGTGCCTTCATTAGTGGTTATTTCTGTTCACAGAAGTCCTGTTCATTAAATATTCTTGGTTGGTGAACTGTTTAATGTCTCAACCCAGTAGTGACAGTGAGGTGTTAAAATCGCTATCAGCCCTGCATTCATATCAGTGCCTTAAACACGCCCATGTCAATCACCGAAACACTCGAATTATCTTATCAGTGGCAGTCCCTTTTCATTGATGGACAGATTAAATGGGTTAGCAAACTGGGTATAGCAACGGAAGGGCTACAGTAAGCAATGGTATACCTAAACTCAAATAAAGGAAAAGCTAAATAAACTATATCTAAGATAAACTCTGCAGATTAATTCTTTCTGTAGAAAATGGATGGATGGATGGATTTGGAAATCTTTATTTAAGTTCTGTTATTGAAATCTGATTTATTGATGCTAGAAATATGTATGCTACAAGTAAGTAATGTATTAAAGGGCAAGGATGGATGAAAAAGGATGACCTAACCAACTCAATAATCCAGTAAATACAATCTGTCCCAATTAATAAACGTCATTAAAAACGGTTTCCGGTCAGTCTGGACAAAAGCGTAAGCAATGTTTCTAGATAGTCAACACCTCGAGGATTTCAGAAAAGTTTGCTGTGTTGGGGTGTTTTATTTTATTAATGGCAAGAACGCTTAGACATCCTGGAAATGTAAAAACTATTCCAATAGCCTATATCTGAATTCACCATACTGTTTTTATGAGGCAGTGGGCAATAACTTCAAATTATTTATGACATAACTTACCGTCTCTCTCTCTCTCTCTCTCTCTCTCTCTCTCTCTTTCACACACACACACACACACACACACACACACACACACACA
>JAQQZR010000005.1:14640828-14657622 GCA_030068235.1 Notoglanidium macrostoma
CCCCCCCCCCCCCCCCCCGCCCGCTGATGGGGAATGTTTGCAGGGAAGTAGTGCAAGCGTGCATCTCTGGGTAAATGTTCAGAGATGTGTTAGGAAAAACAGAAGAAATATTTTACTGTAATATTTCTATAAATTTATTAATTCTTTTATTCATCAATCACTTTATCTTAGTCTTGGTCACAAGGGATCCTGAGCATATCTCGGGATCTCGGGAACCCCTGGGTCGAGGCAGGAATACACCTTGATTGGAATAAGATGCCAGTCCATCACTGTGCTTCATGCATACACATTCAAACCTAGAAGCAATCCACCTACCAGCATGTTTTTTGGGACGTGATACTCCAAACAGACAGTAACCCGAGCTCTCAGGAACCGAGGACCCTGTAGCTCTGATGCAGCAACACTATATGTTGCATCTCTCTGCCCCCTTTTCCAACTTAATTTTAAACAACCTAGTTCTTTCCTTATTACATCCAGTACCTTGAATTCACAACCCCAGCAAAACACGACACTTGCGCATTCATTTCTCTTTCTTTTTTTCCCTCATGGTTTGGTACATGCGACACTAAACACCTGCTCACACACTGATATTACATGCCTGTATGTTGGCAGACAACTCTTAGATTGTCACACATCGCCATTGTATATTTTGCAGATTTGCAAATGCAGAAGAACAAGTTCATGTTCTAGCATACTATCTAGAGAAAAGGAGTCAAAACAATGCAACAGAATAGGTATTCAGATCAAACCAGCTTGCAGCTTAAACACAGTAGCACGTGCGACAGCGCATGTCTTTGGTATTGACAGCAGGTTGCTATGGCAGCAGAGTTGACAGCTCAGCACTATCAGGCTGGCCTCTGTGCTGCTGCTGCTGGTTCAGCTGTGTGAACATAAAGCACATGCAAACACGCGTCTAATTCCTCTCATTTGTGTTTACGTGAACATGCAGGCATTGAAACAGTGATTATTCAGCCAGTGGAACACGTGACATGAGGGCCAGTGACCAAATGCATTGTGATGCAGCCGGTTTGGGGGAGAACATGAAATTTTATCCTTCTGTTTATATCCAAGTGGATATTTCATAAAGTACTTCAGGAAAGTAAATGGGTTTAGAGCACAAAGGCAGTGCGAGTCATTGAGATCATGCTGGTGTTGTCTTACATCATCTGACACTCACCATGATGTCACCCTTGCACTCATGGAGACAGTGCATGGCCAGCTCCTGATTGGTCCCTCCTCCATACAGTGCACTGGAGCAGGCCAGGTGCATGAGGTCATTCACTGCAGACACACAAACCCACATAAATAGACACATCTATCTACTGATACATATACATTACATACACTCACAGTCACTTTGTTAGGAACACCTGTTCACCTAGATATTTATGTAGTTAGCTAATCACGTGGCAGTAGTGCAATGCAAAAGAAATCATGCAAGCGCTTCAATTAATGTTTACATCAAACAGCAGAATGGGTAGAAAACTGTGATCCCTGATCATGGCATGGATGTTGGTACCAGATGGGCTGGTTTGAGGAATTTCACACACACAACAATCTCTAGAGTTTGCACAGAATGGTACGAAAAACCATTTGAGAGATCAGAGGAAAGTGGCCAGATTGGTTTGAGCTGCCAGGAAAGATATAGCAACTCTTTACAACTGTGGTGAGCAGAAAAGCATCCCAGCATGCACAACATCAAATCTTGAGGTGGATGAGCTACGCAAGCAGAAGACCACATCACGTTGCACTCCTGCCAACCATGAACAGGAATCTGAGGCTGTCATAGAAACAGATTTACTCAAACTGGACAGTTGAAGATTTAAAAAAAATAAATTAAAAAATCACCTGGCCTTATTTCCATTCTTTAACTGTCCCATTTCAGTGAGTCTGTGCCCATGATAGCCTCAGATGCTTGTTTTTGGCTGACAGGAGTGGATCCTGCTGCGGTCTTATGCTGCTGTACCCCATCCAACTCAAGGTTTGATGTGTTGTGCATTCTGAGATTCTTTTCTGCTCATCATGGTTGTAAAGAGTGCTTCTTTGAGTTATTATTGACTTCCTGTCAGCTGAACCACTCCGGTCATTCTTCTCTGATCTGTCGCTCATCAACAAGGTGATTCAGCCTACATCCTCCACACACAGGATGTTTTTGTTTTTTAAACTCTAGAGAATCCCAGATCAGCAGTTTCTAAAATACTAATCTGACACCAACTACCAGGCCACAGTTGAAGTCACTGAGATCACATTTCACCCCATTCTGATGTTTGATGTGAATATTAACTGGAGCTCTTGACTTTAATGATTTTAAGTATTGCGCTGCTGCCACATGATCGGCTGATTGGATAGCTGCATAAATGTGCAGGGGTACAGGTGTTCCTATTAAAGCGGACTGTGACACACACAGGCAACAAATTAAATGAAAAATCTGAATCCATAAGTGGAGCAGATGTGAGCTCCAGACAGACGTACAGACTGATACAATTAACATCCTACCATGTTCCTTGGCATATATAAAAATATCAATTTTAGACTGTGAAAGGGGGTTCATTACTGCAGGCAGATGGCAGGACCTTCAGTCACAAAGCCTGCTCAACTGGCTGTGGTTCACTAAGAACTAAGAATGAAGCATAGCCATATACATTTAGATCTATGGGAAACAAATCTGTACATAGGATTAGAAATTATGGTTGAATGTGCGTGTTCAATGACTGTGATGCTAGTGCATTTGTCTGACAGAAATGCAACTGATCATCAGGTAGAACAGCCTGTTCACACAACATAGAGAGTATAAAGCAGGACTGCAATGCGCTAACCCCTTACTACAAAGACAAAATGCACATTTGAGAGCTCAGCAGTCTTCTATAGAGATGTGGTACATTCTCAACCAGCGATCAAGAGCATGAGTGAGGTACAAGAGAACAGTACAGGACTTAAATGTAACCTTTAGTTGCTCAGTATCTCTGTTTGGTGTGGGGGACATGTTGCTGTAATGGTTTGGCTTCAGTGAGAATCAACAATGTTATTCTGACCGATCACCTTTATTTTTATAATGAAACATTACTATCCTGATGATGAACATGTGATGACCCCATCCACAGGCCATAAGGCCTCCCTGAGAATCTGTGCCAGGACAAGTTGTAGCTGTGCACAACACACCTTGCGTAAGCCACTTTGTTATTTTTTCCCTTTGTCACGCAGATATGGATATGTTTTAAAAGGCAAATCGACACTCAAATACTGAAACCCGACTCGTGACTACCTGTCACAAGTGTGAGATTGTTTAGTGGTTACTAAAATTGGTAACAAACTACATTGAGACTGTACTTGCTCACTCGCTCTCTGTTTTGCCACACAATTCAGACTGATTGGTCTTTACAATACTTGCATAACATTTTTGACACACAGAGCTAGTTATAAAATGGCAAAACAAGGAAAAGGCTTCTCTCCAACTTTCAATCTATAAAGCACTTGAGTAGAAAAGCAGAGTATGTTGTGTTTGAACAGAGCTACCTCTCTCCTGCTGCTGGCCTTTGGACTCCAGCTCAGGCAGTGGCGCCCACACCAGCTCAGCCTTGTGTGGGTCGAGCTGCGCAGCCGAGCGCTCCTTCAGCTCGGGCACCTCCGCTTGGTATCTCTGTCCAATGTTTATCCGCCTGAGAGGCAGAGAGAGAGAGAGAGAGAGAGAGAGAATAAAGGGGACAGACAGAGATAAAGTCTGTGAATGTATTTATATATATAAATTGTATGCTTTACATATATTACATATGTATGATTTACATATAGATTGTATGTGCAGTCATGAAAGGAAACCTGATCAATTACTTTAACGATAATCATTTCAGTTTGACAGCTGTATTGTTATTAACAAAGCGAAAATCTACTAAAAGCTTGCACCTTGACAGCCAGCATTTCTTTAGAAAACTTAACAATGAAGTATATTTGTAATATAAAGCAGCGATATTCTTTCTGAGGTTCAAGTCAGTTTAATTCCAAGCCTTTCTTCTTTACCAGTCATGTTTCAGGTTTCAAAACGGAGCACTTAATTGACACAACTGAAAATCATGAGGAATTTATGCGCACAAGTTAGCTTGCAATTTGAAATCCAAATAGCACCGTTATTCCATCCTAAGTAAACCGTTTATAACAAAAAAAATCCATGTCCTACATCCAAATCTGCCTTTCTTCTTTATACATAATTTGCTCTTTTGATTATGCCAGTGGCTTGCCAGTGATCATGCTTAAATATCTTGTGAATTGTTTTACTTTCACACTAGAAATGCAATATCAGCTTTTAAGAGGCAATTTTTATGATACACTCAAAAGGTGTGTGTCACATAGGTGGTAATTTAGCATAGGCTGCTTTACCACCCTGCTGGGTAATGCTGGGAAATTATCAGCCTGGAAGTCCTATAGGTCTGCAGGAATCAGTAGACTTTGGCCTTGGATAATTTACACAACATTAGCACTCCATGCTATTCATAGCCAACTGTTCCAGGTCGCTAAAGGCTGATTTATATTTCTGTCTAGCCGCAGAGATCAGGCAGATAAGCAAGGTGGCTGATGTGCACACCTCTGAAATGACACATCAGGAACATCTGTATTGTGAGAAACCATTGCACAGGGAATATTCAACAGCACTAGATTTGGGATGAAATGCAAAAATAAACTAGAACAAAATAGCGGACAATGGTACTGAAAAATAAAGCAGTTTGCAAGGCAACTGGCCAAATTAGTGTGTTAATCTAATCTTTTGATGACCCCTTGTTACATCATTATCTAATAGTGATAAAGGAAAACCCTGGGTGAACATTAATGAGCATAAAAATTGCAATACAAGACAAAGTTGTTTGCAAGATTTGCTAACCGTCATGTTGACTTCTATAGCACATGTTAATGTTAAATTCTCTAAAAATGCAAAAACATAAACCATCTACTAGATTCTAAAAATGGGTGTTTGGGTCAAATTTGATAAAACAAAACTTAAATTTCTCCCTTTAAATACTTTCATCTATGTTTCTCCACCTTTTAGACCAATCGCATCCAATACTAGAGGATCATAGGATGCACAGAATCAGCTATAAGCAAAATAGTTGTGCTATATTTTGACAGGTTGGTCACTATTAAATAAACTTCTAAAAATGGACAATGTAAACTGATAATCAGATAATGAAATCTTATTTGTATCTAAATGCGACAAATGAGAGTTATTTCAGCAGATATCTATCCAGTTTGGCAACTTCTCACAGCCCCCTCCAAAAGTATTGGAACAGTGACAGACTTTTGTCTCTGTTCACTACCACAATGGATTTAAAAAGAAGCCATCAAAATGTGATTGAAGTGTAAACTCTCTGCATTAATTCAAGGAATTTAACAAAAAATACTGCGTTAAATGTTTGGAAATGACAGCCTTTTTTTTTTTTTTTTTTTTTTTTTTTTACACTGTTTTTTTACACAGTAATGGGACAGTTGACTGATGAGCAGCTCCATGGCTGGTTATGGTCCGTTTCCTCTTTATTTCTTGACAAATTAAGGAGATAAAAAGGTCTGGAGTTGATTTCAAGTGTTGAATTTGCATTTGGCAGCTGTTCATAGGAACTCTCAATATGCCTAAGAGACGTCAATGCAAATGAAGGCGGCCATCATTAGGCCGAAAAAAACAAAAACAAAGCAGACCTATCAAAAAGATAGCAGAAACTTTAGGTCTGGCCAAATCAACAATTTGTTACATTTTTAAAAAGAAGGAATGCACTGCTGAGATCAGGCAACAAAAAAGGCCTGGAAGACCACAAATGAAAACTAAAGTTGATGATAGCAGAAAAAAATAGCCAAGAACACTCTCAAGGAGATGGGAGTGTAAGTGTCAAAGTCTACAATCATGAGACGCCTTTATGAATGAAAATACAAAGGGTTTATCTCAGAAAGTGAAACACTGATAACAATCAAGGACAGAAAGGCCAGATTAGACTTTGCTAGAAAGACTGCACATTACTGGAACAAGATTCCAGAAGAGCATGGAGAAGGAAAGCAAGGGCTCATGAGCCAAAGCATGCCATCATCATCTGACACACATAGTGGACATGGGCATGTGTGCCAATGGAACAGGGTCACTGGTGTTGATTGATGATGTGACTACTGATGGAAGTAGCAGGATGAATTCTGAAGTGTATAGAGCTATACTTTCTGCTCAGATTCAGTCAAATCCTGAAAAACTGATAGGACAGAGCTTCACAGTACAGATGGATAATGACCCAAAACATACCGTGAAAGCAACCCAAGCGCTTCTTAAGCCTAAGAAATTAATGTTTTTAAATGGCCGAGTCAGTCAAGCCAACTGAGCATGCTTTTCACTTACTGAAGACAAAACTGAAAGCAGAAAGGCGGCTGCAGTAAAGACCTGGGAAACTTGAGGCGGTGGTTGATTTGAATCCAATAATTAAAAATGATGCTTATATTTATAATTAGGTTAGTTTTGTTCAGTTACTTTTGAGGCAGTGAAAATGAAGGAACTAGGTAAAAAATGGCTATAAGTCTTAAACGATTAACGCAGTATTTTTGTTAAGCCTCTTGATTAATGCTGAAAAGTTTACACTTCAAATCACATCTTGCTGGCTTCTTTTCAAATCCATGGTGGTGGTGTTCAGAGGCAAAATGACAAAAATTGTGCCACTGTTCCAATACTTTTGATGAGGACTGTGTCTTAATTATGAACTAAGTTTCGTTTGTTTTGAAATATCATGAACCAGTTTGGCAACAATGAAATAAATCACTAAGATTATGATTATACTTGACTCTCAATTTACATAATTTCCCTTGCATCTACCTGTGACAAACAGATAGCAGAACCAAACTGGATTTTCAGTTACACTGTTTGTTATTTTTAATATGGGTAGAGGAGGATGTAATTTTAGTAGGGCTTTATTTACCATTTAAAATATTTACCATGCAATACTGTACACATATTTTAATGGTTTAAAGTGGCATGTTCAAAGTTACTTAAAAGTCTATGTGAAAGTATACATCTTTGTACATATATTCAAGGACATCTTTGTAAATATTTTTGCATTTGCAGATTTATACAGATTTTTTTTCAGGACATGTCAACCTCACATCTGCAGAGCCCACATGAATTATCTGTTTGTCTACATATATATATATGTGTGTGTGTGTGTGTGTGTGTGCGCTAAACATTAAGACACAGACAATTCAGCTGGTGCCAGTCAGAGATGATATCTCATCACTACTCTCTCTGCTGAGCCCCACAACACACACAAACACACACAAACACTACTACCGCAGCCAAGACAAGTGACACTGAAACAGTTACTCAAAACTGATAGCGTTTACAATCAAGCTGAGGGGAGTCAGAATATCAGACTCGCTGCCAACCGTTATAAAAAAACACATATGCAGGCACATGCAGACTGAACAGTACAGTTAATGCTGATCACTTTAACAAAAGTGATGTGTGTGTGTGAGGTGGAAGTAAGAGATAGAAAGCTGTTACTGTAAACCATGATGCCTACTGCACTTCCACTTGGATGTGGAAGTAGGTCAAGGACATAACAGTATGTGCTTTTGTGTTTGTGTGAGACATTGTCAGTACTTACGGCTCAACGCTGACAGGAGTAGCCTCACTCATAGCAGACAACACTGGAGGAGTAATCTCAGTGCTGTCTATAAACACAACAACAACAAAAACAAATGACTCCATTACTGACACATAATTACAGCCAGGGTTAATTACAACAATCATCTGCATTCACTAACAATTATTACTGAATGCATGCTGAATCCACTTTCAGATATGCACCAGTGTTTGTTCAAGTTCACAATCACCCCACATATAGTAAGATGTTAGATGGTAGGAGGTGCATGTGTGGGGCACTCACTAGAGCGGAGGAGGCTACGGGTGGCTGATTTGGGCGTAGCGGGCGGCGGAAGGCCCTGTGTTCCTGCGACAGCTGCAGCAGCAGAAAGGATGGCCGAGAAGTACAGGCCTGAGCCCTCTCTCACAGGGCTGAGGATGGGTGGAGGGGTGTAAGGGGGAAGCGTGAGCGGGTTATCAGCCAGCCTTACTGGTGAGCGAAGGTGGCTCTGGTAGGGCGTGATGCTAGAGTAAACGGGTGGTGCGATCAGCGTGCTCACTTTGGGCGGCGGGATGAAGAGAGGCTCCGGCCGAGGACGCCGTTTCGCCTTGGACGACTTGCCATCTATGTCGCCACCAAGCTCAGCTCCGCCATTCTGGAGTATGAAAAGAGAGACAGACGTGTGGTGACTAATGGCATGAAGAAGAAAATATTTATGGGAACATTTGTGGGCTTGTTCTCTCTCTTCGTGGTGGAAAAAAGAAAGTGGAAAAGTGACAGAAAATAGGAGAACATGTCTGGGTTAGATTTCAAAGGATGAAAAACAAACACTAGGGATTATGGTGGAAGCTTTAATCCAGGTTTTAAGTGATGGGGATACAGCGGATCAAAAAGCAAAAAGAGATCAGGGTCAGAGGATCACTCCCCATGCACAGACACACACTCACCTGGCTCGAGCTCTCAGACACAGAGTTGCGTAGTGAGCGGCGGCGCGTGACAATGACGGAGGGTTTGTGGTCAGTCCGGTTTGGGTCACTGGGCCGCAGGGGCCAGCCGACTGAGAGAGAGGTCTGCTCCTGGTCTAAAGAAGTGGGGTCTGCCCGGCGTACAGGAACGGACACTGGGATTACCAGAGGCACCAGGCTCTCATCTCTCACACGTTTGGCACTCGAACCCTCCATCTCTCCAACCCCTCGACCGGGGCCTGATGCTGGGGGGCTCCAGGACCTGTGAGACTCCTACACATATATAACGTATCACAGAGGACCATATAAACACAGACTGCCATTATGATTTTCCTAATTATACTTCGCCCACACTAAAGAAGCTTCTTAAAATAAGGGAATTTTAAAAAAAGAAGCTGAAAATTGATGGAAATAACGAAATAATTTCCGAGGCGCTGCATTTCATTCTTAGCTGAGGAATGCCATGCAGTGCAATGAGGAGAGTGGGAATTATCTAGTAAATGAGTTTTGGAAATGACTGGACAGCACACAGGCATTATAATGTGTTTCAGGCTCTCATTATTCAGACAGGATATTACATGGACTTCCATTTTTATGTCTTTGGTACATGCAAGTATAAGGAGTTAAAGCCGAAATCTCATGCCAACCATATATCGGCTGATACTTTGATATCCAATATCAGTGTGTCTCTTTTCACAGGAAAAAAAAGCTTCCAAATTCACTTTGCAGGTTTCAAACATTTGCCAGAAGAAAGCAATGCACATGCAGAAATATGCTACAGTAACTTGTATCAATAGCATTTTGAAACAAAGGCATGTAACAACAGCTCTGGATAATAAATCTAAGCTTTATTACGGATATATTTGTGGACACAAAGCCAAAGTTCCTTCCTTCTCATTTAACTGCATGTACACTTAATAGAAACAAAAAGCAGGTCTCGATTACCACCAATTTTCAAATCCTCTTTATTTTAAATACAATTTTGTTCAATTCTGAGGAACAGAACAAACCCTCCTGCAAAGGCTTTGTTTCCTGTATTCTCTAGACATTTCCTGTTTCTCTGCGTGACCAGACCAAAACATGCATGTGAACATTTCACAGCACTGAAACCAACAAAAAAAAAAAAATCCTCAATGTGACTAAATAATGCACAACAACAAACAAATCAGAGCCTAATTTAATTGATATAAATGTCTTTTTTGCCACAGCTGACACTTCAGTTTGCAACCGCAGGAATTTCCAACACTTACCCTTCCTCGAGCCCTGTCCTGGCTCACATGCGCAACAGCAACAGTCTAATCCAAAACTATTCTTCAGAAATTTTTTACCTACTCACGTAGAAAATACAAGTGTGGGCAGGAAGATTTTTTTATTTATTGTTGCACTGGTTTGCATAGGTTAAGTTTCTACTGGAGTGTGCTTTAGGGCTACTCATGCAGCGCCTGAGGTCAGTAGTATATGCACCCACACACCCAAACTATTGTTACTGGAGCTGCCGACCTTCTTAAAAAGAGGCTTATGTAACGCAAACTTAACAGTTAACATGCTACAGGAAAGTAAACGGAGTCTCAGCAGTAGGAACAATGAACATGAAAAAGACAAAACATGTCTAGACAGATGCATAGATTCAAGGTGCATTCTAACCAGCTCTTTTTTTTTTTTAAACCACTCATCTAAAATAAATCCATCAACATGTTAACAACCAAAAATGAGTCAACTGGTTTGAACAGATGGATGTGCAATACATTTAAATTTCTTACAGCGGTTGTTCATTCTTTTAGTGTGAAACCATTAATAAATATTTACTAAGCCCAGCTAATAGCATTATGTGTGATATGAATATACTCTGTAGCCACTCAAGAATTGAATGATATGCATTTGACCAATTTCACTACTCTGTACTTATGTCATAAGCAAAATTACAATTCTGATTTGTACCCACACATTTTATTCATAAACTTGGGCCAATTTGAGCCATTTCAGCCAGGGAGGTTAGAACGCTCATGCCAACTTCCAACTCCACCCTGGAACTCTAAAGTCTACAGAGGCACAACCTTTAGCCCTGTGCACTCTTCTACCTAATACAAGACCTAATATATCCTTTAGCTGCTACTTCATGGGAACCAAGCAAGCGCACGCAAAAAAAAAGGGCCAAAATAATGAATTACAGCTCAACTTAAATTAATCTATGACCCTATATTATGCAGAACGTATATACTTAATATACACATTTAATATGCGAGAGAGAATTGCTGACTGTAAACCTAACGGCAAGGGACAATCACTTGTATTTGTCAGCAGAGGCAGTGGTTAGAATCGACATGAGAGCTAGAACTGCAGCACCTGTTCTATTCACATTCTGCTACAGTACAGTAGCGAAACCTGCAGAACCAGTAGGCACTTCAAAATGGTTTCTGTGCGCGTTCTATTAAGAAAGTCTTCCACAAACGAGTGATCACGGTCTTGTTAGAACTATTCTTGTTTCATCAACGGGGCACAATAGTCTTACTTTCATTTCACAGTAAATATTAGGGTGTCTTGCTGATCTTACCTTGACTGTGTGTGAAGGTAAGGACTCCATCTCAGAGGCCTTCTGTGCCAACGTCTCCAGGTTGGCTTCTTGGGACACCCTCCTCTTTCGCCGCGTGCTCTGGATGACCCCTGTAGGAGCAGCTCGGATGGCCTGCTTGACTCCAGCCTCGCTTGCTTCAGTGGCTCCATTAGATGGCTCAACAGATATGAGGATGGGATTTTCTGCTGCCTGTCCTCCACCCTCTTTGGAGAGGCGCCGAGACCTCCGAGGTCCAGCTTGTTGCGTCTCGGCGGATGCTTGAGGAAGGACAGGAGGGCACTGAGGAGCATTTTCCTGGGGCTGTGTTGATTCAGGCGTGTCTTGGGATTGCCCTGTCGATTGCTCGGGTTGGGAAAGTGATTGTGGTTGTTTGGCAGCAGAGGAATATTCCACTACTTGTTGATTCTGCTGTAGCTTTTGTATTTGTTCAGCTTTTTGCTGATTTAGTGAATGGGGCTGTTGCACTTGCTGCTGTTGAGATTTCTGCAAATGTTGCTGCAATTGCTGTTGTAGTGGCTGCGCTTGCTGTTGCATTTGTAGCTGTTGTGGCCTTTGTATTGACTGCTGCTGCTGGATCTGGTTTAAATGCGGTGTTTGCTGTTGTGGCTGTGTCAGTTGCGACTGCGCTAGTTGTTGCGACTGTTGTTGATGTTGCAGTATTTGTTGTTGTTGTTGTTGTACTAGCTGTTGTGTTTGCTGCTGAATTTGCTGTTTGTGGAGCATCATTCTCTGGATTTGCTGCTGCTGCTGCTGAAGTTGCTGCTGCTGCTGTTGAAGTTGTTGTTGTTGCTGCTGCTGCTGCTGCTGAATTCTATTTTGGGAATTTGTTTGGGCGCTGTTTACAAAATTCACATTTTGCAAGGTTCTGTTACCGTGGAAAACCTGATAATAGCCTGCTGCCAAGTTTTGCCTGGGCTGCCCGAAAGCTAACTGAAAGGGCTGAAGCACCGATGTGCTCCCAGTGGTGGACGTCACATTCTGCTGGGGATTGAAAAGTCCAGGTTTGTGACCCTGCTGAAAGGCTGGTTGCTGCTGCTCCCAGTCCAGACCACTGCTGGCTTTAGAAGCATCCCTAAAGGCTTCGCCGCCTGTGTTAGGTGCCTGTTGTTGCTTTTCTGCCATCCTAATGGTGGCTGGCTGCTGCTGCGGTATTGCAATGCCGTCAGGTACCTGCTTTACAAAACCAGTCTGTGCTCCCAGGTATGGACCATAGTTCTGAGGCCAAGCTGTCGTTGCGGCACTCTGAGGCCAGGCTGTAGGTCCCTGCGGAGGTCGCTGGGATAACTCCTGGTGTGGCCACTTCATCGCCATAGTCTGTTGGTAATGGCCTCGGTTTTGGTTGCCCTTCTCTGGGCTGAAAATGACAGAGTTGAGAAACATATGTGGTGCATCAGCAGTGGAGCTTTCCACAGCCACAGCCTCATTGTGACCGGACTCTGAGGGAGGGGCCCCTATGCTATAGTAGGAGCTCTCTGTGCGCTGAGAAGCTTCTTTCATTGCTACGCCCTGGTCGGTAAAGAAAGTGATGCGTTTGCCTGTCCTTTTTGTGTTGGCTTTCTGTTGAGCTGGCAAACTCATGACTATCATGAATAAGGATGGTAAGAGAGGGCTGGAGTGCGCTCGTGAAGGACTAAAGTGTTCAAACCTCCAAACCACACCAAGCTCCCTCCAGTGGGATTAATCTTCTATGTCCCTCTTTATTCACAAATGTAGTCAGAGGTTTTAAAGAGTCTGTGATCATCCAAATCTACTAAGCATCATTGGAATGGAAGTCAGCTTTAAAATGCAAAACTGTAGCATCCCATTAGCAGAAATCACAGTGTCAACTGACAAACCCTCAAACATGTCTATTGTTTCCTTTGCACCAAGTCTTCTTCTAGTCCTAGTGTATCAAGGCAGTTGATACAATCTCCTGAGACGTGACTTCTGTTGCGTATTCATGGGTGACAACCTAAAGAGAGAGGGACCAAAACTGTCAGTCACAAGTGTATGCACTTAGAAAGGAAATCCGCATTTTTCACAAATTTAGACAAAGTGAAAGGGTTTACGTAGAAATGGTTAATTCAGCAGGTGGTGTGGCAGTCATTTAGTATGACTGATCTCAAGGAATGAAAAATGCAGAGTGCATTCAAATTACACTGCTTACTATTCTTTGACTCCAGTGCATACAGAGATGAAAAAAAAACACATTTCGGGTTCACACTCATTTCAGCAAACCACCAATGATACCACATTCTGAGTCACAGCAGAAAAAGTGAGAACACACTCAACTGTACGTTTGGAAAACTTAACTGTAAGTTTGGCAACTGCAAATTATTATTTGTCTTCTGATATCCTCTGATTTCAGAGAGAGAGAGAGAGAGAGAGAGAGAGAGAGAGAGAGAGAGAGAGAGAAAGAGAGAGACACGACAGAAAAAGAAAAAGGGAAAAAGCTACATACAAGCCAAAGAAAGTGTGTAAATGTATCAGGTACTGCACATCAATTAATGAAACCAAGCTTCAATTCTGAATTGCATGATGCCATTTCAAATTATATTAAATTAACAATATATTAGGCACCAACACTGCATTAACATTATATGCCCTTTTTTCTTCTATTCAGTAATATTTGCGAACCCTTAGCACCTAAAGCCTTTATTTCAACCATTTTTCCAGAAGAACCTTCAGATCTCAAAATTATTTACACTTTCCGAGCTTAACATTTGTCAGCAGTAAAACACTTCTCCATGGAAACTATTCTGTGGTTTCATCAGCTCTGAATTTGACTCTCTGCTGAACACTGACAAAATAGCTTTGCGTGTGTATATTACGAGGAGCTGATTTATAATGAAACAGGTCTGAGATCTAAAATCACGCAGGTGCTGCAACCAAGACCCCAGGACGCTAGATCTTATTTCATTTATTCACAGTGAGGTTTGGGAGGTACTGAAAACATGATGACTTCAAGTGACACCGATTACAACCAGAAGTTCCTCATTCTCAGCACCAGCCTTTAATATATGAATGCAACATGTTAACTCAAGAATGAGCTCCTGCAAGATTCACCAGGTCATTCATTTAAAAAAATAAAAAATAAAAAAAAAGCAGCAGCCTGGACTGCCTTTGCTTAGAACAAGTGCGCAGAGACGGTACGAGGGGGAAAACCCAGCATGCTCTTAGATCGCAAATAACAGTTTGCATTTGCACTCTGATCCTGCCACAACACTAAATATACAAATACAACACTGTCAAATGATGAAACTGTTCAGGCATTTCTTGAAAGTGCAGCCTTAAAAAGGACCATCGTCTACAGTAAATATGCAAGGAAAGCAACCGCGATCATGCAGAACGTTGTAATTAAGGATCTATAACATGTTCAAGCAAGACACTGAGCAAGGCACGCACAGTCATGTGTAAATTGTTTGGATGCGAGTGGTCTTGACATTTAGAATTGTATAAGTGACAACTGCCATATTATGATAGCATTAAAAGACTCTGGTTTCCACTTGGCAGCTTGTTCAGGATCATTTCATTACACACGTTGAGGAGAACAGTGCCTGGGCTGGAGGTCAGAGCCACGTACTTCAGCGTACTACCACACCGTATACATGGTAAACAGTATGGTTTTAGAGAGAAGTAGCACAATATTCGGACACAAAATACTACTTAGTACAGTATTAGGCCACTTGGTTGGGAACTATACATGGTGAAACAGTCTTAAGAGGTTTTTTAATATGTATTACATTCAAAGTGAATCCACTGACACAGCAAACCAGGATTAGATCTAGCCATATTTCTAATACACACTTTTCTTCTTTAAGTATCTTTCTACCTAAAATGCAATTACAATCATTTCATGCACCTTAATTCATTTAGGTAGGCGATGTCCACGTTTGCTAACAAAGGAGAGATATTATAGAAGGTAGAAAACGTGAATGTTTAAAGCTAACTTCTCCAACAACAAGGAAATATAGGAGGCCTACAGTTTACGAGAGTTTACGAGGTAACTGCAAACCAATTAAAACTTCTTTTTTTTTCCATGTTAAAGTACAGTACAGCCTCACTCCCAGGTGAAAATGCATAGTAAAAGGTACAACAGATAAGGGTACTAGCCCCGACAAGGAAAGGTACAGTTTAGTAGCCAGAGAGCGCAAGGAGGATGCAACGTCAGAATAAGGTATAACGACACACGAGGCCAGAATTAAGCTTGTAATGTCAAGTGCCATCACCTAATGCCCTTTAATTGTACATTTCAATCAGTCAAAGCGCTATGTTTGCCACGGAAATGTGATTTTTGTTTGTGCGTTACTGTAGTGTGTAGACGCTCGGCGTTGCGCACTACTATAAGAGCCCATGCTGGAGCCCCCTCCTCTGAGTCCAGCTCAGCTCAGCTCAGCGCGATTTACGAGAAGTCTTTTGTTGCAGAAACGGGATTATAAGCTACACTGACTAATTCCGTGGCACACTGCAACAAAGTGCGACAACAATACGCCATGTAAAGGGCCAGCACAGGATGATAACAGTGACCGTGGTCCTGGAGAAAGGCAGAGCAGTCTCAGCCTGCTGAGCTACAGAGTTGCCTTCAGCTTCAGAGTTGTCAACTCTGGAAACGCAACTAAACTGAAGCACAGTTGAAGCTTTCGATATGACAAAGCTTTCTTTAGTGACCGACCAACGTACGACTAACGTTACGCAATGTCACATCTGGTCCATGTCTCCTTTTTTTCTTTTTTCTGCATACCCATCCAAACTGTTAACGTTACAATGTAGCAAGTTAGCCCCGACAGAACTCAAGTTGTTTACAAATCTGTTCGGCGCGCAATGGGTTGATTGAAGTGTCCACCATTTTGGTAAATACAACCATGGTCTAGTTTGCAGGCGCTAAAATAATCTTCCAAAGATCTTACCGCTTTCTTCAGGCATCGCAGAGACAGAAACTCCTGTATGTCCATGCGCCAGAAAGCAATAGCCCAGAAATGACTGCATGCACATCCAAGGTTGAGTCATGCTATGCTGACCTCACTCCCGTATTACTCAAGAGGTAGACTTTCGCACAGATAAAAAAGGATTCAGTTAGAAAACGAATAGTTTCTCTGCAAAAGAAAGAGCTACGAGGGGTTGGAAAAGTGCACGCTGTTTGCGTTCATCTGCATACACGTCTTCAGGCTTTTTAAGGCGCAGTCCATAAGCACTATCGAACAACACATTTCTGTTTCAGCTCCAGTCTTGTGATCCTCCAGTCCAGTTGGCCTCGCCTACTTCCGCTTCCATATAAGGCCATGACTTCCATGTGGGGCTGAGAGTACAGCAAACGCGCCGGGGTCGTGCGGGAAATTCCGTCAGAGGGGAAAATGCGGTGTTCAAGCGTGAGTGAGGAACCAACTCTCCAAATAACTCTCCAACGCAGCCAGCTATAAATCCATTACTGTAAAGGACCGCTCCAGACTTTTGGGAAGAATTAAACAAACGAGAAAGCAGTAGGCCATAATCAACAGAGTTTTGTGCAAAGCAAATGAAAGCCCACTGATTCCATTTACAGCCAGAACTTCAATAATAAACCAGCGGTTTTGGAAAAATGTAAACCTATTTGATTTGACACACACACACATTATATATATATATTATATATATATATAACATTATATGTATGTATGTATGTATGTATACATTATATGTATGTATGTATATA
>JAQQZR010000005.1:14658327-14682115 GCA_030068235.1 Notoglanidium macrostoma
ACCTGCAGGTAAGAATGGCAATGTGGTCGATCATACAAAAACTTTCTTATATATTTTAACAGTGTATTTGGTTTGAATTCTCAGGGTTGAAGTTTTTTAGTAGTAAAACTTCATGTGCCTAACATGGCTAATAGTTGAATAGTTGGTTTGTGTTCATATAACACATCTGTAGGGTCTGTGGAATTTATTCTTACACCAAATGGCTGCAAGACGTTTGAGATCCCCCTGCTGTGAACTGCATGGTGGGATACAACTAATATGCCCATGACAGATCACCTTTTGTAGTTGAACCTCTTTTCACAGACATTGCTCAGGTTCTGTCAAATACCACATTACTCTACACCATAGACACATATCAGTAACTGTGCTTGTACACGAGTTAAGCAGAAGCATAAACCATGGCCTTCTCATACTACAAAGTCCATGCAAGCCTAAAACAGTAGATTGACAGGAGACATACAAAATTCATTTACTGTATTTTATAGAATCCGCTGATATAAAACGAAAACAACAATAAAGAGGCTTTAGAATCTGGGGACTGATTTCTAACACATTATTGCTATATGTGCAGGCTACAGAGCAGTTCAGAACAACAGCTACAGACATGACCAAGCATGCTTGCCAAGAGAAAGGAGACACTGGGCCCCAATAGCCATGTGTCAAGAGTGTGTGCATGCTGTCTCTCTGCTGTGGCTTAAAATAACGTGCAAAGCCAACAAACATTCATTGCAGTGGTTCTTGACACGGTGCTACACTTCTTGAGCCTATTCTGTGTGGGTAAGCTATGAAATATTTATGAGGTAGGGTCAAAATGATATTATGTAACAGATTTTCATTTGATGAAGCTGAATTCCTTCAGTCAAATCTCAACCCCTTTCTAAACATATTCCACTACTTACTAGTGGAAATACTCCATAATTACAAATCACTACCAACAAAATAGTAGGCTTGCATAAACCTGAACATCTAGGATGGTTTCAGAACGTCACTTTAAGATAGTTACAGATAGCATGATATCTCCCTTTAGGTGAAATTCCCTAAAATAAAATACAAATGGGTTGTGCATTCTGAAAAAAGGACATCCTTTCTTTTAGATAGTACACTGTGCATTTAACAAACCCTTCAACATACTATAGCTAGCAGTCTGCAGGAAGCATCTACAGTAGCTTGGACATGCACTTCTGTCATTAAAAAAGGAACCGCCCAGTGCATTAGAAGTGAAGCTCAGGATCATCTTCCGACATTTTACACCAACCCGAACTCATCGTTATATAAATGCAAGACTGCATTTAAAATGAACACACAGGAAATATCATGGTTATTACAGTACCTCAGTATTTCACGTAGCACTTCTGCGGTACACTCACTCTGCTTTAAGAGCGTTGCTTTCAGGGGCGGAAAAAAACTTTCAGGCGTCACTTCCTAGTTTGTAACATGAGCACAGTGCTTTTAAAAATCAGGATATAGCCCGAAAAAGGCTCTGAATACTATTTCGATCTATTTTAAGTATGCATGAGCATTTTTAAAGGTGTGCTTTTCACTGGAGACATTTCAGCAATAAGGGGATCTTTACTACACTGCTGGAGCGATTGATTGATCAAAGTGTTTGATCCTTCACTGATCAGCTATAAAGGAATTTCCAAAAGACGTGTAGTTTTCTCATAAGCGTTTACAAATCAGCAAATGGAACTATAAAACAGGACATGACTCTTGAAACGGACAAGATTTAACTGTTTACTGCACTGAAGATGAAGCTTTATAATCTGCCACATCCCGATTGAGACGTCTGACCTAAATAACGTGCGTCCCAGCATAATTACTCAACGACCAATAAGAACCAGCGCAGGACGTCACGTGATTTTCACGGCGTCAAAGAACATTCATTGACTCTTATGTGTTTAATAGCTGCAATTCTTCACGCTGGTATGGGTGTGTGTTTGAGTTAGACTTTTCATAATCTGTTTAAATACACACCCGGAGCGTTCACTAATATCCTAACGAAATCTTTGACTGGGTTGACGTCACATTGGTACATTCATATTTACTCGCTAAACAGCTTTCTAAAATTTTTTTTGCAAAAGGAGTAAATAATTTGTAATTTTGTAGCCTATTCGTTGGAAATCAGCGCTGGACAATAATATGTTAAAAGCTCTATTACACTGGTTCCCAACCCTGGTCCTTCAGTACTCACTGTTCTGCACATTTTACTGTTTTTTTCCTACTCTTACACACCCATTTTAACTCCGAAAATGATGGGTTGGGAATCTGCTCTCTACTACACACTTTTCGAGAGCCTGTTTTTCAAAAAAATTTGATTTACTTACTTGGATAAAATAAAACTGCTTATTAAATAAATAACAATAATTTCCAAAAAAAAAAAGTGCGGTGTGTTATCTGCGCTATAGGAACCTTTGTATAATGATGAACGGCACATGCTTATATTTTTGCAAAGCGTGTTCCTGAACTTTTATTTTGAAATATCCGTTTTTACCTCGACCGGAAGTTAATGCCGATAGTTGGACTCGTTTTACCCTGCTTCTGCACCCTAAACAGTATATTATGTTATTATTATATTATCAGAATATTATTTCATTATTTTCACGTCTGTGTAGTGCGTATCCACATGCGACATACTGTTTAGCATGATACGCTATGTTGTTTTAAAAGCTGATTTTCCCGCTGCTTTAAAAGGGAACTCGCGTCAGACCGCATTGCTTTGTGGGCACTTTTACGGCAGGCGGCGTCCCAAATCGCCTGTTTCATACTAAATAGTAGGCCAAATAGCACTCCAACTGGCGGCGTTAGTTTATTTCACATGTCGAGTGAATAGAGTGCGGTTTGGGACACAGACGAGGTGCAGCTGTTATTGTGCTGAATCGAGACCAAAGATTTATACATGGCTTCTTGTGATTATATAACATTAACTATTTAACTAACTTTGCTAAGTGATTTTCTTTTTTATGAAGATGTTAACAGTGCAAAGAGTTGTCTTAGCCTCTCGGCCAGGTAAGGACATTTTATTTCTATATTCTAACGTACTTTAAGTATTAATGTAAATATAATTCTCTAAATACCTTAAATATTTCATTTTGTTTGTGCAAAGGCAAAAACGGCCATCCATCTCCGGATAACTTCCGCGTGGAGGAGACGAGTTTATCCACTGAGCTGAAGCAGGGAGAGGTCCTTGTCAGGACGCTGTATCTGTCTGTAGACCCCTATATGGTGAGGATGGGCCTTTTTAAGCTTATTAATGATTACAAAATCAAGTGTATAAATAATTGTTGGTATAAATCAGGGTCATCCAAACTTTTTTGCTAAGAAAGGGGGTAGATAATACGGTCACCAAATTATGTAATTCTGCAAAAATAAAAATGTTTGTATTTACAGCATAAAAACAGACAAGCTCAAATATTTACATACGTTCATGGAGCACTTTATTAGGAACACTATACAAATACGGAAGGTTCTCCTTTTGCACTCAAAACAGCCTCAATCCTTCCCGTCATGGACTCCATAAGATTTCAGAAACATTCCTTTGGGATTCTGGTCCAGGTTAACATAAAGGCACCACACAGTTCCTGCAGATTTCCTGTTCTAACACAGCCTAAAGGTGACCGGGAAAGCTACTGAAAGTAATACACTTATTGTCATGTCCATGAACCACAGTTTAAGACAACTTTTGCCTTGTGCATTATCATAGCTAATAATCATATCTTCCAGCTGCTTCAGTTTCTCTGAAAATTTTGTCCATGATTTGTCTCAAGACATTAAATTCCTTTGTTACTGCAACCTACTCTTGACGTACGACGCACACGCATTTACACACACTGTCAACGCTGATTTTTGGCCATAGCCATAAAAAAAAAAAAATAAATCATTCAGTAAATTAATTTGCAAGTGAAGTCAGAGGGGAAAAAAGGCTCTTGCTATTTAGCTCTGGATTTAGGAGGCCAGAATTTGGACACTGCAGGTATAAATTGAAAATTTATAAAATTTATAAAATTGAAGTCAGTCGCATCTGATGCAGCTCAACTGCACTTAGACTAGCGGTAGGCAATATGCCACTTTTCAGGGGAACATAGCTAATGGTAGAAACAGACATATGAGTCCTGGGGTACAGTCAGTGTTCATGTTCATCCCAGAGGCGTTCAGTGGAGTTGATAACGGGACTCTGTACGGGCCAGTCGAGTTCCTCCACGCCATTATTGACAAAGGAAATGTCTTTATGCGCATCACTTGTCATGCTGGAACATGTTTGGGCTGCTTTGGTCCATGTAAGGGAAATCATAATGCTAAAGTATACAAAGACATTCTAAATAACTGTCCACTTCCACGTTTGTGGCAACAGTTTGGGGAAGGTTCATGTATGGGTGTGATGCTCAGGTGTCCACAAACGTTTGGCCATAAACCCTACACACTCTTGGTGAGGTGAACAAACCCATTCTCTCAACGCATATAACCAGCAGCTCTGAAATGAGCTGCAGAGACGTATCAAGTGCAAAGCAGACACTAACATCTGATCAAATAGTTTCTAGATCTCTTTTTCGAAATAAGATTGCTGAAGGGCTTTAAAAAGACATGACAATGTACTTTACTGACAATGTCCATATGGCAAAATACTGTATAGTTGTTCAATATTTTATTACAAATCACAAATTTAAATGAACCGTATCAAATATTTAGTAAAAGAAAATGAAATGTCAAGCTTGTGTTTGTTCCTGTGAGTAACAATAGAGTTGATCAGTGATTATAAAAGAATTGACAGTATCCCTAATATCTGAGTGTAATGTAACATCGGTTGGGATGATAATTAATATATCATGGCAAATTAAAACTTGCAAAAAATATGCTCTAAACAAGACCATTAAAACTGGGTTTGCATACTACAGTAACTGGAACTGATTATTCTGTTCACGTGCCCAGCGTTGTCGCATGAATGATGACACTGGTGCTGATTATCTGCTACCATGGAGGCTGGAGCAGTGTATCAGTGGAGGTGGAGTTGGTGTGGTGGAGGCCAGCAAGAATGCCCAACTGGCCATCAGTGACATTGTCACCTCCTTCAACTGGCATTGGCAAACCCATGATGTGATTCATGGTAACTATGCACAAAAGGTATTCCTTAGTGTCTGTACATGTTAGAAGATGTGCATGTTTCATGTGAGCTTGTATGACACATTTGGAATTTTTCCCCTGGTAGGTTGACCCCAATATGGTTCATGGCCACTTGTCATATTTTCTGGGTGCGGTAGGCATGCCTGGACTCACGGCTCTGCTCGGTGTGAGAGAGAAAGGACACGTGACTGCCGGGGCTGGACACACCATGGTGATCAGTGGAGCGTCTGGAGCTTGTGGGTCGCTCGCTGGACAGGTAATTTTCATGATCTTGCCTCATTTAACATGTTAACCTGTTGTTGTGTTATTTGAATGTAGTGTTGTGCTGTAAGATTGGCAGATTGGATGGCTGTGAAAGAGTTGTTGGGATCTGTGGATCAGATGAGAAATGCCATATCCTGGTGTCACAGCTGGGTTTCACAGCAGCCGTGAATTATAAGAAGGGGGACATCTCGGCAGCACTGAGGGACAGTTGTCCCAATGGAGTGGACATCTACTTTGACAATGTTGGAGGTCCTATTAGTGACACGGTCATATCACAGGTAGCCATTTCATCATGTACATCGTTACATACTCTTATGTGTGTACTAGTCTGCTCTATCTACGGAAATAATACATTTCTGACAACACGGTTATTGAAAACCCAACCATCCGATGTTATAGGAGCCCTGTGTAGCTGTATAACGTCTGCATTTGATGAAAGATGCACGGTCAGTGATGATGCTTAGTCAGCAAAAATGAAACAACTTGCATGTGAAGTCCATGGGTAATTCACTTTAGGTTCGCAACAAAATGTTTTCAGTTGGACTGATTTGCAGATGTCCACAATATTCATTTCAACAACTAGTACTGCTACTGAAATCATAACCAGGCTTAATTCTGTAACAAGTTCCAAACCAATTCAATAAAAAAAAGCACAACATTTATCAGACTGTTGTGGCTTGAGAGCATTATACTTATGATCTTAGTCCTTACATTGACCTCTTTTATCAGATCAGACACCAAATCTAATGTAACACACCAAACTGTAATAAAAATTGTTGATGTACCTTGGAGGATATGGGGAGAACATAGTTTCATTTATTTGATAATGACAGTAACTGAGCTACCATTTATCCATTATGTATGAAGTACCAAAGCTGTTTAATTCATATTTAATTATAGAAACATACACTAAATACCCTCTTTGGAAAAATTATGTGGACGCCTGACCATCAGCTTGCTGAACACCCATTTCTGAAACCGAGGGCATTTATATAGTGTCCATCCATCCGTTATCTATACCGCTCTATCCGTCTGGGTCGCGGGGGAAGTCAGAGCCAATCTCCGTAGACTTCGGGCGAGAGGCGGGGTACACCCTGGGCAGGTCGCCAGTCCACCACAGATTTATGTTGTGTTGGATCCCTATATCAGCTTCCACTCTTCGGTGCAGGCTTTCTATAAGATGGATTGTGTCTGTGGGAATTTGTGCCCATTCAGTCAAAAGAGCGTTTGTGAGGTCAGGCACTGATGTTGGATGAGAAGGCCTGGTTCGCAGTCAACATTCCAGTTCATCTTAAAGGTGTTCAGTGAGGTTCAGATCAGGGCTTTGTGCAGGCCACTCAAGTTCTTACGCACAAAATTCATCAGACTGTCTTTATAGACCTTGCTTTGTGCAGAGGAGCATTGTTATGAGGAACAGGAAAGGGCCTTGGCAACAGCCAAACTGTTGCCACAAAGCATAATATTGTCTATGCTGTAGCATTAACAATACTCTTTAGTGGAACTAAGGGGCCTTGGCAAAACCTTAGATACAGCCCCACACTTCACCGTCAGCACTGTACAATCTGCTAGGTAGTGTAATCGAGGCATCCACTTAACCCTAACCTAACCTGATCCAAGTGAAACGTGATTCATCTGTCCAGAGAACACGTTTCCACTGCTCCATAGTCCAATCAGTGCTTGGCATTTCTCATGGTGATCTTAGGCTTGTGTGCTCGGCCATGGAAACCCATTACATGAAGCTCCCCATGCACAGTTCTTGTGCTGATGTTGCTTCCAAAAGCAGTTTGGAGCTCAGTAGTTAGTGATGTAACGGAGGATAGGCGATTTTTATGTGTTACCTTGGGCAGATCTAGCTGGGTATATTGTAAGTGTCTTGTAGCACAGGTAGCATTATATGACGGGGCCATGTTTAAAGTCACTGAGCTCTTTACGACAACCCATTTTATTGCCAGCGTTTGTCTGTGGAGATTGCATGGCCGCGTGCACCTGATGGCAATGGGTGTTGCTGAAACCCCTGAACTCATTCATTAGGAGGGGTGTCCAAATACATTTGGCTACCTAGTGCATCTTCACAGCATCTCTGCTGTTGCCTGGACAGTTTATTCCTATTCTAATCATGCCTAATATAAGCCAGATAATTTAGGGTGTTTTCACACTTGGTCTGTTTCAGTATTCCAAGTATTGCTTGAACAAAGCAAATAAACCCAGACCCCTCTACAGAGACCCATGAGTGAACCGTCAGAAGGTCATCTGACCAAGGTTTGTTCGTGGTTCATTTTATACTCCACTTGATTTGTGTATTATAAAAACAAAGTCATCGCAAGCCATCTTACATTTTGCTTTATAGATAAAGAACCTGAGACTTATTGTACATTCACAGCTCCAGTTTTGTCACATAACAGAAACAAAGCTCAAAATGCTTTCTGTGGTGTGTTGTGGTCTTCTAGCCTGGTCAGCAGTGTTAAACAGCAACATGACTGATAAGCGAATAGTCACGGAGGCTGTAGCAAGTATGCTGTAGAGGTTAAGTTGTTAGGCAAGAGTAATAATAGCATTGTATCAGTCTTTAGCTCTGTGGCATGAAGCATGCGTCAGTTTTGATGATTCAGCATCAAATGCTTCTGGTATTTCATTTCAAATCCGTTTTGCCTGCTCTGTTTTTAATCCAAATCGTAGCATTTCATCAAATGACCGCATCAACTATAAAGCAATGATTTTGAATGAAGTGTTACACAGCTATTACACTATGCTGAAACAGTCATGAACAACACATGATCTGAGATCTCATCATGTCAAGAAAGAGAACCGAGCCCCCTTGTATTGTGAATACCAAACACTCTGAGGCCATTTGCAGTTGAAATAGTAAAGATTACAACTTATTGTTAACATGTAAGTTATGCAGCTAATAAAGCTCATACAATGTGTTTGTTGATTTTCTCACAGCAGTAGTTTTTGTGGTGAGGAGCTTTTACTTATCTCCAATCTGTATTATAGATGAACAGCGGCAGTCACGTGATCCTGTGTGGGCAGATCTCTCAGTACAATAAAGACGTACCCTATCCACCTCCGCTGAGCGAGGAGACTCGAGAAGCTCTGCGCCGCAAAAATATCACCAGGTACAAACCGGGCGAATGTGTCAAAGCTGACCTTTCAGTGTCACCTGCGCAAGCCCAACATTTTGTAAATATCAAAAGCTTATATCATATACCAGTATTCATAGTTTCAACTAGTTTTGGTGCTATCCGCATGCTCCTTTTTACAACAACCTGGAACATGTTTGCACCATTTTCATTTAGGGACAGATTTATGGTTCTGAACTACATGGATAAACATAAAGAAGGCCTGGAATTGCTGAGTCGGTGGGTGAAGACTGGCCAAATTAAAGTAAGGCTGACTTTGAAAAGCAAAATTTATTGCTGGCAAATATTTACACCGACAAATATTTGCATGCGCTGCAGAAATGATTCCCTCTGTTTATTTTTACTTCAGGTGTTAGAAACTGTAGCAAATGGAATAGAAAACATGGGTGGTAAGATCTGAATCAGATCTGATTAATATTATATTTACTGTATGAGTATTACATTATTATTCAGCTGTGTGCTGTGTTTTTATTGCAGTGGCCTTTTGCGCCATGATGACCGGAGGCAACGTTGGAAAGCAAATTGTTAAAATATTAGATTGAGCCACACCTCGCCACCAGATGGTGCTGTCCCCCTCCCCTCCCTGTAATTATAATAATAGAAAAAATGTTGCGAGATTATTATAATTTAGTGTGATATATGTGTACAGGATACATTATATAATTATACTGTTGTATGTTATTTTAGTTCCGTAAACCCTGCACTGCTATAAATGTAATATCTACCTAAACAACACTAAAAGGTATATTGAGAATTTCTTCGCCCTACTGCAATCATTTTTATTTTATTTTAATTTTTTTTAAATGAGGGAAACATTTTTGTTGTGTAGTGGTGGATGCTGTCTTGATTGTAGTTTGCATGAAGTTCATGTCTATTTAAAGGGCCATTTTGCCTGGAAAACATCACACTTAAATATCTGTTCAACCTGATGGTTACTAATCATCTTGAGAAACATTGCTGTTTTTCCTGGATCATAGTAAAATGCCTGAAAGGTACTTATTTATTTTCTGGATTAACTGTGAAGGTATAGCAAATGCCATCCATGTTGTCATTTCCCAGAAATGTTTAAAAGTGTATATAAAGTGCCTTGATGAAAAAGATGAATGCAGCCTTAATGCCGTAAGCATGTTAAATGAAATGTATGAAGTAAAAGCGGAAGGTATTAAAAATAAAACCCAAAAAAAACATGGGCTTTCTTTTTTGTTTATTTTGTCAGAAAGGCAGATTTTCTAAAGACAAATGATCACTTGCATTCTGATTGACCAGTGAGCACTATGACTTGCTAACCCATTAGTGTCATTAGGTTTCCACTGGTTGAGCAGCAATATTAAGCATTCAAGGAACTTCCAAGTTGTACTACATATAAGGAAATAGACAGAAACAACACGGTACAAAACAAGATGTAAATCTATATGCATAAAATAATTATAAAAATATTGTTTCAAATAATGTTTTTCAACTGGAAATGAATAAATGATTGTTATGTTGGTCTGAATGAACCCAAAACCAAAAAAAGAAACCATTTGAAACCTTTCACATTGTTGATAGTTCATCTAGAGCAGCCAAGTGTTTAAGTCTACATTCCCAAGAGACCTTAACTGACCTACAGGTAATCAAACAAAAACACACAAATCTACCACAGCAAATTTAGCACAGCATCAATATGAAGTAGACTGAAGAAGAAGAAAAAAAACTATTTTTGTGGATTATACAGTAAAACATATTTGGAATGAACACTGCAATATTCTCTCTACCTTTAGTTCCTTCTGAACAGCATGATTGTTATGCATCATTGTGTTGCTTGGATTGTTTCCCTAGTTTGCAATCTGTGCTTATCACATCCAGCTGAAGTGCAGAATGAGAAGCTAAAAATCCTTGCAACTTCAAGTGAGTCTACACTTTTGATCTATAGTGTATACGCACACTGCTTATTGCCTTTTCCTGGTACTTGATCCCACAAAGCTATCCTACATACAGTTCATCCTCACATATTTATTAAAACAGTGGCTTCTATCTAGTGAGGTCAGTGGTCTCTTGTCAGTGTAATATAATAAATAAAGCATAGAGTACTCTGTCTAGGATACAGCTCAGGCACTAATATACCTTCTCAACAGACGCCAGTCTGTCCTTTGCTAGTCTAATATAAAAAGAAATCTCATGAGGTTACTCTATAAACTCCTCTGCAAATTGTGACTCACTAAATAGGCAAAAAAAAAAAACAATCAGCATGGTCCGATGAGCCGGCGCAACTGATGAAGAAATCTGATCAAAGCAGAGACCATAAGAGAATGTCAAACTCTCACTGTTAGACTTTAGGTTTCTGTATGCATAGGTACAACACATGGGTGTAACATAACCCACTATACTATGTATCTGTTTAGTGCTTCAAACATTCATATCTGTATTCAGATTTAAAGTGGGCATGGTCTAAATTGCAAGGTGTTTTTTTGACCTCCACAAAGGAGGTTATCTTTTTGGTACGATTTGTTTGCCTGTAAGAAGGATTACTCAAAAACTACTGGCCTGATTTTGCATAAAACTTGGTGGCAGATTGTAGCACGGGCCAAGGAAGGACCCGTTAAATTTTGGAGCCGAGCCGACACAGGGGGCAGGTCCACAGTTTAGGTTCCCTTTCGCGACCATTGTCTAGACATTGCATTTGGGCTTGACAGAAGTCTGTGCTCATCACGGTCATACATCTTAAAATCCAGTAGATGGCAGTAAAGTGCAATAGTGAAAAAACATAGCCAATGTAAAAAAATACCATTGGAACGATATCCAGACGTACCGTATATTCAGACCAAAAGCAGTGAGAGTGTCAAAATCACTCTGGCTGTTCTGCCAGTAATGCTTTCGAAATTCATGGACGCTCTGTTGATGTAGATGAAATACGCGGCTATAAGTTTGTTGAGAATACTTTGTCTAGCAAACTTTATTTAAAGAGGCTGCGAAGCAAACAGACATGTCAACCGTTATCTTTGTGCCAAGGGACCACAAATAGGGTATACGTTAACCTTATGAAATCTTTTGTGAACAATTATAATCCCATGTTTGGTAAGAAAATAAAGTGATTAAAAGCTATTTGTTTTGTGTTGATGCTGAGTGCCAAGTCAAATTTTATCATGCAATTTTTAGAACATATTTACTAGCCTTAGTCTTTAATTAACATTAATGTTACTTTCAGACACCTTGGCCCATGCTTCTTTTTTTTTATTATGTCCCTGTATGCATAAATATTGGGGAAACCCGCCACCGCAATGATTAATTCCTCCTCCATTTTAATTGGGAACATTTTAAACGGAATCAAAATTTACAATGTTGCTTCTCTAGCATTCTCTAAAGTGGAGCACTTCTAAATTCTGATTGGTTGCCGCTGACCGAGTCATTGCTCATTGCCAAAAAGTTGGCCAGACTTCAACTTTATTCTAACACTCAACACACCGCCAACGTTAATGCTTTGGCTCACTGCTGAGAGATGATGGCTCGCATAGAAAATGAATGAGTTCCGGTTGTTTCTCTTGCTGCTTTTGGTCTGAATGTACCATTCCAACGTGGTTAACATTGCAGATTTGCATATCATAGAAGTGTCAACTATTGTCCTTGGCGGAGGTCTACGCTCTCCGAGTGCCCTTCTCGACATTTCTTTTGAATGGCGAGAGAAATAGTGTGTCACTGTTTTCACTCCTGTTCACAGTTATTTTGTTTGTTATAGTCCACAACATATTCTAATGAATTTGGTTGGCCTATTATTCCATTTTGTAGAATATATGCCTAAATTAAAAAAAGAAACTTAACTTGAACCACTGCAACCCTGACTAGGCAGTTACTATGAATGAGTAAATGAATGAATGAATGAATGCTTGCCAGCATGAAAGTGAAAACCTCCCACTGGCAAGACCTCTTCTTGGTATCACAGTCCTGATGCACACCTCTAGCCTCAACTTGATGCCATGTGTACCTTTGACAAACTTTCCTTACAAATTAAAAAAAATATAATAGCGAGTCTACTCATTTTGTCTGAATTTTTTTCATGTTTTGAACATAATGTGTTAATTCTGTATAATTTATATGTACTTGGTACAGGAATGCACGAGAACAAACAGGAAAAAAAAAATTCTGAAGGCTTTAACAGCCTCAGTGCTGATATCCGTATGTCCAAGTAGCAGAATCACACTGGCTACTGTCAGGATTTGTCTTTTTTAACCAAACTATTGCTGTCTTAATGAAACAAATATATTGCAGGTCAAAGAGTCTCTGTACTCATCCACAAATCTGTATTTTATCTAACTGATCACTTTTTTGTCTGGCAGTTGAGCATTGCGAAGACAATTTACAACTTTCAGTGTTGAATTGCTGGAATACCTCAGTGTAATCCACTGAAAAAAAAAAAAAATGCTTTGGCCCAAGATCAGTGTTAAAGGAAATGGCCCAACATGCCCTTGCTTATGTAGTACATTTCTCCAGCTCTACTATTATGATATGAACAAATCCATAATGTGGTGATTGTATAGAAAGATAAAGAGGGAAAAATTTGGCACACAAATGTGTAGAACAGTAAAATGTTTAAAATTGTGTCTGAAAAACTGGTCAGTTTTGCCGTCATAGCTGCGAGTTGTTCTTGTTAGTGAGATTTAGAGCTGGCCCCCTCCACACCTTGTAGATGAGCAGCAGACCCATCAGCAGAGCCCAGGTACGCACCGGAGACAGGAAGAAAGCCAACAGGCCGTAGGTCTCCAGCAGGAAGTAGCAGGAGTATGCCTGCCAGATGAAGAGAAGCAGCATGACCACGTGTACAGCCAGAGTCCTCCAGCGGAATCCCGGCCTGCAGAAGTGAGAGCGCAAGGAGCAACCACTGCAACGCTGCTGCAGGCTCCAGCAGAGGTAGCACGTCAGAGGCATGTTGAAGAAGATCAACTGTAGATGTTCATAAAGAAAACCACAACATGAGATTGCGTTTTTAGCTTTAAAAAGTCTCTCTTGATGTCCCTGGAAGACCCCCGTCAACTCATAAATGGCTGTTAATAGCTAATTAGTTCAATCAGGTCTGTTGAAGGAGGGGAAAATGTACAGAACAAGAGGAATTCCAGGATCTGTCTTTGCATCTCCAGCATAATCAGTTTAACATTGACTTTGCAAAGGTCAAATACAGCCTATCCTCATATAAGATGGTATTAAGACACGACAAACTTCATGTGCCAACATCAGAACACAGCTAGCTATATAAAGTTTATAGTATATAAGAGTTTTGATTTCTCTGGCATCATGACTGACTGATTGTTGAATGTTGTTCATCCACATCATTTGTTTTCCTCCCATTTACAAAACCTGGGGCCACACAGAGACCAGAAAATTTTTTCGAAGCTCATATTTTATGAATAGCTCCAGGAAATGTAAGAACTTCAACTATTACAAACAACACTGTGTATTATAAATCACTGCCCCCCACCTTTAACTCTCTTACTTGGTTGGTTTTTTCACAAAACTCTTACCTGCATCACACCCACAACATAGGTCAGACTGCCCTCAAGAAAATGCCCACCCACGAACACACCGAAAGCAAAGCAAGCTCCATTGTGTCCATCAATTACCTCCCCTATAAACCATGGACCTGTGAAAGACCAGGTAGAACAGGTTCAGTCCAGAAACTAACAGCAAATAAAATATGTATATACGACATGCTGTGATTGTGTTGCGTCACTGGAAAAAAAGATCTAGTTATTATGTTATTACCATATAGCATCATTATGAACCACATCAAATGTAAGCTAAAATAGGATTAATTTACCTAATGCTGTACACAGATTAAACAGCAGCAAGGTGTAGTAGAAAGCGTCGATCTTGCTTACGAGGTGTAGAGACATAAGTGCTTGAGAGAGCAACCCTGAAAAGACACAGTGTATGTGGCATAGTATTCATTGTATATTGCACTGTAGATCGGTTTAAAAATTTTTTATGCCATATTTACCACTGAGCCGCACCTCGGGCAGCGGGCATGTGAAAGAATCTGACGGCAACAAGGACGCCCACGTTCAGCAACACGGCAGCTGCAAAACCGATCCGTGCCTAAAACACACAGTAACTTTAATAACAGGATTATTCTTCCTTTGCTTTCATAGTAGAACAAAACTTGCATAAAAATGTACATCAGAGCAAGATCTGTATGTACATTTACATTTTTTTTTTTAATTGTTAGAGTACAATGCAATGAATGCAATGGATATATGATGGAAATTAGACTGCAGATCACAAAATATGTAACCTAATTTGAGGTATAAATATTGCAACCGCAAGGCCAATTATTTCCATTACTAGCGGACTTTTCATCTATGTGCTCATTTCCCAGCCAAAAAGCAACAGCAAAGTTGTTACCGCCTTGCGACTGACCTCACGTGTAGCCTATGTAAGCCGTGTTACCTTCAAAAACGCCCCCACTCCATCATTCCCCTTTTCCATTCCTGTCTCGCCAAATAACGGATGAAGCAAGATGGAAACAAAGCACTCAAAATTCCTTGTAAAAGATAATAAAATTGGAAAATCTGCACGGTCAAGGAGAGAGCATTGATGTGTACCTTAGGTGATGTCCATGTGTAAAAAAAAAAAAGAAACATGGCCTATGGTTTGTGCTGGCGTGCAGCAGTATGGTACTTCAAATGCAGAATAATTACTAAAATAGCATTAAAAGTTCTTCTTGTGAATTTAACTTTTCCCCCTCACACTTTCTCCAATTTCTTAGTTTCCTGTATGTCAGGTCACAGTGGTGATTTCTAATGGATACTTGACATATCCACGGACCAAACTGCTTGGGACCAGGGTCTCTTCAACAATCATGCCTTACACACTATGGATGAACTGCACCCTATTCAGCACCTTCCTCAATGTCACAAGAGTGCAGTGGGGCGTGTAGCTGGCAACCGATGTGGTTGCAGGGTCTGCTAGGGAAAAAAAAGTCTTGCTATTCTGTAGCAAAAGAAAGAGCACGGAAAAGGAGATAAATATATTTACTACATTGGGACACAGAGCAGGCACTAGTCAGATGCAAGAGCAGTGACGATGCAACAGCGCTATGAAATGCAGAGCTCAGGGAAGGTGCCATGTTGTACCTTCAGTGGCTGCAACTCATTCTCAACCTCGACGTTCACCTTGGAGGCAAGTGATGACTGGCCACCATAGGAGAGACTAGCATCCTCGCTGCCTCCACAAGACCATAACGCACACAATCGACTATACAAAAAGCTAACACACTGCTTTGCTCATGATTCTGTTGCAAGTGCAAGTCTAACACCATGGTGCATTTGGCCCTCAGGGAGATAATGCCCATGACGGGAGATTCAATAGTCATAGAGATCTTACAGGCGATGTTCCTCTGAGAGCACTTCGACAGCTATAGCAACGGAGCACAGGAAATCATTGGTAAAGTGATACAAATGAGAAGGCAACTAAGCATGAATATATGGGACATTGAAAAAAAAAAAAAAACTGGAACTACATATTAATAGCATCTTGCTTTTATTTATTCATTTTTAATTACCAGGATGTAATGGTCAGTGAGGAGGATGAAAGACTGTAGGTAGCCAAAGCTTGGTGTGAGGTCCTCCTGCATGGTAAAAAGTTGCTCTTGCACTTTGGTCTGACCTGCCAAATTCTTACACGTAAGCACGCACACACACACACACACACCCAGAGAAAGAAAAGGTTTCATAAAGCACAAAGACAAAAGAAATGTGTTTGGGGTACTCCCAATGTGTATTTAAATCTCCCATGAGCCACTAGTATTTGAGTCAACCCTTAACACACACACACACACTCTCCACTCACCACCAACACAGCAGAAAAATAATGCAGAATACTGTACAGCAATTTATCTATAGTCCCCTCCTGCTGTCTGTTTCTGCTGCCTTGTGTTAATACTATAAGGGGTGTTCCTTTATTCACTCTAGCAAGCAAAGGGCACAATCTGGGACTTATGCAAGTTTGTGATATTAAACAATAATCCAGGTAAGCCTTGAGTGAAAGTGACAGCAAAATGACAAATTGACTCCGAAGAATCAAAATAAACTCTTGATCAAATATATTTAACCCAAAGCTGCACAACCTTTAACTGAGCAGCATTAACTTACCTCTGCTTTGACTGTGATGGTATGCAGTCCAGTGGAGTAGACTTTGGGGTCCCAGCGCAGCACATATAGAGGTCCCCTTACACACTGGGCTTTCCCCAGAACATCTCCATCCACACTCACATACACTGCTGTGACTGGGGCTGCTGAAAAAACCAGGATCCTGCAAAATGCAAAAAGCACATCAAAAACAGCAGTCAGCATTCAAAACTGCTGACTCCAGTCAAACCATCCACCCGGGCCATTAAACTAACAGGTAGCTATAACGAGTGAGCTGGACTGTATATTGTCCAAAGTGCCCAAAATAACAGTGTATACAGTGAGAGCTGATGATGGGCAGCAGTGATGCTTTAGGACTTGAGAAGACACACAGAGGGGACACCTGATGTGTGTAGAGCTGTAGATGCGACACAGAGGCTCCACTCCTGGATGCAAGTACTGAGCATCTTTGGGGTTGGTGATGACCACTGCTGGCCAGTCCTCAAAGGTCAGGTCTGAGAAACTCAAGAGGTCGTGGTCAAAGGCCAGGATTCTGTATCTGATAACGGGAATACAACAAAAGTCTAACTTTAAACAAATTTATACTGTACATAAATAGTGCGTTTCTACTTGCGGTGCAAATGCAAACAGAAAAAAAGGCACTTGAAGGTGTGTACTTCTCAGGGGAAGTCCCCAGGGGTAGTTCCACTCAACAAGTCCCTAGAACTGTTCGGTTAAAAAGCACCTCGTTTGCTAGGAGCGCTAACTAAAAAGAATAACCTGAAAAAAAAAGCCTGAAATGGAAGACCATATAATTTAAGACTTAAGTATGAACAGACACATGGATAAAAACTATAATCTAATATCATGTAATCTTCTGTTGAAGGTTCAATAAAAACTGACTAGCCGTGTACATAATTAGAAACACATCTGATATTATCACAAGATGTCAGAAACAGACTTGACAGGATGGATAAAAAAATAAATTGCTGTATAGTATACTGCACTATTTCCTGCTGTGTTAGCAGTGAGTGGACCATCTGGATCTCTCTCTCTTTCTGCGTGAGTGTGCATGTGTGAGTATGTGTGTGTCTATGCACTTAGTCCTGCTGGTCTTACCTGCGGTTGTCCATCCAGTCTCCCAGCTCCAGCTCCAGTGTTCCCGTTGAGTGTCTGCTGTGGAGGACAGGCATCAGACCCCCCAGCGTGTGCAGGTGCCCACACAGGTACGCCACTGCCTTGCTGCAAGCATGCCACGGGACAAGACTAACTGATTAACATTGCAGTAAGCATAAACATCATGTTAAGAGTTAACTCATTATTGGCAGAACAGATTCTGCAGTAGAAGTTCATTTCATAAACTGCAAGATCACTAGTACAAAAAATCATCAGTCCCTTCCCTAACCTCATCAGGGCTCTGACCCCTGGCGAAGGGGAGATGACGGTTGAGGTGGTGTAGTGACCAAACCAGATGGTCTGATTGCTGCTCTGACTCTCCTGCCTAAAGGTGGCCAGCATGTCTGTTTGACTCTGTGGACCAGAAGATCATCCAAAATCAGATGGACAAAAGTACAGTTAAAGCTGGTGCACATATATACAGCAAATCATCCACAAACCTACCCGATTGAGTATTCCATAGAAGTTGTAGGGACGCTTTGGCCCAGGGGTGAGGGTGGCATCAGCACAGATAAATGAGTAGTTCCCAAAGGGAGTGCTGTGTACATAGTGGAAGGAGCCGAGCTTCCGGTTGGCAGAATACTTCCTAAACACCAAAGCACATATCATTGAATTATTCACTATCTGATAAACTGCTCAGTAAATTAGATGAAATGATATAATCTTATACCACAGTGCTGTTGAATTCTCAAATCTGATTGGTCAGATGGTATTAATTTTGTATAACAGCACAGCTCTGACAATAGTCTGGGCTGCAATTCAAATTACAAGTTTATGTTTCTAATATGTTGTGGTTTCTATAGTTACAGATAATACACAGGGACTTATGTAGCGGAAGCTTCAAATAATCTCAAGCTAATGAAAAAAAAAATTATAATTAATCATAATTGTTAAAAAAAAAAAATTAAAAAAAATAAAAAAAGGCACGGTCGCCTCACAGAAGGAAGATTCTGGGATTGAACCTGGCAGTCAACTGGGACCTTTCTGTGCAGACTTTGGATGTTGTCCCTGTGTCTGCGTGGGTTTCCTCCGGGTGCTCCGGTTTCCTCCCACAGTCCAAAGACATGCAGATTAGGCTAAATGGCTACTCTAAATTGCCCATAGGTGTGATGGAATTATAGATAATAATATTTATAATAATACATATATAGCAGCATAGATAATGGGTGTCGCTTTCTGCAAGCAGATGCTTAGCTTTTTTGGAAAGAGACTGTAGCAGTGCTTTGTAACGGTAAGAGGTAATGTTTCTTCTTAGGAACGTTTTCATCACAGAGAAAAAAATTAGACACTGTTGAGGGAGGGACTTCTACAACCTAAGTGAGGACAGGAACTAACTTATTTCAGAGATGTTCTAAAACATTAAATAAATAAATAAAAAGTATTTCTTTGAATAAACTTGCAATAGTTGCTGTGGTATAAGTGGAAGATGTTGTTCTAGGAAATCAATCAGCTATGTGGCGGAAACAGTAACTCCATGTACATGATCTGGCCAAAAGTTTATGGACATCTGACCATCACAGCCATATGTGTTTTTCTAAGTCCCATTCCAAATTTAGTCCCTGCTTTGCTATTTATAATTGACCTCCACTCTTCCACATCAACCTTGGCAAACCATGTCTTCATGGACCTTGATTTGTGCACAGCAGCATTGTGATACTGGAACATGTTTGATGGCAGGTGTGCTTCAAACTTTGTGGCAACAGTTTCAAAAAGACCCACATATTAATGTAATGGTCAGATGTCCGCAAATTTGTGGCCTACCATGTATCAGACCACCAGGTTGTTCATTATTTTCCCAATTCCCCATCCTCCTTGAACTTTACTCCTTACTCAATCCACTATTTCAGGCTCATGTTACAAATTACAGCACGAAAGTGAGCTTTTATGGAAACATTATAAGGTAAAAGTAAGTCAATGAATCTGCCAGCTACATAATAGCAGCAATTAGAAACTTTTTGCACAGACCTGTAATAATTGTTTACACTATCCGGAGATATAATATTGAAGGCATCTGAGGAGAAAAGAAGACACAGGTTTAGAGTAGATTTTCATGAAGCAAAGGAAGAAGATGGAAGACCACTGGACTAATGAGAGCTCTTGTCAGGAAACTTGTAATGCAATACCACTTACAAGGTCTGTGGGGAAATGGTCAGTATGGATACAAGGAAAACCACGGGCAAGCCCTAGTATTACAGCTGAGCTCATGAGGGTGGTCCCTAAATGCTCAGTCTCTTAACTGTTAACATGCTCAAGAGAACAAAGCAAATTATTAATTTAACACCCGAAACATATAGACTAGTAAATCAGCTTCAGACAGAGTAAACGTTGTGTATGAAATCATCATTTAATCCCTCGCAATAAAAAAAAAGAATAACAACTATCAGTTTTTAAGCACTTAATGATTAGAGAATTGTGATGGTTTCTTTTGGGTCCTAAATTGTTTTGATGCTGGAGGTTAGGATTGGAAGTTACTAGACCTAAATCATCACAATGATCGGGAAGAAGCTCAACGATTCTTCCATTAATATACATTTGCAGTATATACATAATCTTTGTCTTGCCGCACAGCAATCACAACTAACTAGTTTTGATTTTGATCACATTTTTAAAAATAATCATACTAACCATATAATCATAATCCACGACTCAAGCTAAAACATTGCTAAAAAAAAAAAATTAAAAAAAAAAAATCAGCTATCAAATAATCAAATTCAATACGGAGAAGCAATTTTTATTCAACCCATACTGTATATTCATGAACAAATTGTAGTCTGTTTAAATCAGTGGATGTAAACAGGAGTGATTAAGTCTGATATTTAAATCTTGCTCTAATTGCAGTAGAATGTAGGTTCTGTTTTATCTCCCATACAAACATATCTTTAAAAAGTACAAGCTCATTCCTTTAGCATTTCCACTTGCCTTGTAATTACTTATCACTTCAATGGGAGTCAGTGAAATCAATGTTCAGAAAAGTAAAATTAAATAAACAAAATTATAACAAAAAAAAAAAATAATAATAATACTCACCATGGTTTCCGCGAATGTCTATCCATTTTGTGCGTTCCAGCACTCGAGATTTCTTTAGGACGTTGTGATAGGCCTGCCACTCCACCTCATGCTGAAGAGAACCAACTTTATTCTCTGTCTTTGCATCTGTTAAGTCCCCTAGTAAATATTAAGCAAAAGGCACATTAGTGCATCAGATCTTAACTAATGTAACAAGTCATACCAAGAATCCATGTCTGAAGGTGTAAAATCGTCTCACCTGTGGCAAGTACAAGAGCTGGTTTAATGACCTCAATAGTGTCTGTACAGAACCTTTCGAAGTCTGGGACGCGTCTCGGATCACGGAAGCGACTTATATGAATGTCTGATACCTGTACAGAACAGCGAACAATGATCTACTATACAATCCTTTACACATAAAATAATTAAGATAACTAAGATCAAGAAGGATGTCTCCGAGGCATTGCTTTTAGGCCTCTAATATCAAATCACAGAACGTTCTGTAGTTCTTCTTATTTGATAGGTAAGCTCTAAATTGATAGTAATATTTTAAAAGCAGTATTTCAGGCTAGAAATAGACTTATAGACTTCTGTAGTCACTAAGCTCATAGCCCATGAGGTTCATTTAAAATAATAAAGGACATGTATATTTCATAAACTAATTGATCTAATGTAGGATGATGTTATTGATATTACTATCATCAAGAGGCTCAATGGTTCATCCTTTCTGTCTGTGCAGTTTCCCCATGTCCTCATGGGTTTCTTCCTTGTTCTCTGGTTTCCTCCCATCTCCCAAAAACATGGATGTAGTTGGAATGGTGACTCTATAGCACCTAGGTCTGAATGAGTGAATCAAAGTGTGTGTGTGTGTGTGTGTGTGTGTGTGTGCGCGCGCATGCATGTGTGTACTTGTACTTGCTACACATGGAGGACCGAAAACATATTTAACCAACAGATTGCAGACAGATTTTTGTAAAATGAGGACATTTTGGTTGGTCCTCACTTCTTCACAGGGATGTTTAAGGGTTAAAACTTGATTTTATGGTTCAGGTTAGGATTAGGCATTTAGTTGTGATGGTTAAGGGTAGGGTAAGGAGCTGGGGAATGCATTATGTCAATGAGTGTTCCCGCAAAGATAGAAGTACATGTATGTGTGTGTGTGTGGTGTCCTGCAATTCCTGTATCACACCCTGCGTTTCTGGGATAGGCTCTGGATCCACCACAACTCTCACCAGGACAAAGTGGTTACTGAAGATAGATGGATGAATGAACAAACTAAGGTTATAACCTACTGTGTTAAAGAAGGAGGATAAAGAATTACATGTATCCTTTATCTGAAATAGGTGCTGTTTTAAATTAATATTTAATACAGAAGTATGCTGCTTGGGACTCTAATGTCCATTCGTATGCTACACCCAAGAAGTAAATACTAAGATAAATAAAAAAAATAACAATATATTACAGGGATCTTGTACAGGGACTTAAGTAACTATATTTTACTTGTATATCAGACTTCAGGTAGCAGCAGTGGCCACTAGACTCACCTGCACAAACCAGAAGATGTTCTCCAGCTCTGCGCCTGGGAAAGGTGCCTCGCATTTCTTCTTGACGTGTTCGCCGTCTGACTGCGCTAAACTCCGTTTAGGGTGCCAGGTGGTGTCGTAGCTGTCCAACACCCAGGAAGTAAAACACGCCAGCAGCAAGCCGGTAACAACCAGGAAAACAAACAGCCGGAGCATCCTGCACAGCGCGACCACACGTCAAACCCTAGCCTGCAAATCACTGACCATGGCCTCTCTCAGCTCAGCGCTGAATAGCTGCAACCCCAAAATCCTGGGCTGTTCAGTGGCGGTGAGACGAAGAGAGGGGGCGGATGTGATAGGACAAATAACCGCGCTGTCATCACCGCTTACAGCTCACTCTACTACTTCTTCTTCTTCTTCTTCTGTTGTTGCACGGCAGGCTGGATGCTTTAATAGCACATTGCTGCCTTTCTCCGTTGGTTGTTGGAATTACAGCTCAGTTATATACGTTCGTATAATCCCGTGGATTTAAGAAACTGTATGACTTGTCTTTGCACGGCTAGGTCTTGCCATAAATTCGTTCCTATGGAAAATGTGGTCATGCCAGACTCAGCTAAGTTAATAAATAGTTGTTTCCTCTCTCGGGTGCATTGCCTATAGTGTATGAGGACATGCTTGACTGTTTCCACAACCCCGCATTCTATGCACTTCCCATTATGTTTCCCTAATAGCATTAAGCTGCTTCCAAGCCCAGTGTCCCAACCTCAGTCTAGTTAATTTAACCCCCGCCTTCCTTTTCCCAAAGTTCTTTTTTTGACACCCCTAACATCTGGCTGAATTTAAACATTCTGTTTAATGGCACATTCACATCAGCACACTCTTTATTGAGAGATTCTTTTGCTGCCTTATCTCGTTTCCTTGTATTCCTACGTGGGCAGGAACCCATACAAACTCCACTTCACATCCACGTTTACTTAGCCTATGTAGAAACATAAAGATTTCTCTGATCACATTGAATTTGGCCCTCGTGCATCCCCCCACCACAGCCTCCAGAGAAGCAGCGGAGTCCGAGCACACTACGACCCTACTCATTCCGGTCTCTTTAATCCAGTCCAATGCCCATAATAATGCCACCACTTCTGCTGTAAACACCGAAATTGAGTCATTCAATCGTTTGCTCTGGCATATCTGTAGTGAGGGGACAGCTCACACACTTCCGCTTTTCAGCATTTTGAACTGAGGCACTAATTAATATATATATATATATATATATACACAAATAAATAAATAAATAAATAAATACAATTGTCATGTAATTTGTTATTATAATTAAATACAGGGAGTGCAGAATTATTAGGCAAGTTGTATTTTTGAGGAATAATTTTATTATTGAACAACCACCATGGTCTCAATGAACCCAAAAAACTCATTAATATCAAAGCTGAATATTTTTGGAAGTAGTTTTTAGTTT
>JAQQZR010000005.1:14682215-14695582 GCA_030068235.1 Notoglanidium macrostoma
AGTAAGACAACATGCATGAAGAGGATGATGTGGCCAAAATACTCATTTGCCTAATAATTCTGCACTCCCTGTAAATAAATAAACCGAAAGATACAACTAGTATTAAACAATATGCAAATTAGCTAATATAGACCTTTCTTCTTTTTAAAATAATTATTTATAGACCAATATAAAATTATTATTTTAGATTAACTAATTTGAATGTATTCTCTGTATATTTTCTAAACCTTTTCAGAACCACAATCATATTAGCTGCTAAATTTACAAGTATACAAGTATCTGGTGATTCTAGAGTTTGGTGGGGTCCTATGCAAAAATTCACAGGGGCCCCTCCTACCAGCATTCATCACCATTATGTTATAACAACTGTAGATTAAAGTTTGTCAGCCCTTGACTTGGGGACCCCTAACTGACCTGGGGCCCCAAACAGTTGCCTGCCTTGCCTGTTGTCAAGCACTGCCACTGATTGTAACACAGCCTCAAAGCCGTAAGGCCTCAGACTATAATAATAAAACAAAACAAATAAGCAAAACAGTACACAACATGTAGACCACAAAAAATACTTGAGGCTATAATTTTCTATAAGGTGCTATAGGTGCTATAATTAACTTCATTCAAATTCATTCATTCATTTATTTGTTTGTTTGTTTGTTTATACTTAATAATGTATTTAATCTATTGAATAATATGTTTCTATAAGCGTGGTAAAACTTAATAACATGATACTGATTATTAAATTAATATGTTCAATCATGTTTATATGAGTCGTTTTTACTAATCCTAAAATAAGGTCTCATTTCGGAAGTTAACGCACATGCGCGGTGCAGACCGAGCTACGTAGTAGCAATAATGCGCATGCGTAGTGAAAACTGGGCAGGCCTGGGATCGGGTTTAGTGACGCTATAGGAGAAGAGTGTCTGCGCATGCGCAGTGGCGTCTTTTTTCGTGGTACTTGAGTTCCGTGAAGTCGTAACTGTTGTAGAAGTAATTAGCTGAGTTTGTCTTTGCCATAAAAATTGCTTACGTCTGTAGTCTTCTGTTTCGACAAAACCTCGTTGGTCACGTTTTATGTGCTAGTAGGTAAGCAAACTAGCGAGTTACTTTAATCGGCCCTATAGTAGCTAATATAGCTAGCAGCTACTATAGCTTAGAAACTTTGACAGTTAAGGAGCTAACAACGCGCTAACTGTATTCATTAGTAAACTTGGCTAGTATGAGCTGCTCTTGGTGAAACTCCTCGTTTAGCTTCGAGCAGAAAGGTGGGTCTCTTGCTTTTACACTCAGACTAGTTCATTGAAGGAGTGTCCGCTTTGAAACTCCATGCCAAATGGCCAAGAAGACCTATGATTTACTGTTTAAACTCCTGCTTATTGGAGATTCAGGAGTTGGCAAAACATGTGTGTTGTTTCGCTTTTCGGATGACGCGTTCAACACCACGTTTATATCAACAATCGGTAAGGATCATATGTCTATTCAGTTAATTAATAGATTAGCTAATCTTAGGAGATGCCTAGTAACCCTTCAGAACCGGTCACCTGTACTTTAAATGCATGATCCGAGAAACCCAAAAGCAAAGAATTTTGCTCATCCACTGTTTATAATAACCGCCTTTAAATAAGAGATTACTTGTAACACCTGAAAATGTTTATGTGGTAACCTTTATCATGTAACTTACCAGGAATTGATTTCAAAATCAAGACAGTTGAACTAAATGGCAAGAGGATCAAACTTCAGATATGGTAGGTTATAAGTTCTAAAAGGTTTTGATGAGCTCACATGTGTCAACAACAAAAAATAATCTGTAAAGGTCTACAAATGTGATGTTAATTTGCTCTCATTTCAGGGATACAGCTGGACAGGAGCGTTTTCATACAATCACAACCTCTTACTACAGAGGAGCCATGGGAATCCTGCTGGTGTATGACATTACCAACGCTAAAAGCTTTGAGAATATCAGCAAATGGCTGCGAAACATTGAGGAGGTTAATTTGACCTAGATTAATTTTATATAGATTGTGGTGTAACATGAAGGTTGTTTGGTGAGAATTTTCAGAGCACTTCTGTATTTCTTGGACCATGGCTTTGCTTTTATTCCCCTCAAGAAATGCCACAATCCTCATGTATCTGCCTTCCTTGGAAGCCTCGTCATCTCAGTTGATGTAATTGACATTTATATGGTATGATGCCTCAGGCTGTTTCCTCTAAAGGAAGCTGCAACTTTGCATTAGCCTAATGTTATTTCTTTTTATAACACGTAAATGACCAACATTACCACAACATCATGTTACATACTTGGTATTATTGTCCTGCTGCTATCTAAACAGAAACACTGTTATCATGGCAAGCAAGATCATCTGACTGTCATTAGATTGAAACCAGTGGTTTCATGCGAGCTAAATCCATGTAGGTGAAACGTTTACATGCCACTAGGCGATGCTGTTGCTCAGGAGACAACCTGTTTTGACCCAGTGACTTTCAAGGTTTTAGTGGGAATCAGTAGAAATTATAGGTATACTATTTTCAGATTCAGTGCTTTAATGTAAAACAGATTTCTAGATTAACTTTTTATTTGAAGATTAAGATTGAGCAATATAAAATACAACCCGAACATCGCATTTATCAGGAGATGTAGTTAAAAACATTCATCTCATCTCAGCTATTATATCCAATCTAGATTGCTACAGTGATTAGATGCACAGAAGGGCACTGAACCATACTTCCCATTTAAAAAAAAAAAAAAAAAAAAAAAAAAAAAAGCTAGCAAATTGCTGGGTTTGTCGATGTAGTTCATGTGTGTAAAGATCATCGCACACCAAAATGGGTTTACATGGAGGTTCAAATTGGAATAGGAAAATAATGGTCTGAAAGTTTTATTAGTAAAGGTTACATAAATCAAATTTATATGCAGTGAACTACATAGATACTGGTTCATAAAAATCTCTAGTGACCCTATGGTTGAGAATCTTTGCTGTAGTTGTTCTATCAATAAATATAAATGATGGGAAGTGGAAAATCCTAAGTAAAATTAATGCAACAGAAGCAGTTGGGTTTAAAGGTATTAAAGGTGTAAAGCCTTGTTTTTGTTTTTGTTTTTCTTAATGCATATCCTATTTGTTCTCCTAGCATGCGAATGAGGATGTGGAAAGAATGCTGCTTGGTAACAAGTGTGATATGGAGGACATGCGTGTGGTATCTAAAGCAAAGGGAGAGCAGGTAAATGCCTGTGACATGGTAACGATCTTTTCCTGCATGGTTTCACTGTACACCTAAAACAGCTGAGAGATACGTGTATTTGTTTTCAGATTGCCTCAGAACACAACATCCGCTTCTTTGAAACGAGTGCAAAAGCAAACATCAACATTGAAAAAGCTTTCCTCACCCTCGCTGAGGACATTTTGCAAAAGGTAAGTCGTTCAAATCGCAGGCCGCCAAACGTTTTGCAGTAAAACTTCCATGTTACACACAAAAAAAAAAAAAAGAAGTTTGTGGACACCTGACCATCACACCCATATGTACTTTTTTGAACATCCCGTTCCATATTTAGTCCCATCTTTGCTGTTATATTAACCTCCACGCTTCTGGGAAGGATTTTAGCGCGTGACTGTGGGGGTTTGCTCATTCAGCCACAAGACCATGTGTGAGGTTAGGCACTGATATCATGTGAGGAGACCTGTGTTGCAGTCGCCGTTCTAATTCATCCCAAATGTGTTTAGTGGAGTTGATGTCAGGGCTGTGCGATTTCTTCCATATAGCTATATGTAGAACTTCTTGGAAAACTGCATCTTTATAGATCTTGCTTTGTGGACAGGAACCTTGTCATGCGGGAGCAGGTTTAATCCTCTTGGCATCCCTCTCCAGCAATACATCATACAAAGACATTCTAGACAATTCTGTATTTCTTGTGGTTGGGGTGACAGCAGTTTGGAGAAGTAGAGCATATAGGTGTGATGGTCAGGTGTCCACAAACCTTTGGCCATATAGTGTGTTAGGCATGTTGGTTAAATGCATACAATTATATTTTGGTTATTTATTGGCGCCAAAGGGGTATACTGTGTCTCAATCCAGATCCTTCCGTTAGTGAAGTACACTGGGCACACTATGTATTTATTTGCGTAGTGCACGAATTATGACACAGTAGTGTTGTATCAAATCGAACATGGCAAGTTGCACACTTACCAGACATGACCATTGCAACATTTGACTGCGATTGTCACATCACCCACCAAATCATGATAGACTGCTAAATTAATGGGATAAACATATCGTTCTACAATGTGTAGCTGTAACCAAGACGGCGACCACTGAGTAAGAGAAGTTTTTGACCACTGCATGTTACCATACATGAGTACGAAAGAACGTGACTTGAGACCCAGCTGTATTTTCCTCTCATCATTAGATTTCGGTTAATGATATAGGCTTAAGAAGTTGATCATTATGGGTTTGACCACTGTAACAGAATTATGCTTTCATCCTTCTTTTAGACCCCTGGAAAGGAGCCGACCAATGAAAATGTTGACGTGAACAACAGAAGTGGCTCTGCAGGAGGCATCAGGTGTTGCAGCTGAACAGCCATCTGGCTGCTTTGCTTCCAAAAACCCTCACACCATTTACAGTGCACAAGATTGATCTCTTACAACTATGTTAACCTAAATGCCCATTATACTGGACAAGACCTTTACCTCTCACTGTACTTTAACTATTGTACCCATGTAAAACAGAACCTAAATTTCCTCATTTTCTGTTAATAACATTGGCCCACACGGGACCTTATTTACTTTAGTGATGATCTGAGAGCAGCACTGTGTGCAGGAAACCAAGTCAGTTAATCACACATTTATTGAGGAATACAAAACGGACACGTAATACTTAACAGTCATGCTATGGTGAACTCTTGATTGTGCCTTAATGCCGTTTAGATATAGGAGAGCTTGGTTCATTGGGAAGTTCTTGGATAGTGGTTGAATTACTGAACTGTGAATGAGCATTTTATGACACTTCCCCTTAACATTCAAGGTTGTGCCTTATGACCTGCGGCAATGAAATCAAAAGACTGTTCTCTGTTATTCCACGCTGTCGGTTTTTATACACCCAGTGCGCATACAATGCCTGTAAAGTCACAGACCGACCTGATTGTCATGGTCTTTATTGTATTAACAGCTCGCATTCCAGTTAGCCTAAAGAGTCAGTGTAAGGTGTCTCATTCACGAGAAATACTTCGGACCTTCTTGTTTAGTTTTATGTACCGAGTTCTAACCTTTAAGGATAAGTTAAAAGTAATTATACGCACTTGTTTAATGAACAGATGCTGCTCAGTCCCACTGACGTTTATCTTTCTGAGATTCTGCACTTTAGGGACCACGCTGAACTTGAGTCCCAGATGCAAAGGTCTATTCTGGATATACGTGTGAAATTTTTAGGCTTATGAAATTGATCTACACTGATTACCGTGTTTGTTTAAATTGCTGCTCTTTGGCATTTCTTTTTTCCATTCTAGGAAGTTGGTTTCAGCATGCGTGACTTCCTTGTCCTTTCCAGCATTAAACTTTGATTATAATTTTCGTTACACAGTTACTGTGGGGGACCTTTTTTGGTGGTGAGGGGAAGTTCAAAACACACTCATATTTCAAAGCAGTGCTCTACGATGTACTAACCGTAAAGGTATTTCAACATGTCCAATGTTTTTGCTGTTAGTGATTTTTGTCAGCTTTACTGAGTATGGATGGATTTTCTATAGTTCTGCTTAATATTCTTCTAAACAGGCATTACTCTAGTATTCAGTAAGTGTTGACTGGTATAGCTTGGCTTTCTCTCTGAATCTAAATAACAGCTTTATTATTATTATTATAACTTCTTACTGATACATTTAGCACTTTTTTTTACTGATGAATTTAACTACACTAGTTCATGACGAGATGACTTGAAAACTAGTTGTGAAGGGGGGACACTGGCAGTTAAACATCAAACTTGGGATCAAACACTCTACTTTACTACTTGGCTAGTAAGTACCTAGGTGTCCTTGAATGTTGTGTTTTAAAGGTCTAAACTGAGGATGGCCAGTGTCCACTCTTGATCAGGCTAAGAACTGACCTTGGTTTACATTTGAATAACTAATTCTGTAATAATAGAACGTCAGAAAGATGAATAAAATGTTTCTTGAACTAGATGACTTAATAGTATGACATTTTCTGCTCACAGAATTGTGTATAGGTAAAATAAAAAAGGGAGTGATGGGTTTTGGATGGTAGTTTCATAGTGCAATAAACTCACTTTTCAAAAACAGACCTGTTTTCTTTATTTAGGTTGCCAGATTCAAGAGTTGGGGCGGTGCGGTGGTTACCACTGTCGCCTCACAGCAAGAAGGTCCTGGGTTCGATCCCCGGGTCACCCAGGGTGCCTTTCTGTGCAGGGTTTGCATGTTCTCCCCGTGCATGCATGGGTTTCCTCCGGGTGCTCCGGTTTCCTCCCACGGTGCAAAGACATGCTGATTAGTTCAACTGGCTACTCTAAATTGCCCATAGGTGTGAATGTGTGCGTGTGTGGTTGTTTGTCTGTGTTGGTCCTGTGGTGGACTGGCGACCTGCCCAGGGTGTACCCCACCTCTCACCCGAAGTCAGCTGAGATTGTCTCCAGCTTCCCTGCAACCCAGAGGGATAAAGCGGTATAGATAATGGATGGATGGATGGATTCAAGAGTTGTGCTGTGTTGGCATACAGGAAGTGGTCCTTAAAGCAATAACTATCTACACAAACATGCATTTCATATTATAGTCAGGTAATGCCTTATAGAGTGAAGTGGAGAGTAGAAATGAATAGTGATGTCTGTACTGTACAGGACAATAGACTCATAGCTGCCTAGCGTATGCTTGAGAGACTTGGAAGAAAGTGGCAAAAATTTGAAAAATGCATATATAAGAAAAGCACATAATCGACAAGTTTAAACATTTGATGTTTATTTTCTCCCTGACTGCATTGCATGGTCTATTAGAGTGTGGTTCACATAAATGCTAATGTTTCTCCAAATCAAAACTGATGTACACAGATAAAAGTTGTACACTGCTGAATGATGCATAATGCCAGCCTTACACCAAGTGACTATTCAAACGTTTATCTACGATTTTGCAAAAACTCAGGGACATCTGCAATGTCACCATTTGCATGAGCCAAGACTAAAAATGTATGGTTTTATCAGCAATTCAAGACGAGGAAAAGACTGATTTAAGACCGCCATCTTGACTGCTTCCCAGCAAAAGATCAAGATGACGGGAGTGAGTCCCAACTCCTGCAAAAATGATTTAATTCCGACCTTAGAAATTTGTCTGCGACAGTGAAATTGCTTGAAATGTCGTATGGTGTAAAGCTGGGACATAAGACAAAAAACATTGGTGTATTTTACTGATTAAGAAGTTGTCACTGAAACCCTACTGTAATGAACTCAAATCCAGTCGGAAGTGTTCTTAGCAACATGTACAAGCATTTGAAAAATGAAGCTATAAAGCATATTAAATTAGAAAAACAACTAGAACACAAAAATCTTTAATTCAGTAAAATTATTACTTTAATGTCATGTTACCTATTTTATGTTTTTTATGAACAAACAGGGCTTTTAATACATTAACACATGACTTCTAATTACAGCATGCTTTCTGTCTACAAGAGAGATTTTACTGTTGGCACATCTTGACAAGGTCACTTGTGAAATTTTTTGCTTGGATCCTTGGCATGTTCAAGCAAAAGAGCGCATGGAGTAAACTGGTTTCCGTACACCTCCTCGAACCGTCTCATCTTCTCCACCAATTTGTCGGCACCGAAGCTGTCCGCAAAGCGGAAGGGACCTGTAAAATAAAACACTATATTAAAAATCATTCATCCCACGGTGTAGCTGAAACCTTGAAATTTGATCAGAAGGTGTTAATTCATTCTGAATAACAGCATGGCACTATGACAGTAGTTCCGGCTATAATTCAAATGTTCGGTATAGGTAAATACACTCGGTCTAATTAGACCTATACTCTATAGTAACTCCTCCTTCACTGAGAGTTGTATGGCAGAAACTCCTCATAAACTTTTGTAACCTTTGCAGAGGTATGGCTGTTCCAGCACAGGAAGATATTCAGGGTAAAGGTCTTTGCAGTTTCTCAGAAACAAGCTGCATTTTTTCTGTCTTATTCACATCAGAAGAAAACAAAATGATTAATTATAGCCACTATAACAAATGGAACTAACTTCATAAAGTGTTATAATGTTAACTGTAATGTAGATTAAAAAGTACAGCAGGTCATTCTTTAATAAATAAAAAATTGTAATAGTTGTTGAATGGCTTTCATGTAGGGATGGACCTCGGGACCGATTATTTTCCTATAACAGCATGCCCTGTTTTCATTCCTTATTTAATAAACGGACATGCTGGGTGAGAATGAAAAAACATTCATTGAGTATTCATCAGGCTTTTCTGAAAAAAAGACATACCGAGTCAGAGTAGCCAAAATGTTGCTAAACCAGTTAAGGAACTTCATTTTACTGACAGATTTAGTTCCTTTAAAATCATACTAAAAAATTTTATTTCCACATACAGCACTACAGATTGACTGGGTAATATGTACTTAATTTTATTTTATTTTTTTTTATTAAAAGTTTATACTACTACCACCATATAGACTAAACAAATAAACTCTGATTTGTAACATCTAGGATTCTCACCTCCAAGGGATGGTGGGAAACCAAGGCCGAACACTGCTCCAATGTCGCCCTCCACTGGATTGGCGAGGATGCCCTCCTGCAGGCACAGCACAGCCTCGTTCACAAAGCGAGACACCAGTCTGTACTGCACGTCCGAGTCTGACGACCTGTGTTGAGACAGACAGTGAGAGCACAGCTCTTACCACATCATGTGTAAGAAAATCACTACAGAAGCAGAACTGCTTGAAAAGCCTCAATAGTGATAATGCACATGCAGAGCACATGAGAGAAAAGGTGGAAAAGGAAGACACACTTACACTGAAGGGTTTGCAGTCATCTTGTAATGCTTCAGAATGTCCCCTAGTTCTGGATTGATGTCTTTGCGCTTAAGTCCAGGTTGGTAAACATAGCACCCTTTACCAGACTTCCGGCCTAATAACACAGCCACATGTATTCTAATCAACATTAGCTAAACAAATAAATATCATTCCATGTCACACAGCTTGATTATCCGTACCTTTGAATCCTCTCTGCACCATTGTTTTCAGCAGCTCGGGATTTCCTCCACCGAATCTTGAGCCGAAAGCTTTGCCCAGGTCCTCGGCCACGTGAGTGGCGACATCGATACCCACTTCATCAGCCAGAGTAGCGGCACCCACTGGGAAGCCAAAGCCTACAGTCAGAGAATCCAGCTTCTTGGGGTCCACACCTTCCTGTGTTTTCAAGATGTAGCATAAAGCTTTAAAGTCATTTAGTTTTCATCTAATGTAGATTATTAATGGAAAAAAGAAAAAACAAACCTGCAGTAATCGGACTGCTTCAGCTAACATGGGAGCTAAGCACCGAGTGGTATAAAACCCAGGTCCATCCTGCAATTACAGTATTACTGTTAATTAGAATAACACAGACTAGAACATTTACAAACATGAGGCAATCTATTAAGGTTTAATCATTTCTATGGTTTTTTTTTTTTTTTTTTTTTTTAAATGGTAATTAATGTGTCCTTTCCTTTCGCTTCATATCCGACTGATCGCGTGGCTTGTTTTCTGGGTCCTGTACAAAACCAGTCCCGAGGTACACGTCTAATTCATACATCAGCCATAGTACAAGTTAAAAACAAACAAAAAAAAAAATAAAAAATAAAAAAAAAAGAGTTTTTTTCCCTTTCAGGGTTATTAAACATAACTCACCCGAACCACAATAATGACTTTGCCTTGCTTCAGGCCGACTGCTACAGCAGAGGCGGTGGTGTCCTTAGAGGTTTTATCAGTAGTTATGATCTCCAGAAGTTGCATTTTGTCCACTGGAGAAAAGTAGTGCATTCCAATCACCTGAGACAAACCAAAGGCCTTAGTCATTTCACTGATAGATTAAAATTGATTGATCAATCTCAAAATCACCATAACAGGTCGAAACGCTGACCGACCTTCTCTGGCCGTTTACTGGCAGCGGAGATGTCTTTGATTGGCAGAGCTGATGTGTTGGAGGCAAATATACAATGGGGAGGAATGACCTGTTGAGGAAAAAAAAAAAAAATAAGTGTCACTGATTGGAATTAGGTATATTACAATTGTTTTTTTATGGAAAACAGTCATAGTATAAAGAACAGGTTTAACATTAGAAATGTGGCCTTAGGCTACTTCCTGTCTCAGTATATGATGGCACATTGGAGTGGAAGAGTCAAATAGCTGATGATCGAATTATAACTGCCGTCTAGTGGTCAACGGATTAAACACAAGACAAAGTGAACCACCGTCTTTAACAAATCCTTGCATGTGAACTAGTAAGTAAAAACTGATACTGTATCGATTCTCAAAAACACCTTCACAATACAAATGGCAATACAGCGTACTGAAATTTTCCTTACACCCTTTGTAATATTTGGAATATACCCTTTGGAATATTGGCAGCATTCAACATTGAAGGATCCATCCATCCATTATCTACACCGCTTTATCCATCTGGGTCGCGGGGAAGCTGGAGCCAATCCCAGCAACTTCGGGCGAGAGGCGGGTGGTAAATTGTGATCAATATATTTAGCTACCAGCCTCTTTTGTTAGGAACTTAACATGATTTAAGTCCAGGTACTAAACTAACTAAACCAAACTGTAAAGTGCGTTTAAGCATTCGAAGCTTTGTGACTGGGACAGAAATATTCAAGCGGTGGCTAACTGTGTGCATGGTGACACAAATAATTACTGTCTCATGTGGCACTTTATGACTTTTAACTTATTTTTTGAAACAAATAACGTAAATTCAGGACAGATTTAAATGCCAAGTCACCTGAAAACAAAAACTGAACATTCTGACCAAACTCTACTTACAGCTTCGACTTCCTTTATGACTTTGTGTTTAATGGCGATATCCTCAAATACGGCTTCAATGACCATGTCAGCGTTTTGGAAGCCACTGTAGTCTAGCTGTCCTGTTAGGTTGGACAGAATGCAGTCCCTTTCAAATGAGGTAATGCTCTTCTTCTTTGTCTTGTCATTTAATCTGCGACAGATGATCAGGGTGAACGGAACATTAGTATGCATAATATTGTATACTGTATCCTTTAAAACAAATGTGTTACCACTTATGTTACAGTACATAGCTCGGTTCTTTCTCACCCTTTGTAAACCTGCTGCTGCCCTCGGTTAAGTCCCTCCAGAGTGGTGTCCTTAAGAATGGTATTAATGCTTTTATCCACAGTGACCTGGGCAATTCCTGCCCCCATCAGCCCTGCTCCCAGGATGGCCAGGGTTCTATGGCGGGAGAACGGACTGGTAAGCAATAAACCAATGAAGCATTTAAGACTAGATCTATTCTTAAACAGGCATGACCTTCAAACCTAAAAAGTAGGCCAAAGCACTTACTTAACCTCCTTTTCAGGCGTTCCAAATCGGTTCTTCTTGCAAGCAACTTGGCCATGATAAAGTCCAATAAGTGCATTAGATTCTGGGGTCATTGCTAATTTGCCAAAGTTCTGCAAGGTAGAACAATGGTTAAATGTTTCAATTTACAAAGCAATTAAAAGTAATTTATCCAAACTGTACATTCTCTCCACGTGAATTTACTGTACCTGAGACTCTGCCAGGTATCCTGCATCTGAGCCCTGCTCCACGCCAGTCTTCACACACTACGCAGAAAAATTGAAGAAAATATTGGATGTTGGATAATGTTTTTGAGTTTCAATGGCAGAGATAGGCTATTGATGTACATATAGCAAGTGACAGCATTCATCTTGGCATACCTCAATTATTTTCATGGGTGCAGGATACAGCCCTTTTGTCCGTTCCATGACTTTTTTCTGCACGGTGTTGTAGATTTGATTACGCACGAACCCAAAGCTCATAACGTAGGCTTGTATTTCTGCAGAATATAAAATAAAAATGTTCACAGTGAGAAACAGACTAACTAAAAAAAACATGGGGGCATGGGGTTGCTCTTATAGAAAAAGAATCAATTTTCTATTGCAGGGTTGCACAAATTAGAAGGATTTTTTTTTTTTTTTTTTTTTTTTTTTAAGTCGACAAAACCGATCTGGTCTGTGTATCCATTAAGTGTTGTTATGTGATTAAAGCTGGGTCTCCTCTTGTGACAGTCTTTTGGATCTCTGAGACCTGATATTTGACACAGGATGTCATTGGTATCCACCGCGATAGCCACGTTAGTGTTTAATCGAACGCAAAAAAATGTTTCCATTTCAATTTTGTGAAATACTGCTTTGTCGAAGGCCCTAAAAAAACACCTCATGTGAGCGTATAAACGTTTTTGCAATATGGAGATTAAAATTGAGATTTCCTTTTAGAAATTCATGTTTCCATTACTCATCTTTTAGTGTGCGATTTCAAATTGCGCATTAAGTAGATTAAAGGAAACCCGCCTAATGACGGGGCGGAGAGACGTGGGCCAACAGGAAGTAGTGTTACGGTCACCATCCAAAGTTGATTACAATACCAGCATGTCACAAAGTGTTTTTTCCTCTTATACCACAGCAATTTGATAACAATTACAATTTTTAATGTATTAAATAAAGACATGTTTTACTTTTATTTTATTTATAGCTACACATCATTTTGTGGAACATATGCAAGACATGTTAGTTACAACTAGTTATAACATGCTGTAACAATTAAACAGTTCCTTTACAGTTCCTTTTTTTTTGGTCTTGGTCTTTGGTCTTGGCAAAATACGGTCTCAGCTGCAGTTTTAGAAAATAAATCAACATCCTCTGACCAATCAGATTTGAGGCTTCAAAAAGTGCTGTGGTATAAGGATAACTTAATAAATAAAAATGAAAAAAAGACTGAAATAGGACACATACTTTGCATCAGACCCTTTTGTTTAGTGAGTGGGATTCTCTTATCAGCAATTCCACGGGCACAGTCTACTGCTACTTCTTCCAAGTATTCGATGGTTCTCTCCTCCGGGTTCATCAATCCAGGGCCTGGGTTTTATTTAAAAAATTAAAGAAAAGTTACGACTACTCAAAGAAGCTCCAGAAACACATACACAAATAAATAGATTATTACCAAGTGGGTCAACCAGTTGGTGAACCAGCCCCATTTTTCTGGCTTTATCTGCACGAATATTTCTTCCTGTTAGCATCGTGTCAAAGGCACTGGGTAGCCCGATCTAAAAAACAAACAAACAAAAAAAAAAAAAACAACACCCATAACTTGTTTACCTTGTTGGTCAGATATCATA
>JAQQZR010000005.1:14700174-14714722 GCA_030068235.1 Notoglanidium macrostoma
ATATGGTGATGCTTCTTGGGTGCTTTTTTGAGAACCATACCTATGCCCAAATTTTAAGTGTGTCTAAATATGTTGTGTTACAACACTTGCGTGGTGAATTATTAGAGCTACCTTTAAAGCCTACATGCAGTTGTTATACATGACCATATACGTTATTGAATTGTATCTAATAATGCATACATTGTTAAAGGCTTTTCCTAAAACTCTACATTGTCAAGCATTTTACAGACACAAAAGCCAGTTTTGTGTTCTTTCACGTTCAGCTTTCCCCTATCCTCCGAAAAACATGCAAGTTGGTGGACTGGCTACACAAAAACTGTCTCTAAATGTGAATGAGTTTGTGCATGTTGCCCTATAATTTCTACTGTACATCATGTCCAATGTTCCTGGGATATGCTCCAGAACCACCCTGACCAGGATAAAGCGGTTGCAGTGGATGAATAAATAAATACAAATCATTTTCTAACTTTTTATACTCCACTGTTCAGCACCTCCAGATAGGGAGTCAAAATCTGCTAAGCAAGTGCAAGAGAGTGGTGACCTCTGCTAGGGATATTGTTGAGTAATGGAAAGAGCACTTTGAGGAACTTCTTAAACCTGTAGACATGGAGGCAGTGCCAAATTTCTGGTCCCCATATCTGTGGCTGAGATTATCATGGTGGTTAGAAACCTTAATAGTGTGAATGAGATTTGGGTGGAGCAACAAGGTTGGGGATGTGTGTTTAACTCACCTCTTCAATGTTACATGGAGATCTGGGGCAATGCCCTCAGACTAGCAGACTAAAACGGAGGTCCCTATTTAAAAAAAAAAAAAAAAGAAGAAAAAAAAAGTTGTGTTTCAATTAAAGAGGGATCACACACCTCAGCTTCCCAAGAAAAGTCTAATAATGTCTTTGCTAGTATGCTATTAAAGTTTACATTTGTTATGTGGGTTTAATGAAGACCTATTTTCATGTGCCTTGATATATGTTGTGGGAAGTAATGCAGAAGTACAGAGTATCTGGGTCACTTTGTGTGATCTGGTCTCTGTATGAGTGCAGTGATCCTGCAGAGTTCACTACACAGCACAGTTATGTCAGCATTCTTGGTGTTTTAATCAAAATCTGTTAAGGTGGCAGTCGGATTCCATCAAGGGTGTGTCTTGTCTCCACTCCTGTTTTTGTTTTTTATGGACTGGATATCAAAACCCAGCCAAGGTTGAAGAGGTGAACAGTGCTGGGGTTGGGTTTGTTTGTGTGATGTACTTTTGACACCATCCAAGCTGGACCCCTGACACACACTCTAATGTATTGTTGATGACTGTGTAAATGCTGGGATGAGCATCAGCACTTCCAAGTCTGAGGCTATGGTTCTATCCCTATAAGAGTGGGATACTCCCTTCAGGTAATGGACCTCCAGAAAACATTCACCCTCTAGTGATTATTTTTATTTTGCTGTGTCATGCAACATCAAATTTAAGTATATTATAATGGGATTGTTTCATTCTTATTCTGAAATTAGTTAGTGATTAGTTAGAATTATTTAAAAATAAAAAGTCTAAAAACTGCATAATTTAAAATATTCAGCAGCCTTACTTTTAAAAGACAAAATTAGGACTGGTATTTATAATTTTCTTGAACAGTCATAATAAATATGTTAAACAGGGTACACCTGTGTTCATTTCAAATTCACCTGTATCCAGTTGTATGGTTGCAGAGTAAATATCTCTGACCTTTGTGAGGTCTTTCAGCTAAAATGGCAGATCAGAAAAGTCCTGCTGTCATTGTTACAATGTATGTGTTGTACCCGGAGGGATTAAGGGGAAACACTAGGATGTAAGTTTTGACTGAATTTACCGGTAAATGAGTTGAACACAGTACCGTGTGTGCGTTTTTATTTAATGATAGAAAACAACTTAAAACAGTCATGACGACCAAGGAATCTCTGTGAAGCTTTGAGATTAAAGTCGTTAGAAGAAAAAAGTGGGAGAAGATTAGAAAAAGATCAACAAAATTTTAAACCTTCTTAGGAGCACTGAGAAATCCATTATAACAAAGTTGAAAAACATATGCCACAACCCAGACACTACTAAGATCGGTCTTTTCTTCCAAATTGAGTGTGCTGGCAAGAAGGGCAATTGTCAAAGAGGCCAGTGAAGGGCTTAGAGAGCTCGTTGCCTGAAATAGTAGAACCTATGTAGACCTCAACAATATCATCTTCATCAGTTCTCTATGGTAAAGTTCACAGAAGGAAGCGTCTTCATAAAGGTATTGCTAGAATTTGCTAGGAGACATGTGACAAAACCTGAGAGCATTTGAATAAAGATTTTGAGCTATTCTAAAAGCAAAGCAATATGTTTGGCACAGGCAAAATACAGCCAAACCACACAGATAACACCATTCCTATCAACAAGCATGCTGTGTTAGGATCATGTTCTGAGGTTGCTTTTCAATAGGAGAAACTGGAAATCTTTTTGTCATCAAGGACGTCAAATATAATGCAATTTTCTCCCAATCAGCCAGAAATCTGTCTAGGGAAAATTTATGTCCCAACAGGACATTGAATGGACCTGGAGTGTCCTTCAAGGAATGGTTTGTTTAAAAAAAAAAGTTTTGAGAGAAAATGCCAGAATCAAAATGTGCAAAAAGTATTGACTCTAGGTGGTGTATCCTAAGCAGTGTTTAGATTTTTTATTTTTAAATCATTTTAAGGACAAGGAACTACACCAATAATTTTCTCCCCTACCTCCATCTGCTCCCTAGAGGCCCTTTTGCTCCCACTGCTTCCTTAGGCACAGATATATTTCCCCACACAGTGAATCATGAACAAATGCATTCTAATCCATTTTTTTGGTCAGTAAATTTTAAATAATCTTAAATCTTAAAAATTGAATGCTCCTACTGGGATTTAAAAAGGTGGCAAATACTTGATTACATCAGTATAAATCATGACACACTATTGATTGAATACTACAAGCATATTTAAATCAATGAACAAATTAAAATGACATTAAACTTGTGTGTTCCTAATGTGCACAGAACATGACTGTGACAAATTACTGAATTGTATTGTTTATCCATGGATTACAGTAACTCCATTGTAATATGGTGTATGAAGTGCTCTTGACTGAAATCAGAACTATTCTGATCTGATTTCTAACAAAGGGACCAAACATAACAAACATATATTCCCTCACATATAGGATTATCTATATCTACATATCTACTACCATTCCACCTTACACCACAAGACAATAAAACCCTGATTACTCTAAGTGCCAATCATTTTTTCTTAAAAGGAACACAATAGCAGACATCTCAGTCGCTCTCTTATCCTTGAGGATTGATTGGAGGACTGAGCAAGGACTGAATAAGGGCTATTCTCTATTGTTTTTTTACACAGTGCCCCATACACTGCATTATTGATTGCATCACGCTGCCCTCATTAAGTTGTGTTCTCACTCTATCCCTAAACTATTGTTTCTTAACCAGCCATTCAAAGCCCAAAGGGTACTGGACATTTTTGAGCCCTTAAAGCAATTTTAACCAGTACTCACACAATGGATATATGTGTAGTTGATCTTAAGGTTCATCTGAGACATGGTGTATTTTGTCAGCTGTGCAGAAGATAAGATGTCCTACAGAGTCAGACACTCCCTAAAACATGCAACATTCATGACCTTAATAACAAAACCTTTCATGTAAGCACCAGTAGCAGGTGATATAAATATTTAGTTTGGCACAGATGTAGTTAATTTTTAATCAGATTATTATGACTGGCATCTTGGCACTAAGTTAACAAATTCCGATTGGGAGGACTTTGTTTCTTTGTTTTAAGAACAGACTTTACAATTACGCCATCCTTTAAAAGAGATGTTACACTAAAATAAATTAAAAGATAAAGATAAAATTATAATACAATGATAATGCATAGTGTAATTATCATGTTTTTTTAATTTATATAAGGCACATGTATAGTATTTTACAATAAGCAAGAAATAAACCTTAATACCATAAATTGCTCGAAATGACACATTCTCAAAATTACAATTATATACATGTTTATAGTTGTGACAAAGCACCCATCCCACCACAGGTATAAGAAATAATAGGTATTACAACTAGTTGATTAATTAAATAGGTTTACATACAGATTGGGGTAGTAAAACTGAGGGATTTGAGATTCTCAGAAACATAGTTCTATCGAACAAATTGAATTCTTTTTCCAAGATTGCATACTCATAAATTTGTTAAACCTAGACTGTAGATTCCACCTCCGTCTGCATGAAAACTTCTGGATTTTGCTGAATACTCCAGCTAGCAGTGGATCGTTGAGGAGTATTTTGACCGGATGAGTCATCTGTGTACCCGAGTACTGATTCAGATCTAGATTTCCAGCTTGTGTCACAGCAGAGCTTCAAGGTACACTGACTGTAACAGGGCAGTTCACACTCTGAGACACCAGGATCTTTGTCATCCGAGAACTCAGGCTGGACTGTGGTAGCATGGATACCTTCTTCATGGAAGAAGCTTTTGATGCGCTTGGCTGTGTCCATGTAGGAGGTTGGGTCGTGGCACTTAACATGTGCCGTGGCAATGATTCGGCTCCCGGCCAGCTGCCAGATGTGCAGCTCATGGACTGCCAGAACCCCCTCAAGATTCCTCAGCTTTTTGTCCAGCATCTGCATGTCAATCTGCTTGGGCACGGACTGCAGCAGGATGAGGGTTGACTCCTTCAGCAATGGGAAGGTAGTATAGAGAAGGATGGCCACCATGATTATGCAGAGTGTGGGATCTAGGTACAACACCCAGCATGGTCCAGCTACAAAGACAGCACTGGTGCCATTGCTGTGAACCAAGTGTGTATTCACAGGCCATTGGTCAGAACAATAGCTACTGAGGCATGGGTTTATACATCTCTCCTGACTGTCACATGTCCTCCACACAAATGTGAAAATGAGAGCATTAATCACTACAATGACAGAGCCAAGGGCATCGCCTAGCACATGCAGGAAGACGCCACGCATGTTGAGCTGGGAAGATGAGTCTAAATCATCCTCCAGCTTCTCTGGTGAGATGTTCCCATTTAATGGGACTTCCAGGCTAGGTTTTGAAACAATGTCTGAAAAATATCAGAGCAGTAAATTTCACAATCAAAAAATCTAAATAGTAAAACAGCAAAAAGTTACTTGTTATTATTCACATCCAAATGTAAAACATGCCTTCATCTTTTCCTGTTGGGTAATTAATGACTGAATTCCAAATCTACCTACTACCTACTCCCCATATAAATGCAGTGTATTAAATAAATCCATGTAGTGCATTATATATCTAGTAAGCTGGTATAAACAATTCAGCTGCTCACTGAGTAAAATGGGAGCAGATAGTATGTTTACCACAAATGTAGAGTGCATTTATCAGAAGACTAAAGAGTGTTTATTAGAAGAGTAGAGATTTATCAGAAGAGTGTTTATCAGAAGAGTAAAGAGTGTTTATTAAAAGAGTAGAGTGTGTTTATTAGAAGAGTAGAGATTTATCAGAAGAGTGTTTATCAGAAGAGTAAAGAGTGTTTATTAAAAGAGTAGAGTGTGTTTATTAGAAGAGTAGAGCATTTATCAGAAGAGTGTTTAACAGAAGAGTAAAGAGTGTTTATCTAAAAAGTAAACTGAGTTTATTTGAAGAGTAAAGAGTGTTTGCCGTAAGGGTGTTTATCAAAAAAACTAAAGACTGTTTATTAAAAGAGTAGAATGAGTTCATCAGAAGAGTAAAATGTGCTATTAAAAATCAAAATAGCAAAAAAAAAATTATTGTGTGACTTTGATATTCCATTATTTGGTAAAAGAGCAATTATGCTTTATAAATGAATCATTAAAGAATAAATAAATAGGCTACCTGCTTCAATTTGAACAGCGTGATCACTTCGGCCAGGACATTGGCTCTTCACTAGCAGATCGTAAGCCTCCCCTGATGCTGTCTCTGATTTCTCATATCTCCTGTTATTTGTGCTGTGAGAGTGTCCGTGTCCGTGTCCAGCGTACCCATGAAACAGCAAAAGCCCCAGCACATTTACAACGAGCCCGGCCACTCCGACCCACACCACAACCAGCGGGTTCTCAATCTCATGCGGCTCCGTATAGCGCTCCACTGCCTCCAGTAGGATGGTGAAACAGAGCGCAGTGAGAAACACGGCATTGACCAGGGCGCCCATGACTTCTGCACGGATCCAGCCGAATGTGTTGAGGCTCGTGGCCGCTGTTTGATCCGCGAGTCTGACCGCGAGCAGCGCCACGAGCAGCGCGATCACATCCGACAGCATGTGGAAGGAATCGGACAGCATCGACAGAGAACCGGTCACTCTGCTCACCACCACCTCCACCACGAAAAAGCCGAAAGTTAGACAGAGCATACACAGCAGCCTCGTTTGCTTCGGATCCAAACCCATCTTTCTGCTGTGAATCAGGGACTCAGAGCAACACTAGATTGCATCCTAGTTGTTTAACCCTAATAAATAGGTAACACTTCATCCATCCGGCACTCGCTTTGCGCACCACACAGTGCCTTTAAACGCACTGTCACGGTGCGCTGTCGCTACTGGTAACGATGCAGCTATACAAACAAGCCAAGAGAAAAAAGTTACACATCTCATCTGTTTTCCACAACAGAAGAGAAATATGATCAGATCTTACACAACAGTTCGTTTTAAATTGCGTTTATAATACCCCTTTACACCCGGTTCGGTTTACTTTCTCCACACGGACCATCGCCGAAACACGCCTTCGCCTTCTCTTATTGGGTGAATATGATGGGACGTCCACAACCAATGTCTGAATCCCAAATCAACACCTATTCCCCATATAAATGCACTACTTAGGGTACAAAATAATGGCTTTTACGCGCCACATAGTGCATTATACATGTAAAAAAGGAGGCATTTGGAATTCAGCTGATCATTGAGGAGGAAAACCGAAACGTTGTTATAAAATAATAATAATAATAATAATAATAATAATAATAATAATAATAATAATAATAATAATAATGCCCAACATTCTTATTCCCTACAACGAATTATTTTCATGCTTTATAACAACTACAAATGACAAGCAATGAGTAATGTTTTTTTATCCTAAAAAACATCCATATGTTAAAAGTATTACTGTATTTTCTGTGTAGGCTACACGTAAAATAACCTGCAATTAACATTTGTTTAAAAACTCCCTTTCAGAGAATAACTGAGTACTGAGCCTTCAGGAACCTCTTTATCCTGATCTCAGGATCACTGTGCATCTGGAGCCTATCCTAGGGATACTGGGCTCCAGTCCATTGCATCATGACTTTGTAATTATGTCAGATTAAAACACAAGACCCGGTATTGATGATCTACTCATATAAGTCTAAAGTAATTCTCAGATTAAAGATGGCAGGACCACACTGCTTCACATAAGGAGGCAGCTTTCTTGGAAGAACACCAACATTTTTGGAAGTCAGCCTGATAAAAATAAAATAAAATAAAATAAATACATTGGCAATGTGCTGACCAGCTGTTGACGACGATGATGATGACAATGATGACAATAACAACAATAGGCTCATAATAATAAAAAGAAGAAGAAGAAGAAGAAGAAGAAGAAGTATTTAGTAGTATGATTGTATGATTACTATTATTATAATTATAATTTTTTATATCCTGGAGGTGGGAGTGAAGTGAAGCTCTACCTATCAGTGTGAGTCTCGGTCTCTATTGTGTGTGTGTGTGAGTGTGTGTGTGTGTGTTGTGTGTGCGTGCTGCAGCGCTGCAGGGTGTGGTGGATGTAGGATGGAGGTGGGAAGCTGGATACCGCTCGCTCGGTAACGAATACCATTACTGGAGCTTTAATTCCCTTCTTTTAGGCAGAATTAGTTTGTTAACTAAATCTTGTTAGTGCCATATATATATATAGATAGATAGATAGATAGATAGATAGATAGGCCATGGATATATATATATATATGGATCAAGCTTTGCTCGTGGGGAAAAATGCTTTCTGGACTACGTGGGAAGTTGGGCGTTTTTCTTGAGGACGATCATTCCCGCTTAGCCTTTCTCATACATCGTTTAGAGGGTTTTGCATGTGGCGACTGCACCTAATATCGCAAAATGTCTAAACGAAACAGTGTGGTGATGCTGCGGCCGCGGTCCATGTCTCTGGGTAAAAAAGCGGAGACGGTGAAGGTGGTGGTTCGGTGCCGCCCTGTAAACAAGAAAGAGGAGGCGATGAGTCATGAGAGAATTGTTGAAGTGGATGTGAAACTGGGCCAGGTAAGCGTCCGGAACCCGAAAGCGGCCGGAACCCTGAACAAGACGTTCACTTTTGACGCTGTCTATGATATGTTTTCAAAACAAAACGACCTGTACGATTACTCGTGCAAACCTCTCATCGACTCTGTGTTACTCGGATTTAACGGGACTATATTTGCTTTTGGTCAAACTGGTACTGGGAAGACGTATACCATGCAAGGTCTGCCCATGGACCCAGAAAAGCGGGGAGTCATACCAAATTCTTTTCACCATATCTTTACCAATATATCCAGATCCCAGAACCAGCAGTACTTGGTGAGAGTGTCGTATCTGGAGATATATCAAGATGAGATACGGGACCTCCTTTGCAAGGACAATAATAAAAAAATGGAGCTTAAGGAGAGTTCAGAGTTGGGCGTTTATGTCAAAGACTTGTCATCTGTTGTGACAAAAAACATCAAAGAAATTGAACATGTGATGAATTTGGGAAATCAGTCCAGGTCTGTTGGATTCACAAAAATGAACGAACGCAGCTCACGTTCGCATGCCATTTTTGTTATAACCATTGAATGCAGCGAGATGGGCATCGATGGTGAGGAGCATATTCGAGTTGGGAAGTTAAACATGGTGGACCTCGCCGGCAGTGAACGTCAAAGCAAGACAGGTGCCCAGGGTCAAAGATTTAAAGAAGCTGCCAAAATAAACTTGTCTCTCTGTGCTCTTGGAAATGTTATCTCAGCACTGGTGGATGGGAAGAATTCTCACATCCCATACAGGGATTCCAAACTCACACGCCTGTTGCAGGACTCTTTAGGAGGGAACTCTAAAACTGTCATAGTAGCTACAATAGCACCTACGTCGTGTCACTATGAAGAAACTCTCGCCACCCTGAGGTTTGCAAATAGAGCAAAGAATATTAAAAACAGGCCAAAGATCAACGAGGACCCCAAAGACGCGTTGCTCCGCGAGTTCCAAGAAGAAATAGCCCGTCTGAAGGTGCAGCTAGAGGAACGAGGGATGCTAGCAAAGGAAAGAAGGAGACGGAGGAATAGTGTAAAGATGAAGAGAAGCATGAGCAGTGGGGAGGTCGAGACACCTAGAAATTGTGAGGTGGACATTGTGGAGATGGTGAAGGAGGAGAGAGCAGAGGAATACTTGTGGAAGCAGCAGATGGCCAAGAGCTCTGCCAATGACAGCCCGGGGTTTAGGAGGAAATTAGACATCTTGGATGAGAAATCACAGACTATGGAAGATTTACTGAAGGAACAGCAAATTATGGCACTTATGATAGAAAAATACAAGGTCAGAACTTCTGCATATTTAGACATTTTTTACACAGTTCACACTGATCTTTTCAGGCAATTAATTACAGAATAAATTGGATCCTGTTTGCTGTGATTTTTGTCAGGCCTTGGAAAGCAAGCTTCTGATTGGAGGCAAGAACATCATTGACCACACCAATGAGCAGCAGAAATTGTTAGAGATAAAGAGACAGGAGATTGCAGAGCAGGTACCACCTGCAAATATACACTAATCATTATCTTCTTATTCAATGTCTTATCATAGGTCAAGGTAGGCTTCTAATTCAAAGTGTGTTAATGAATATGTGTGTGCAATCTCTGATAGGAAAGACAAGAGAGGGAGATGCAGCAGCTGATGTTTGAGCAGGATGAGGAGACAGTGGAACTGAAAGAGACCTACTCAAGTCTTCAGCAGGAGGTGGAGCTCAAAACCAAAAAGCTTAAGAAGGTGAAGCTGGCTTTCGACTAGGTCATCAATCTGAACATAGCTCTTTCTACTTATACAACTAAACTGATATTTTTATCAGGGATGAGGAGAAACAGTCATTCCAACATGGACACAATTCATAACACACCACACAGGTTTTATGGAAAGATGAAAAAGCTAAGGTTTGATATATGCAAAAGGGTTAGCATTCATACCTTTTCTTATTATTTCATATGAAACCAAGTCTAACTAAGTCCAACTGCATCTGTCTCTTTTTAATTTGTTTGAAGATCATGTTTTTTATGTTTGACATTATAGTATGTACTTCATATACACAACTGAACAAGGTTAAGTGTAGAACTCTTAAAGGTTCTTTGGCTTGGCCCATGTGGAACCCAACAAAAGAGTATTTTCATTTTAGAGAGGTTTCCATGGAAGCTAAGGAAGCTAGGTGATATTATATCGGGGACAACCATTTTGTTTTATTAAACTATCACCAAGTCAGAAGTCACCCTAGATTTTAATTGATCATCCATTATTTTTTATAATCTGATGCTGTTTATATACACGAGAAACATTTTAATAACTCTATGTCTTGTCTTTACACAGCTGTACAGCAAACTGCAGTTAGTACGAGCTGAGATTGGTGATATCATCGATGAACATGTCACAACGAGACAGGAGCTGGAGCAGACACTAAATGAGCTGACAAGAGAGATGAAATTCAAGTACTTTCTCCACAGTTTCCATCACAAAAGAATGCACCCCACCAAGACATATTCATATGATAGTACACAGACAACCCAAAGTGAAAAACCATTTTCATATCAGTGTTTGCATGTTTTGCAGGAATCTCATCATTGACAATTTTATTCCTCCTGAGGAGAAAAACAAGATCATAAATCGCCTTCACTTTGACAGTGAGGAAGACCAGTGGAAGGTCTTGCCCCTTCTCCCCTCTGAAAAGTTAGTGTATTTGCTATATTTCACATTATTTCCTTAAATAATTAATTACCGATTGATGAGTAAATGAACGTTTCAATGGAAACTTATCCTTCAGCAATTCTCCTCGCATCAGACAAAGGCCAATGTCTGCGGTCGGATACAAGAGGCCAATCAGCCAATATGCACAAGTTGCTGTGGCAACAGGATCTCCTTCCAGATACAGGGTTGGTACACAGTGGCCATACTGTCTTCTAAAAATGAGTTATTTACAATGGATATTTATTTACATTTATTTATAAACAATATACAGTAATACATTTGATGCAATTGCTTGCCCTACACAGGCGGAAAATGTCATGCTTCTGGAGCTAGATATGACATCACCAATTATGGTCCCACTGGACCTGCAAGGGGCAGAGATGAGAACAAGAAATCTGCTCTGTGATTTTGCTCAGCACAGGAGAATGACAACAGCATCACGTGTCATGCGGGCAAGATCATGGTGAGTGCCTCAAATAAAAAAAAAAATTTTGACAGTGAAGAAACGTGTTACCTCTTGTCATTATTTTGAAAAAACATTTTATGTTTTAAGATATACGAAATGAGGTGGGATGATGGTGCAATGGGTAATTTTCCTGACCTAGACCTTCAGGGTACCTAGTTCAATCCTGAGCTCTGGTTAATGTTTGTTGGTCTGTTAATGTCTGGATTGGATACTCTAAATTGCTGCTACATCTGAATGAGTTTGTGAATGGGTGTGTGTGGGTGTGTGTGTGTGTGTGTGTGTGTGTGTGTGTGTGTGTGTGTGTGTGTGTGTGTGCATCCCATCTTTGGTGTACTCCTGCCTTGATCCCAGTGTTCCTAGCATAGGCTCCAGATCCACCATGATAAAAAACCCTGACCAGGTTAAAGAGCTTACTGAAAATGAATGAATGCTAACTTTACCCATCTTTTCTTCTCTCCCAAGGTATCAAGGACCAAGTCTGCCCACTTCTTCATCAACCAGCTCAGTGGCCTCCGGGTCTCAGGTCCCACCTTCTGCCATGGGGGCGTGTGCCAGTGTGCTTCAGCCATGAAGCATTTTAAATATGGTGCTTTTGCCATGTAATAGGCTACATGCAGAAAAAGCTCCACAAGATCTGTTTGCCTTTTTTTTTTAACTGCTTTATTGTGAGCTCATGCTGCCTCTTCTTGTTGCACAATAATTTTGTATCAGAGCTTTGAATCAACAAATTAAGCACAGTTTCTTCCTGTTTGTCTACATGTGGATTGTATAGTCCTGTAATGTCATACTTGAATACAATCATTGGCAACAGTAAATTATTATGTTGCATGATACACAGATGACTTGTAGTCTCCTGATGTACAGCAGTTAAATGGCATGTAATAATCTAACCACTGATGAGAATTATCCGCCATTAATGATCGGTAAGATTCATGATGAAATATTTATTCAGGCAAACCATTACCGACCTCTAGCGGCCACAAGGATACAACACCCTTTTATTCATGACATATAGCACATAAGTCAAATCCATCGCACCATTCTCGGAAAAACGACTCCTTTCCGTAGGTTAAGCGTTCTGTTACAAGGGTCATAAAAATATACACAATTTTGTCTAAAACTCATGTCTCATGTCTAAAACACTTGATATAAAATACCAAAAGGAATTAGATCATCCTAGGAGAACCCCATTACTAGGCATGGCGAACAGAACAAGCTTTCACACCATCTTTAGGTTTTAAAAATAAAAAATCATTCATAAGACTTAAGCGATACAGCTGTCAAATCCAGAGCAATGTCGAAAAAAGTAAATCGCTTTAAACGTCATAAAAAAAAAAAAAAAAGATCTGTCAAAACCAAGTGCATTGTGCTTAAGCTGCTTCCCTGGACGTGCACTGTACAGTAAGGTGACGTCACGCTTAGGGTCACATGACCTGCTACTTACAGTAAGGACCCAATATGGCAGAAATGGTAGGACTCGTACCATAACTGAAGCAAGATTTCCATCTTAACAGTAACAGACTCGCACGTTAGGTCGACTTCCGGGAACCGACCGCAGACATGAGGGAAAGACAAAAGAAGAAAAAGGGCAGAACATGGGCAGAGGCGGCAAAAACGGTAAATGTATATCATATTGGGCGTTTGTTTTTGCTTGTTTTCGCTCTGCGCTCACACTTCCATAAGCGTTATTCTTTCCCACCCGTTTTCCCACAAATCCCGTCTCCTGTGCGATGATTGGATAGTTGCATCCCCAGTTTTGCGTTGGAATTGGCTAGCAGTTCGTCCTTTAGGGCAGTTCGTTCATTGGTAATCGGCGGACTGAACAAGTAGTCAATCCTAGTCGAGAAGGCAGGATTTGTCAGAATACGTGTGGGGAAAGTAATGCCTTGTAGAACTGTGTTTGAGTTCATGACCTGCTGGTGCAGGCGGAGTGTGGAGTGTACGAGTAAGGGCCTGATTGTGGATAAAAACGCAAACAGAGCATAATATTTATCTGTTTTACACCAATCACCCACAGGGATTTGTTCGTTTAGTTTGCAAATGGCTTCAGTGTATAAACTTTTAAGTGAGGGGCTGTTTTCATGTTACCACCGGAGACGTAGCAACGCGCATGACGTTTGTGTCTCTAGCTAACTATGCTAGGCTAAGCTAGTCAGATACATACACTTATTCGAGTCGCTAGTTAAAATATAACACTTTAATTGACATTCTGAAGAAAAACATCAGCGTTGCAATGTTTGCATTTTCAGTGAGCGTTTATATTACTGCCGAATCATGTCAGCTATTTTAGGACGCACTGTAATGGCTTATTTTGAATTAGCCTATACATAGTTAGCCAGCTAGATAGCAACATGTCATACTGTAGTTGTAAGTGGAGGGTAAAGCGAATTACAAGTGAATCTTCATGCAGCAGTGAATTTTTTTTTTTTATTACTTTAAATTTAGTTTAAAGTAAACCTAATGCTTTTTGTTGTTTACGAAAATTAACTTGGTGGACAACTTATTAAAAGCGTTAGCGAAAGTTGTCCCAAGTGAACCAGGTGTTAAACTCAGTTTCTGCCCGAAACGTAATGACGTGTTTTTATCTCAAATGGGGCCCAAAACCGACTGTTGAATTTATTTAACTAAAAAAGCGTAACAAATTTCTTTAACCTCTCTTGTAAGGATATCTATCCTATAGAATAGCACGGGATGTGTTACTAGTCATAGTCAGTGTGGCCAGCTCTTTTCAGGGGAAAGTAGCTAATTCTTGCTCAAAAAGTCTCTAGAATTCGCCAGAAGACATCATGGACTAATTTGCATATTAGATGAATCGTCATGATTTACTGCATATCAAAATGGGTTGCTTGAAGAAAGCAGATTTTCTGAGGATGTAATATTATTATTTCTATCGCGTACACAGACAAAGAGAAGCAGTGGTAGTAAGTAGTTGGAAATAGACATGGGTGGAACAACTCACTTTTATTACTTGTACCTATGGCCAACAATAGAGTTTAATGACAACAAAGAAGTGTGTTAGATTGAAAATCTTGTCCGGGTTTGTTTAATTTGATCACTGTCCTTTTTTATTCTCTTTCTTCTGTCCTTGCTCTTTCCCGTGAGAATCTAGGCCTT
>JAQQZR010000005.1:14722075-14753214 GCA_030068235.1 Notoglanidium macrostoma
TCTCCGAGCTCGACACACGGAAGAAGGGGAGAGAGAGATGGTTGCAGAGAGATTGAACCTGAATCAAAACTTAACAAAGTGTGTCAGGGACAAATAATGTTGATCAGTGATTGTTCGTTGGGAGACAATAACGATCACTGATTGAGTTGCCTCTATTCCCAGTGAACAGCCAGAGGCATGCTGCATTTGACTAAAGGTCATAACTCGTGTATATGATGTATGTTTTTCTAATCAGCAGTGCACTGTGGAATCAGTTATAGATCAACAAGGTAATACAGTATACCTGATGTTAACAGATTTAAAGCAAATACTTGTATTCATGGCATAACTCATCTACAGTTTAGAAGTGTCATTTTGTTTACTGCTGTTGCTGTGGGCAGCTATGTAGATTTAACCTGACCTGCTGAACTCACAGGAACTCGGAGTTGAAATATCTCCATTCCCCTGGAGTAGGAATGTCCAGTTTGCTTAGTTTTTGCCTGGTTGGAGATATGAAATTCTGAGTTATGATGTCTAGTCAAATGCAGTAATACTGGAGGTGAGAGAGCTGGACAGGCTAAATGACTAAACGCTGCTGCATTGGTCTTCTCTTTAGGTAGAGATGAAGTGTGGGGTAATTCCTACTGATGCCAGTCAGTGGGTAGTCAAAGGGCATTGTGGGTTAGGTAGGAAAACATTAAACATGGTTTAAAAAAAATAGACAGATGTCAAAAAAGTAAACTACAACTTATTTTATTACAAAATAAATCATGGATTTGCATGTTAATTATAAAGATTACTGTGCAAGTCATTTGGGTTTTTCTTTTGCTTTAAGAAGTACATGTCTATGTGGGTATGAAATAAAAGGAAAGTCTACTTTTAAATTATAGGTGTCATTAATGGTGTGAGTGCAAAGGCATGCCTTTTCCTGGCAGATTTATATTTTAATATAAATACACTGGTACTCTTCACCATTCTTTGTAGGACTACAACCTAAGTAGTGCTAGATATAGCTACAGCTTATTGTATTTTCAGAAGGCAGTCTCCTTTCACCTTGTCTAAGACAAAGGAAATGAATCATGCTTGGCTGAAGTCATGGTATTACTAATCTCACCACCCCACCGTTACAGCTGGCGAGAAAAACACCGGCGCCGCTCCGCTGCATGACCTCATAATGAAAGCAAAGCTGCAGTTCAGAGATGCTTGCAATAATCAAGCCAGAGAGAAACACAGGCATTGATTGTACACTCTCCGACATTGATCGTACATTTTACAAAGCAGTGAAAGCAATCTGTTTGTGTTTGCGTTTTTGTAGAAACACCCTGTAATCCTATATCCTGGTCATTGTATGTTCTCACAACAGCAACTGTGAAATATCTCAAAACAGATGATACTTTAGGAGCAAAATAAAATGTAGGACAAGAACTTGCTAGTCTACTATACATCAATGAATTTATTGTTGAGCCAGGGGTGGATAAATCATAACTCCATTAGCTAGCCCACAAGGCAAGTCAAAGCTTCTGTGTGCTTGTCCAGTCCCATGTTGTGCTTGCTTGTTGCTTACGTATGCTTTTTTAAAAAAAACTCAAAATATGGCAAGCTAGTTATGTGTATTGATACAGACTGTGGAAAATAAACGAGTACTTGAGTTACTAAGTCTTTATTGAGCCGGCTTGTGCAGTTTTGTGATTTTTTTCCCCCCCTGCTTGCAATGTACCATTAAAAAAAACACGATTAACATTTTAATCACCCAGAAGTGATGACCTAAAAAAAAGAGGCACATGAACATTTCTGCCATTTCAGGTTTAAAAAGAGTACAGGAAGGCATAAATGATGTTATGTATATACTTGTGTAATAATACCTAATTTGAACACATTGATAGATGTTAATTCTTACAAATGAACTCAAAATATTGTCAGTTTACCATGACTGCAGTTAAGGATGCCCAGTCAATCTATTGAGCATGTGAGAAGCAAGGAAGGGGCGGGGCTTCCAGGCTGCATCAGATAGAAAAAAACACTGACACAAAACATTCCAGATTTATATGGCCATTTACTCATGTCCTGTTGTATTGGGGAGCAAAATGTCTTTTTTTTGAATGGCAACCCTTAATAGCGAACTCTGATGCATAAAGGTGCGTACAAGGTTGGCAGGTCTTGCAATACAATATAGTCAGAATAAAGCCCAATGGATTTTGTGGCAGTATAATATTGTGTAATTAAACTATTCTATTCCACAAGCCAAAGCCATAATCATATGTTTATGTACACAGTAATATTTCACTATTATTCCAAATATGACAATATTCGAAATTTGACACGGGTCATGTAAACTGCATATTCCGTTTGGATATTCTGAATTAGGCCTTATTTCAAATTTAGCATTTTCCAAGTCAGACATCTGGGATATGCTTACGTTATTCGGGCTTTAAGGACATGTAGGGACATGATTACAGCCCCTTCGGAATATGTGTCTCAACTGGGGTTTTTATGACGGTTTGAGACACACGGCCTCCTGCCTGTTTACGATCAGCTCTGCGAGTTGTACACGAACCAACCAGACAACAGTTAGCAAGGCTGAGGTAGTGAGGCATGCATGTAAACAGAAATATTATTGGGATGTTCATTTTCATTAGAGTAAAGGGTAAAAACCTTAATATTATGTGCATGTAAAGATAGTAAATAAAGTGTTTAAATCTGAGGTGACTGCCTGTTGTTATATAACAGTTTTTGTGATGGGCTGTACTGTGCAGTTTTCTCACTCTTCCTACATTCTTTACACTGGAAATGTTGTCCAGCATCTGTTCACGCTAATTAATATGCCCAATAAAAATAGTTCCTAGCAACAGCCAGACCTCTCCCTTGGTTTGCATGCATAGTGCAGCAGGTGGTGGGATTTGGAAAAGAGTCATGCTCCGCATGGCACCGAGTTGCTTTGTACCACCATGACCTATCAAATAAAAAGTTTTCTTTTGTAAACCTAGGTAGGGAGTAGGTTTTTTTTTTTTTTTCCTTTGTTTGGATGAGTAAAGTAAAAAAATGCTCCTGACTGTTGTAACAATTGTTACCAAGGCGACTCGAGAGTGGTGAGGATCCATGTGCGAAAGGTTTGATGCAATCCAAAATTCATAAACACTGTGCAGTTTATGTTCATACACAGTATAAGCTCTGTGATACACAGTCAAAAAGGCAAATCCACAGTCATGGTCAGTGAACACAAGAAGAGTTGGCACAAAGAAAACCAGAACAAGGTAGGAAAAGCAGAAAAGCAAGGCAGGGTCATACACAGATCTCAGTCAGCTGAACACTGGCTCGGGAATTACTAAGTGACAAGCAAATGGCAAGACTTCAGAGTTAGTGTAAAGTTTGTGTGCTTTATATATGGTGTAGGCAGGAAATAAGCATGACCAACAAGGAAGTGTTGAAAATTTGGGGGAGGGTGCCCTCTGCTAGCGTGGCAGAGAACTGTTCCTGATCAGCTATTTTAACAGTCTACTGAACCTGACAGTGTGCTGAGTAACTTTGAATGAAAACTGTACCCCTGAATATACAGTCTGCTTGCTCCAGGTACCAGGTTTTGTAATTTGTCCACCCATGCTGATATCGCTGATATTTGCCGTTTTTCCCCTAGGTGCTTGAGAAGTACCCAAACACACCAATGAGTCACAAAGAGATCCTGCAGGTGATTCAGCGAGAACGACTCAAAGAGATAAGGTGCAGTTATCATCTCCCAGTCTCATATTAGTTTTATTTCATTCGTATTTTGTGTAGGCCAGATACATTTAGTGCGTGCACCCACACACACTCACACATACACTTCTAATTAATACATTTCTTTTCTGTTGCAATGATCCTTTTCCCTTCCAGAAGGTAAGATTACACGAGAGTTTATCCCCCTTTTTTCTTACACTAACTTCCATATAGCAGGCGTTTGCATGCTATTAACATTCCCTAATTGACACAGCATGCAAAGGATGTTAAAAACCCACTAAAGGCCGACTCACTGGCTGTAGCTCTCACATTAGTGCTTTTTCATGACAGCGACTACAGGCAGAGTCACGATTATTCTGCTCTTGTGTTATGCTTGTTGGTTTTTCACTCCTGTCCTTCAAGCCCAGTCTGTATCCCTCAACCTTGAGCTTTTGTGCCAAGACTTCTCGGCAACTCAGTATGATTTGAAGAGAACATTGTAACCTTCACAGTTGGCATCATGGCACAAAAGAAATGATTAATGGATTAACTATTTATATATTGTAAGAACTTCATCTCTGGCGTTTGCCTACTGAAGTTTTTATTCAATACCTTATTCAATAAGAATATTTTCATATTAAGTTGTTCATGTCTAAGAAGACAACAGTACTGTCATAGGCAAATTATTATTTGCATGTTGGTTTGTAGAAACAATACTTTGTTTTTTGCTGTTTGTTTGTGCTTATTAAACCAAATCTGTACAGGTACTCCCCAACTTACAATGGTTCGAGTTACGATATTTCGATCTTACAATGGCCGATCCGATACGACAAAATTCGAAAAAAATGACTGCACTGTAATACAGTCTGTACTGTAATCGAAAATGACTGCACTGTAATACAATTTCAAAGGTTCATTAACCCTTCGGCCATGCATGGCATCAATTAATGCCTTATTTTGAATGGGAAAAATGGCATCAATTGATGCCATGCGCAGCCGAAGGGTTAATTAACTCTACAGTGCTTTATAGTACAAATACACTATAATACAGTACAGTATTTACTGTATTTCAATTTACAGGGTATGGGGTTTGTTAAATTTAACACAAAACTATACAATACATCATGCTATAACACTATACATTACAGAATATTATATAACGTACATTACATTGTCTTCGTCTATACCCTATACAAAAGGATTTCCGACTTACGATATTTTCGTCTCACGATGCGATTCTGGGAACGTAACCCCATCGTAAATTGGGGACTACCTGTACTTTTAAATGAGTTTTCTGTGATACATACACTGTGTTACACTGTGCTATCTTTTTCTGTGCAGTGGGACCTCCCCTCTCGCCTGCCTCAACGCCATGCTCCACACAAATTCCCGGGGTGAGGAGGGGATATTCTACAAAGTCCCTGGTCGGATGGGAGTCTATACACTGAAGGTGACTGTGCATAATACTGAAACCAAAACCTAAGGGCAACTTTAATAAGAATATGCAATGTCCTTCACTATGACAAAGGTTCCAAACAGGAAGATGCGTTACACCATAAAGTGTTTAACCAGATCTTTCATAACCACTGGTGCAATGTTCTTCACTTGTTGTACGTGTGAGTGTGCCATCGCACCACCCCGTCAATTAGCTAGTGACGAAGCACGACTCAGACTGAAAACACCGCCATTGTTTTTAGTGATTGTGTTTGCTGTGGATGACTGTCAGTAATGAGTGTTTATGCATAGTGCGCACACACACTGTAATTGTGATTAATCTAAAGAGAAGCACAGTGACTCATTAAAATAAACCAGACTCTGACTTCTGTGCATTTGTATGCCTGTACACACTATTTGAGCAGAAGGACATTGCGGATGTGGTGAAGGAGCTATCAGAGGAGGATTCTGAAGACAGCAGTGATAACTTGTCTGACACACGGAACACAGAAAACAGCACAAGTGGTAGCAGCAAAGAGGGCAGTAGAGGAAGGTGGAAGAGAAGAGGTACATCACTGTTTTATTTTACTAGTGATTTCAAATTATTGTATCCGCAGTCATGATCATGCAAATTACAATTCATGCAAATTAGTGCAAAGGCCAGACGGAAATGCCTAATGCAACACAAGGACAAATATGGGTATTAGTTTTGGAGAAGATTCTATGCTAGATAGAATAGCAATAGAAGAAACCAATTTACAGTCCACTTTGAACATATTGGAGCATAAAGTCCATTTTTTTTTGTTTGTTTTTTCTCATACACTGAAGACATTTGTGTTTCAGATCAAAAGAGGAGTATGAGAGGATAGTTCAGAATTTCAGCTTTAATTTCCTGATATTTGCATTTAGACATGTTAAACAACTTAGTACATGGTAACTCTGGTGGCAGACCAACCAAGTGCACAGGTGAGCAAAAGTATAGGAACAGTCAGTCTTAAAGTAAATTAAAATAAATAACATGTAGTATTTGGTTCTTTATGCCTTGCTTCCAGTAACTGCATCAAGCCGGCAACCCACTGACATCACCAAACTGTTGTTTTCTTCATTTGTTATGCTTTGCCTGGCTTGTTTCACAGTTTCTTTCGGTAGTTTGTTTGTTTTGGGGGGTTTCTCCATTCAGGAGGCGAAATGCATACTCAGTTGGGTTAAGTTTGGTGATTGGCTTGGCCAATCTAAAACCTTCCACTTTTCCCTCTGATGAAACCCTTTGACCCCGTTTACACTTGGTATTAAAATGCGTCTTGGGCGATATGATCACAACTGGATAACGCTAAATACGAGTATAAATGACCTACAAGACACATTCAAGACGCATTCGCTCAAACCACTTTCCGAGGTGGTCTGGGACGCATTTAACCACATACCTTCTGTAGTGTAAACACTAATGTGTCCTGATGCGTCCGCAATATGGACGTAACAGGAAAATACGTCATTAATGCTGGACGTGGAAGTTGTTTTGGTAACAGCGCGACACACTAGAAATAAAAATGGAGAGGTGCACCGATGTACGTGGTTGGAGTGCAAGAAAATAATAACCGTATGTTGCAGGTTTAATGTTTTAATATAATTTTGCGCGGGGAGCTTTGACCTTCTAGCAGAAGTGATGTAGGCAGTAATGAAATTTGAACAAAAGCAGTCAGCTGGAAACCTTGGAGACACATGATAAACACAGTTATAAACGGCAACGTGTCTTGGCAGTCTATTTGTGACCTGAATGCTCAAGACGTATTTTTGAAACCATGTGTAAACAGGGCCTCAGTTCTGTTGGCAATCTGTTTGGGTCAAGTTCCTATCATGCATTTCTCTGTAAACTGGCAGACAATATGTTTCTGTAGAATTATTCATGAGTTCCATCATCAATAACGATTAGTGACGCCATTCCAGAAGCAGCCATGCAAGCCCATTACATCTCCATCGTGCTTGACCGATGAGCTTGAATGTTTTGGATCATGAGCAGATCCTTTCTTTCTCTACACGTTGACCTTTCCATAACTTTGGTAGAAGTTAATCATGGTTCCAGGGGTTTTGTTTTCTTTGAGAAAAACAGAGATCTGGCCTTTATTTGATCTTGCCTTCCGATTCTTACTTCCCATGCGTGGTTTGCATGTTGTGGTCTGGCCTCTCTATTTCTGCTCTCGAGGTCTTCTTCAAATGATAGATTGTGATACTTTCACCCCTGCCCCGTGGAGGTTGTTGGTGATGTCACTGACTGTTGTTTTTGGGTTTTTCTTTGCAACTCTCACAGTGTTGTTGTCGTCAACTGCTGTTGTTTTTTATTGGCTGACCTGTTTGATGTTAGTGCACCAGTGGTTTATTTCTTTTTCAGGACATTTCAATTGTTGCATTGGCTGTGCTCAATGCTTGTGCAATGGCAGACAATTTTCTCTCTTTTCTCAGCTTCAAAATGACTTACTTTTCTCCTATAAACAGCTCTCTGGTTTTTATGTTGGTTTATCCTTTTTAACAACAAGTAGAGTCTTCACAGGTGAAACCCAGGACTTAAACCATGTGTAGCTATTCACAGCTATTAACTGTTCAGTCCGTCTAACAGGAAACACCTGGGCAAAAAGAAACAATTATTAGTCAACTGTTCCAATATTTTTGGTCACTTGAAAAACAGGTTCAAACAAAAGCCGTCATGATGTAAATAGTTTAACACATCTAGATGTAAGTTTCACGAAATGAAAGCTGAAATTCTGATCTATTTTTACTCATCTTTTGAGCTCAATCCCAAATATCTTCAATGTATAGCAAATACAAAAGAATTGGCCTTGCCATTCTAATACTTTTGAAATTGAATATATACTCTTCTATAAAGGGTTCTTTTATTTGGATGGCATATAATATACAATGTTCAGGCACTTCTCTCTTTCCAGTTCCAGCAATACCCCTATGTACACCTTATAATTGCAATTGGACAGTGATTGCATTTCACTGTGGCTGTTGTGCACTGAACTGATGTCTCCCACACCACCCCATTGCTATGCTAGCTCCACTGGCTTCATTTTGGCTTTGGCTTTAAAGCACTTAACATACCCCGTTCTGCATTACACGCCGCCTGAGCCTCTAGCTCTGCTCGGTTGTACCCATCATCATCTCTCAAGGTACAAGGAGACATGTATCATGACTCTTCTTTGTTGTGACACCCAGGTAGTGGCAAGAACTTCCCCTAGCTGTCTGAAGAGCTGAGTCAGTGGTTGTCTTCAAACAAAGACTAAAGACCTAGCTCTTCACTACAACACTTGAGTTAGCATATTGTTTATCTGTTATTAAAAAAATTATATCTTGGTTTTTTTCCCTTTGCATATTATACAATCCTCCCATCCAGGGTTTTTAGACTGATGTATTCTTACTCCCTTAACTCGTGAACTAGCATGTGTTTTTTATAGAAACTAGCACCTCTGTAAGTTGCTCCGGATAAGGTCATCTTCTAAACGCCGTAAATGTATTACAGTGCAATGGGGAATTATAATCACTTCTGGTGCAAAGTCAGCATTTAATTTATAAAAATGTAATCCCCTGCTGATTTCTTTGCACTGAAGTAAGAGCAAAATAACAACGGTTTTGCTTTCCCTGTACCATCTGTGTATTGCATTTCATGCTTTTCCCAGTATGATTTTCTGTCTGGTACTGAATCATCTTCATAATTACTGTGTGTGCAGCGCTAACATGCACTTTGGAGGTGCAGCTTCCGATTCTGACGCATGGACCAAAAGCTTATATACTGTTCAAGTCTGTCATATCAAAATGGTCATTCTGACAATACGTACTCAAACTGACTTACCATGTGAAACAATATTTATGTTTGTGCTGGTTCTTCATTGCATTTGCTTGAGCTTTATTTTTTTGCTGTTAGTGCTTTGCTGTTTGCAGTATATGTAGGAGATATTTAAGCTGTTTTTTCCCCTTTATGTTCCCATTAGTCACATAGATCAACTCAGCCTTTAAACAGGAAATGGTTTTTTTTCTGCAAAAAAAGACCACTTCCTCATCTTCATATACTTGAGAACTATAGAGAGATATTGAGCTAACCGATCATTTAGCTCAGTATATTCTACAGAAGTTAATAAATATTAATGAACAATGCATTCTATCAAAGTTGGAGACAACTGCACAAAATACAGTAAGTGGAATATATGTGTACTTTTTTAGCATGGAGTTGGAAACTTTTGACAGGGCAAGTACTGCAAAGAACAGGAAATAATCATCTGAACAGAAGTATAGCAATCATGTTTTTCAGCCTGATAGTTTTTGAAAGTTTTTCCACGTATTCTCCCATTATTGCTGTTCCGTTTTCCTCTGCTTTATTTTTAATATCTGGCTTTATGGTATAACTGCATTTTAAGAGCAGAATAAATGGAAGTTTTGTTTTGTTTTTTGGTTTTTTTTTTTGAGTACTTAATGCTTCTTAATCAGCAGTATTTTTTCTGGCTCACTCCTAGGCAGATGTTCAAATGAATTGGGCATTAGGTTTTTTTTCTGAGGGGTGCAAAATACTGATAAGAGCACAATGCACATCTTGAATAATTGAAATTAGAGCTCAGCACTTTTACAAGATAATTATCTCTTACAAATTGGTTATTGTATATTTGAGTGCAAGTGACCTTAATTAACTCTGAAAGAGAGAGAAAGAGGGAAAGAGTAAGAAAAGTAAGTGTGGGTATGTTTGTGTGCTTGCAGACGTTGAAAGCAGTGTTCTTGTTATTTCCTAGGGCCAGTAAATCTGCAGTCACAGCCATCTTCCCCACAGTCTCGCTGCTCTTCTCCTTCAGTCTCCAGCAGCAAGCTCATCTCTTCTTCCCAGAAACACAGCAAAAAAGCACTTAAACAGGTGCATATATCACAACTCCTATCTTTTTGTACAATGATGTGTTTAGTCATTACATTATATTTTATATGTATATGCAATGTCTAGTTTATTCATGTACTATGTGTATCAAATGCCCCTCAGAGTGAAAATGTATGTGTAGATATAGTATACATTCATTACTCGAGCATAAATACAAATTTGATGATGCAACATTAACAATTTAAGAATGAAAAAAATTCTTGATGTTGACTATGTAATTTCATAACCTTCAATATGTAACCTTCATATCCTCATAATCATTGGATGAGATATAGCTAGCAACATTATAGATAAAAAAAACACTGCCTCCTGCATTTGAAGGCTCTGAAACAGCAGCAGCAGAGGAATCAGCGGCGTCAGTGCGGGATCCCCACAGCCTCCAGCCCACGACTTCTACTTAAAACTGTTAAAAATATGACCGATACAGCATCATCCAAAACTGGTATACTCTCTGATGCATTTTATTTTTTTATGAAATGATTACATTTATGAAATGAAACATTACAATATTCATTCATTAGTTAGGTTTGTTATATCACTACTATTACTAATAATTAAATTTTAATATTTAGTTAAAATGGCTAGTAAATCTATGCCTTTACCTGTTTTAGGCTGGGAACTAAAACAGTCAGAGCGTTGCCCTGCCAGTCCCCAAAACTCCACCTCTAGCTCCTCCTCCTCTGTCAAAGCAGACGCATGCCACACCATCGGTTCCAGGAAGATGTCTCAGCGTTCCAGTCGGCTCAATGCTCGTAAGTAGTTTCACTTTTTTTTTTTTTTTTCTTTTTTTTTGGTCCATTTAATTATCTTCAGTCATCTAAACTGACATATCTCATCTTTCTTAGGCCAGTTGAGACGAACCAAGTGTGAGATTGACGTGGAGACGCCTGATTCCATCCTGGTCAACACTAATCTACGGGCCTTAATCAACAAACACACATTTTCCATGTTGCCCCCAGAATGTCAGCAAAAACTTCTGAAGCTACTGCCGGAGATTGACCAGCAGGTATGTGAACAGAAAAGAGGATTGTACCATTGCTGTAGGTGATGGTGGAAATAAAGGATGATAAATGATCACTAAATTTCATAAAAGATTATTATCACTTATTGCACTGACAGAGTAGTATCATCCTGTTTTCTAGTCATGCATGGATGGACTCCTGAGAGTAACTAGTTCTGCTTTGAACAACGAATTTTTCACATCTGCAGCACAATCTTGGAAGGAGAGGCTAGCCGAAGGTAAGTTTCTGTCCTAGTATTTATACATTAAAAAGACCGTTTGTAAGGTATGACTTTAATACACTGCATAGTGTAATATGTCATGCTTCCTGCAGGGGAATTCACCCCGGAGTTAAGACTAAGGATGCGGCAAGAGATTGAGAAAGAGAAGAAAGTGGAGCATTGGAAAGAGCACTTCTTTGAAAGTTTCTATGGAGAGCAGTAAGTGTGTCTGTTAGACTAAGCGTATATTTGTAAAAGCAGATCAAAAGGTATGTTGGAGTGAGAGGAATGTAAAATGTATATCAAGCCCATTTTTATTCCAGGTCTGGATTAAGCCTTGAGGAATCCAGAGAGCTGACAGAGACTGAAAGCACTTCTACGCCATCTAAAGACTCACCCCAGCCTGGAAAAACGGGGTCTAGCACAGAAGCACAGAAGCCAAATCACACTGCTGAGGTCACCCACAAGGAGCTGAGATCCAGAGAGGTGATAACATCAGTGTCTAGAAGCCATCCAGAACCAGAGTCCTTCCATGCTGACCCAGTCAAGGAAAGTCATTCAGCTTCTGATGAGGCATCTTCAAACGCAAAGAGTGCATCTGTAACACAGGAGGAGTCTACACCTACTGCAGAGGAAGCAGTGAAACCATTAACGCCGAACAGAGATGAAAAGGTACAAGAGAGCAAGATTAATTGCCCAACATCTCCTCAAGAACCTAGTCCTAAAGGAACGGATACCATAGAGAGTGAGTCAATAAAGGTTGAGAGGGTTGTGGCACAAGCGTCTGAAGTTACCAACGAGACATTAAAGCGGAAACTCTCCACTGAACAAGAAGTAGCAGAGAAGAAACCTCGAGTTACAGAAGGGTCACCCCCACCCTCAACAGAAGGGTCACCCCCATCAACAACTTCAGTAACCGCACAGCAGAGAGTGCCACCTCTTAAAGTAGGCTTTACCTTTACTTATTATTCACATTTCTGTTTGATTGCATTTGAATGTAGTTTCTTTTGGATGTTGAAGCTGTTTCTAAATGCTTCTAGATCCCTGTGTCACGAATCCTGTCTGCCCCTGGAGCCCCAGGCCAAGTGTCTCCAAGGACTCCTCATCCTTTGACACCACCCAGTATCCGCCCAGGATGCACCGGTGCACGCACTTTAGCTGACATCAAAGCTAAAGCCAAACTAGCTCGGGAACAGTGTGCTGCAGCGGCTGCAGCAGCGGGTGCAACACGTAGAGGATCCACTTCAGGACCTAGCTCATCTGGATGTACCTCCACACCCTCCCCAGTCCAGTCCTTGTCACCAGAGTTTTCACCAGCAAGCAGTAGAAGCCAATCTGTATCTCCGGTAAAGATTAGCTCTGTGTCTCCTCTCCCTGAGAGCACAGGAGTTCTCTTACAAACATCTCCTTCCTCAGGTGTTACTGGGCAGATGGACCCTAATTTTGTTCAAAAGTCTAGCACAAACCAATTTTTTTCAAAAGAAAGCAAGTCGTTTCTGGGTTCCCAGATCGCTCAGCATGCATCAAATCCTCATTTGAAGGAGCACTGTGTTTTTTCTTCTGTTGGTGGAATGCAGATATCACCTTCAAATATGCTGGCATTCAGTCAGAAAGCACAAGAGGCACCTTTGCCAGGGATCTCAGTGATTAAATCCAGCTCCTCGATTCCTGCCAATTATCCGCTGGTAGCTCAGCTCCTTCAAGGTAAAGAAGTTCCCCTGGAGAAGATTCTTCCAAAACCACCTGCCAAGATAAATGTGCATCCTGTGACTGGTGTAGCACAAGATAAAGGGAATCTGGCTGTTAGGACATCAGGGATAGAGAAGGAGAAACCTGTAGATGCAGAGGACGTTAGCAGATCTAGACTGCTGCATCATTCAGGCAGACCTGGGACCAGTGCGGACAAGCTGGACAAGAACACCCAGGAGCAGATTCTCCATGTTCTAAGGCACAGAAGTCAGCAGTGCCGTATCTCTCAGCCATCCCAATTTGAGCCCTGCCTGCTTGGCTATCCAGAGAGCTCGAATGACCAACCAAGGTTCCAACTAGGCCTCATTGGACGAAAGAGGGTGTCCAAACCTGCCATGACAGGACATTATCTCCTAAATATCTCCACATATGGCAGAGGGTCTGAGAGTAGCAAACGGCCTCATCTGGCCAGCCTAAAGAGAGAAAATATTGAAAGAGAAGAGAAAGGAGGGGTAGAACTTAAAGAAGGTCATACTGCTTCTTTAAAAGGGCATTCTAACCCACCTGGGATTAAAGTTGAACAGCAGGGATTTCACGTCACAAGACCAGATGATGCACCAGGATACCAACACTGTCCTCAAATAAAGTTAGAGTCTCAGTCACTGAGTTGTTCGTCCAATAAAGAAGAAGGTGGCACTTCTACAAGAACCAAAGAAATATCTCCAAGATTGCACCTTGACCCCAGTAAACAGGGTATCTCAGGGCCGCATCATTCGGGTGACTGTAAGCCACAAGTAACGTCCTTCCAGTCACAGAGGTCACAGGATGGACCAGAAAATATGACGGGTACTTTCTATGGTGGCACTATCAGCATGTCCATGCCTCACTCAATGAACCATAGCGTCACCGATTCTGGTGCCTCTCCTACGGTTACATGCAGTAATGAGAACACCAGTGAGGGGATGATGTCATTTTCCGTGACTGTCACTGCCATACCTGCCGGTCACCTTCTCGATCAGGGTAAAGGTGAGACCTCACCTGAGCAGGCCTTTATAGAAGCTTCTGGAATGGAGGACGTCCAGTCGAAATGCTACTGTCGGCTAAAGGCCATGATCATGTGCAAGGGATGTGGGGCCTTCTGTCATGATGACTGCATTGGACCCTCCAAACTGTGTGTTTCCTGCTTGGTGGTACGATAATGTTGATGAGGACCAAAGGTGATCTTATACTTAAAGTTAAACTATCAAGTAAGTGCAGAGATATTCAAGCGAATGGTGAACTTCTCACTGTGTTGATGTGTTCATAGGAGTTTGGCTTTCGTGCTGTTGATCTCTGGCTTTCCAGACATTTACTATGTACATGTACATAATTTGTGCAATGTTAGAGTAAAACTTCCTCTCAGTTCATTTACTGAAAACTGAGCACCTTGTTCTAGATGCAAGACTTCTTGAATAGTGGCAATATATAAACGCTGGTCATGTCCTGTAATATATAATATATATGCGTATATATTTTAATTTTAAAAATGAAAGTAATGGCATACTACTATTTTTGTAGATCTGAATATCATGACCATCCCTTTTTCTTGCTTCCATTTAAATTAGTTATTTTTTTAATACTGTGCAGCTTGTTGGATCACTAACAACAATAATAACATTTACTTATTCAGCAAAGCTGAATAGTTTAAGCCTTAGTAACTCAAGCAAAGATCCAGACAGCTAAAATACCAATTACATTTGAGAATTACTGTGAAAAAAAAAAAAAGATTATTTTAATGACTTGCCTTATGTCTAGGTTAAAAGTGGTACTCTTCGATGTGAGAAGCATCAGTGGTAGATATAAACATGAAGTTATTTATGGAGCAGAAGGGACCAAATACCACAGGCTAGCACTAATCTTCAGTCACTTTTTGGTATATCATGGAATATAAAGACTGGATTATTTTGGTAACTGAAAGTGGCAATAATTTGTACATTTGTTATATTTATTAAAAGAATCATCTAAATCATCTAAATTTAAGAGCGAATCAAAATCCCTTATATCTATCTTCTTTTTAGGGTTGCACTTTTGTATTAAACGTAAATAAATGGTAACTTGAATGAACTGCTCGCTGTGTAGTATATTGTAAGTAAATTGATTACGATGGGAGCGAAAGCACTTCTCAATGAAATAATCTCATGTTCCCTCTCAGGAGCAAACCCAGGTCTTTGTCATTTCACAATTCGTCTAAATACGCCTCTGTTGTTTACCAGTGAGGAGTGTGAACTGACAGTGAAGTTCCAAGATTGTATATAGTCTTTAAAGCTTTCAAAAGAAATCACAGTTTAAAAAAAAAAACCTTAATGTTGATTAATATAAACCAATGTGTGTGAGAAATGAATTGTTTGTATTGTGTAAATATGTGCTTTTCTGAGGTTTTCTCCACTTTATATGACCTTTTATCTATGACACTTCTTAAGGCAAGTCACACTATACAGCAAAAAAATCATGTCTTAGCAAGTGACGGTATCTTAAATATGGTCAAATTTAATTATATTTCCTATTACAAGATCACAATGAACCAAATATATGGATATTGAACCAATTTAATGCATGTTTTTACTGATTTCAAGCTTTGAATTTTCATATAGTATTGGCAGATCATTTTGCTTCGTTTTAGAAATAAATGCTTAAATTAAGTAAAATGATCTGCCAAGAGAACAAGACCATTTCAAGTTATATTACTTATCATAAGAAATACAACATAAATTTGACTATATTCAAAATACTTTTACTTGGAAATGCCATTTTTGCAGTGTATAATACTGAACTGTCCCTATTCAGATAAATAGGTACCTTCTGATATGGTTGTAGTATATAATATACTTAACATGTACATAAAATGTGCATGTTATCCACCTTGTTATCAGTCATGTTTGTGAAATTTCTGCCTCGTACTTCAGACATTTGGAAAAGATTTTTGTTGGTAATATACCAAAGTCAATTTGTGGGAACGAGATAATCAGATAATAAGCAAATTTTGTTTGTAATGTCTGTGCAGTTTTGAAAAGTAATATATTTTAATTAATATATTTTAATATAAAAAAAACTATTTACAATCAATTTTAGATAACATTTCAATAAACAGGGTATTTACAATGTCTTCTTTATATTTGCTGTCCCATTTTATAATGCCTCTATCCAGGGTGTACATAACACTTTATACAAATGTTGTTTGTACCAGAATTCCCATGAATCTATTTTATGTGATTTAGTCTTATCTGGAATGCATTTATGTACTACTCAAGTAAGTTTCTTTCCAAATGAAAATAACTTCTTGTGGCATTAGCTGGCATCATTTCAGAAGTCACAATCATAACTGAGGATGTTATCCTCTTTTATTCTTCCTATATTTACATATATGTGTGAGCTGCACTGTGTCGTGTTTGCTTGTGGTGTATATTAGTTGTATGGAGTGTCTTTGGGTGTAAAGGTCTTTTTCAGGTGACTTTGATGGTTGTGCGAATTGGTAATTGTACATGATCTGGTTGTACTGATATATGCAGTATGGAATTCAGTGTGTGTTTTACACACGCACACACAAAATAAGAGACATAAAATAACTGTGCTGATTCTTTTCCGTTCCTTTCATTTAACTTTTTTTCGGTGTTGGGAAATAGCGATTTTAATTTAACACAATTTTATCTAAGGTGAATTTTAGATGCCTTTGTTGATAGATTGTGATACTTTGGTATACAGTAAATGAACAGTATGGATTTCTTTCTGAAAATTATTACATTTACTTTGGCCAAAACAAAAACATATCTCAGTATCTGTTTAAGGCACACCTGTTCTTCTGTACACCAACTTTAAAAATGTCAATAATTGTCATAAAATGACATATTAGCCAAAAAAAAAGGCATGTTCTTCTTAGGTACATATTCTACACGGCAATCTGTGATGTCAAATGCAATCTTTTATCATAATTGTGGCAATCACAAAACCCAGTGGAGTGTGCCTCCTTTTAATGTTTAAGATTTTGTTTTAATATTCTACAGTTCTTTGTAAAATAACGGTGAATGTAATATACATAACTGTAATCATCACTTGTAAGTAAAAGTGTGTTTTATCTAAGTAATAACAATAAAATGTATCAAGTGAGCAAAATTAGTGTCTGTTGTAATTTCTCCCACCACACAGTGAAGAAGTGACCATTGTCATATTTTGCAGCTATGTAGAATCATGATGACTATTGAAGTCTGGGACAGATACAGTTTGTATGGAATCAAACCCAAGAGGACGTGCTGTTATAGGAGAATAATTCATGATGGGGTGGTGTGATGCAATCTGATGTTAAGTTGTGGCTGTTACAGCCCAAATGGATTATTTTCCTATCTCAACACATCCGAAGTGTTTTATTCCTGCTATACCACAGAGATTTTATTGATTATTAATTAACAAGTATTAAATACTTTTAACCATTCACAGTTGCGGCATGTCCATGAGACAACTTCCTGTTATCACTTATGTTATAAGAGCTATAACTAGTCGTTCCCTCACCAGTCCCCGCTTCTGAAGTGAATAAGATGGAAAATGCAGAAAAAGAAACCAGAAAATGCAAAGTCCCCTGTCATAAAGACTACCACGTGGTGGGGACCATTACAAACTGCTGACACCATTCAAAAGTGTTAAACAGATGTCTTTTAACAGATATTTTGACCATATAACAATTTATATGCCAAAACGTTCTTTAATCCGTTTATTACACTCATCCACTATACAAATCCCTGTGAATTGGATGTTACTAAAGAAATTATAACGTAGGTAGAACAAAGTAAATAGAAACGCACAACGCATCGCACTGTTATACTAGCCCCATCTGGAAGTACATTATTCTCGTCCAACAGCACGGTCTGGAGTGTTATTCCGCTTTTATACCACAGCGATTTGTCAACGATTACAATGTATAATTTATTAATGAACGACGCGTTGCACATTTATAACGGTTTATAGCTTTAAGGTTGTGGAATGTCCGAGAGACAAGTTAATTTCTGTTATCACCTATGTTACAGCAGTGACAGACATGCCCTAATCCAGTCTCTCTCTCTCTCTCTCTCTCTCTCACACACACACACACACACACACACACACAGCCTGATATTTTACTGAGAAAACGAAGAAAAAGGAAAGCGTATCAGAGACTCTTTCCATAAATGTTAAATAAACGTCTCCTTCACCACATCAACTATTATAAGAATTACTTTGTTAAATAACAACAATATGCTTTTAAATCCGTTAATGAAGTCTTAGATTATTTGGAGCGTCCGCCGTACAAGTCCCCGTGCACGAGCTGTTGATATACCAACAATAACTAGATTACAGATTAAGCGCATTAATACTGACATTGATGTTACAGCCGGAACTACTTGTGCTGTTAGACTAATTTATTACACGGCTCATTTGAATACTCGATTCTGATTGGTCAATCGCGGTACTTCACAGTCTGTTATTTCTGTAACAGAACGTTATGTATAATAGGACGTTGCTACGGATCAGGACAATAGCGGAAGCAATAAAATCACTTTTAAATCAACATAATCATTTTTAAAGCAACGTTTTGTGTCAAATTGTTGATTCCTTTAGTATGTAGACATGTAATAAGCCGGATAATGTACAGCGAACTGGTCATTATTGCAAAACAAACCCTTCTTTCAGGGCCCCCTCTGCTTTGCGTCCTGCATCACCCTGTCAGGGTTTATTTTTCAGGAATGACCGGCTTTGTAGTACATTATCCGTTACATATGGCACACCTTTTGACCAATCAGATTCGAGTATTCAACCGCGCTGTTATAATGCATTAATACAAACCAGTGATTTGCCTTGAAGCCGGAACTAGCCAACTATCATAGCTGCTAATCGGCACCTTCGGACCAAGAACTTTAACAGCGCTGTGGTAGAGGTATGTCTTATACATGTACAAAAACCACAGTAGTGTATTAAAAGAAATAAAACCCGAAGTTTTGCTCTGCGGGGCAGTGGCAGGGGCAGTGTGTCGCTCTGCTGCCCTCTGCTGGTTCTCCCGATGTGGTGCTGCTGGAGCGCGCGCGCTGAGCTGAGCTGCTCTCACTGACAGTGGGCGACTTCTCACTACTGCAGCTCGTTAACACTGAATCACACGGAGCGCTAACCAACCACGACACACGCGTAATGACGGAGAGCAGCACGGCAGTGAAATGCCGACCGGACGTTGGATTATGATGATGATGAAGCGGTATTAAATCAGCGCGGACGAGCTTGTGTGGCATGTCAGGAGCGCATTTTCATCTCCCGAAGCCGAGCGCGTTCCCCCCTCTGCTCAGATGCTGCTGCTGATGATGGTAGCGCAACCTGCGTGATTTCCTGCTGGTAAGCATCAGATGATTTGCAAACGGCTGTTTCGAGAGGCCGAGGCTGTAATGCTGTAATGCCATGATGCTGTAAAATGACACCCGCAATTACAATTTACAAGCGCTGTAGCCGACGGTAGCTCGCGCTGTTTTGTTTTTGAGTAAATAAGATCAAAGGGAGCGGAATTTGTGACACAGCGGCAACCTGACGTGACTGTCCGCCTGGTCGCGTCGTCACCGTGGGGAATCGTGCGTGTTTTCACGCTGTCATGGCTCTTAAACATAGAGCGTTTGGGATGCTGAGCAGATGGAGTCTCTCCTCTCTTCAGCCACAGTTTGGGCCGCGTGCTCACGTCGGCTCACGTCAAAGCGCGATGTCATTGCCGCGGATCGAGGTGCGGTTGTTTCATTCGCCTTTTTTCCGTTTATTATTATTTCTATAATCTTTCTAATTTATTTTTTTCATCGTGGACAGCGTTTCAGTGACAAGGTCCAGCATGAAAAGTCCGCGTTATGGGGGCGCAGTGAATTATTGTCATGCCCAAGTGGTTATGCGGTAATGATCTCAGTGTGTAATTCACACTCAGCTATGACATAATGCTGTGAGCCAGAGCTCCTATTCGCTGCGCGTGAGAGAATGGAGTGGCTCAATGAACACCACCACACTGCTCTTTTCAACTAGAATGCATTTGCTAGCATCAATAATAATAATAATAATAATAATAATAATAAGGGTGGCATGGTTTTGCAGTGGTTAGCAAGAAGGTTCTGGGTTCGAACCGGCCGTTCTACCCGGACCTTCCTGTGTGGAGTTTGCATGTTATCCCCGTGCCTGCATGGGTTTTCTCCGGGTGCTCCGGTTTCCTTCCACAGTCCAAAAACATGCAGATTAGGTCAACTGGCTACTCTAAATTGCCCATAGATGTGAATGTGAGTCTCTGTGTTAGCCCTGTGATAGAGTGGCAACCTGCCCAGGGTGTATCCTGCCACTCATCTGAAGTCAGCTAGGATTGGCTCCAGCTCACCCGTGACCCGAAATGGAGAAGCGGTATGGATAATGGATAGATAATAATAATAATAATAATAATAATAATAATAATAATAATAATGTGTCCTGCTCAGAGTTCTCTGGTTTCCTCTAGTTCCCATAGACTAAAACTGGCTACACTGAGGTGTGGCTATGTCTAAATGAGTGTATCTGTAAATTTTGTGTGTGTGTGTGTGTGTGTGTGTGTGTGTGTGTGTGTGTGTGTGTGCAATGTACCCTGTCCTGGATTCGCTGGCATCCCATACAGAGTGTATTCCCAGCTCACACTCAGTTTTCCCAGGATAGGATCCAGATATACCATGATAAAGCATATACTGAAAATATATACTGTATACTGAACATATACTGGTTTATATAGCAGTAAACAGATTAAGTGCATGGAAATAAAATCAGAATTAAAGTCTAATTAAGTGCAATATTAAGTCCTTAAAGTCCAGCTTATTACTTAATATTTTTACACATATGATTTACCACCCACTAAGAATTATTCAGTACGGACAAACTAATGGGAGATGTGTGTAGTTATGAGTGTGAGTAGTGCAAGTCTGGACATGCTAACTGGTCCTGGTTAAACCAATGCCTTTTAAAGCGCTTGTAAAGAGAACTAAAGCTCTTGACTTTTTGAATTCCAGAGCTTGGGGTCATAGAAACTAAAAGCTGTTACAATCACATGGAAAACTAAATCTCCTACAGGTCAAACATGCTGTGAGGTTTCAAAAAAGCTTTTTCCCACAGCAATCCATAAGTTCTGGCTTTACACTGACTGAAATGTTTGCACTTGGTTTCCTGCCTGTTGTTAAAGAGTCATTTTGGCAGCCTTTGTATCATTTTATTAAATGATGCTGCCTTTGCAGATAGACAGTGCATACTGAATCATTATTTACACATTATCTCAAAAAAGTGCATCAAAACCAGCATAAAACCAGCATAGTTGATTTTAACAAAGGCCTTACTATCACTGTATTTCTTACTGAGATGAGACAAACATATGTATAACCATCGTATAACCTCTCTGTAGTAATGGTCTTACTGTTTTATTTGTTTACAGGAACTTCCCGAGTTTGTTTCCTTTTAGCTGAGGTTCAGCCCAACCGACAGGTGAACACAGGATTTTAATTCACGCATTTATTTACGCTTTATTACGACTCCACACAACATGCTGTACGGCAGCTTTAGTTTGTCTGTAATTAGTCTGTAATTATAAACAGAACTATTTCACCGCAGCAATAAAAGTTTAGTAATCTTTATTTCAAAACATTTGTATGCCACTGTTGGCACTAATTTTATGAGAAATATGTATTTACTTGAAAAACACAGATGTTTTAAACACTGTAATGACAGAGAAATGTTACATTAGCAGACTTCACATTAGCAAGCATATAATCATAAAAAAAGAAGATATTAATAACCGTCGTGTGTTTGTGCTGTTTAGAATGATTGAGGAGGCCAGCAAGAGTGGCAAGGTCACAGTGGAGAAGAGACAGCTCTTCATGGAAATGAGTACGTTAACGACCGTCATACAGTCCTTTGCTACACACTAAGACACACATATACATGCACAGACATACACAGACACAGGAAAAACTTCTCTCTGTTATATAACATGCAGTTGACTTTATAAATCTGTGTCCTTCGAAGAAAAAATAGGAATATGTCAAATATACACACACTTTAAAAGGAACACCCACATCAATTGTTATGCAATTATCCAATCAGCCAATCATGGGAGAGCAGCATAATGCTTAACATCGTGCATATACAAGGAGCTTCAGTTAATGATCACATTAAACATCAGAATGGGTAAAAAAAAAAAAAAGTGATCTTAATGACTTTGACAGTCAAATGGTTGTTTATTCCAGACAGACCGGTTTGAGTATTTGAGAAACTGTTTGATTACACAACAGTCAACTAGATTTTACGTTCTGGATGATGACAGAGGTCAGAAGAGAATGACCAGACTAGTTTGAGCTGACAAGAAAGCTACTGTAACTCAGATAACAACTCTTTACCACGTTTGTGAACAGAAATGCATCTCAGAATGCACATTAACTGAATCTCTTGACCTGTATCGCCATGATTTTATGCGTTGTGCTGCTGCCATATGATTAGCTGACTGGATAATTACATGAATGTGCAGGTGTACAGGTGTTCCTATTAAAGTGGCCAGTGAGTAAATGTGGCAGAAATAGTAAACATTATCAATCCAAATGACAATTTATGAAATGCAGTGCTAGCGTAAAACAGCGCTTTGAAATTTGATAAGTGTCAGTAAACCTATTTAAAATCATTGGAGACCTGCTGACACATAATTAATCATATGATTTCCTTTGCTGTTCCCAGGAGCCCAGAACTTTGATGTTATCCGTCTGTCAACATATAGGACAGCGTGCAAGCTACGATTTGTTCAGAAAAGATGTAATCGTAAGTTGGACTTTCATTATTCTTAGCTGCATACCTTTATTTCTGAACACTAAAACGCTGATGTAATCATGTCCAGGTCATGTGTGTTCAAACAAACGTCTTATCATATCATTCACAACAAACCTTACTACTGACCACTGCAGACATGTTTTCTCCTCAGCTTTCTTCTCTGCCTCTCCATTTTACTCTTACAGTTCACCTGGTGGATGTGTGGAACATGATTGAGGCGTTTCGCGACAACGGGCTCAGTACTCTCGACCACAACGCCGAGATCAACGTGTCACGGTTGGAGACCATCCTCTCCTCCATTTTCTACCAGCTGAACAAGCGCCTGCCTACTACACACCAGATTAATGTGGAGCAGTCCATTGGCTTGCTGCTCAACTTTATGGTGGCCACCTACGACAGGTGCGAGATAGCATGTGGTAACTCAGTTCCGGGGCCATGTGGTGGACCATCGGTTATATTGAGGCAGTTTTCCTTCAACTACAAGCAATGTGAATTTGATACATAATCTTTATCAAATGTGTCTATAGCTGTTTAATGGCATTTATACATTCTCAGAAATAAAGGTAACAAACTGTACTTTTCCGTATTACTGGAGTGGTCTTAAAGGTCATCATTACATGTGGCTCATGCCATTCTCAATGTCTGCACATGCTAAAATGGAGCACTTTTAGTGTCAGGGAATCTTTAAGGGGAATTCATTGAACTTAATCAGTATCCGGTGCAGAACTCATACAGCTTGTACTGTATACAGTATTGTCCTCAGATGCTTAATTATTGTACAAACATGGTAAAACTGTTGCATATTTTCATCATAGCAGATTAACTCCAGCCCTGGACTGGATTAATAATGGTTCTCAATTTGTAGTAATTCAAGGCTAAGCTTAACTGACCCTGGAGACTGTCACAACTCTCTAAAGCATGTGTTTGTGTTGCAGTGAAGGCCACGGAAAGCTGACAGTTTTTGCCATGAAGTCAATGCTGGCAACCATGTGTGGAGGGAAAATTGTCGATAAATTACGTTGTAAGTACTGTACACTAACGTTTCCTTTTCTGTACAGCCGAGATAAGGCCTCATTGATTATTGATTAGATTAGAATTGATTAGAACTGTGCAGGAAATCATTTTGTATTCCAATGATTGTTCTCAATAGCATTATGCTAGTGAAAGTTTGCTGCCCTCCTGTGTATTTTTATACATTTTTGTATATTAGAAATGTAAAATATACCCTAACTCAGTAGCATGCTTTCATACTCTAAGTATGACTAAATCAGCTAAATTTGAGTGTTTATTCTTTTAGTTTTTGTCTGTTTATTAGCGTGGCGTTTGGAGTAGTACTCCATGTAGTTACATTAATTGAACACCTTGTGGTGCTGTTTCCTTTTATGTCTGGTCAAAATATCATACCAAAAAGTGCTTTTATTAGACTCAAATTCCTGTTATAAACACTTTGCTCTCTTTTCTCAGATATTTTCTCTCAGATATCAGAATCCAGTGGGACAATGGTGTTTGCTAAGTTTGACCAGTTTCTCCGGGAGGTCCTGAAGCTGCCTACAGCTGTGTTCGAGGGTCCTTCATTCGGTTACACAGAGCACTCAGTGAGAACATGTTTCCCTCAGCAGGTGAGGGTCCCTCTTGCACAGCACCTTTAATGTTCCCTAATTCATCAAGCTTCGACACTGATGTTACATTTCACAACTGGCTTTGAGTGTCTTACCTTTGTTTTGCCAGAAGAAGATATTGTTGAACACCTTCTTGGACATTATGATGGCCGATCCTCCCCCGCAGTGCCTCGTTTGGCTACCTCTCATGCACCGACTGGCCAATGTAGAGAATGGTACGTGCTAGAAATGGTCTATCTTAGGTATGTAATTAAATCCTAATAAATTATTCAGAATGAAGAGATAATGTGTTTTAATCAGATACTAATAGAGATTTCGTTTGGTTCACCCTGAGCTAAACACCGTCTTACTGAATAAAATAAAACCATACTTCTATGCAAATTCTCACGAACTTTACAAAACAATGTTTTTATGTATTTGACTAAAATAGATTAGATATTAACTAGATTGTTCATTGAACATGTTTTTCATTGCTCTTTATCAGAATCAGAATCAGTTTTACTGGCCAGTAAGGTCACACTTACAAGGATTTCGACTTGACATTTGCTCCAAGATCAATACAACTAAGACAATAAACATTAAATAAAGGTCAACGTATAAAGAAGTATAAGTATGAAGTAATAATGTTGCAAATTGTGACTGGTATAAATATATAGACCCTAAATGTCTATACACACTACAGTTAAATACTAGGATTTAAATAGTGGAATTCCTGAAAGCTTGTGTAGTGTTCTGTATGCAACGATATCAACAATGCAACAATCATTAAATGAAAATCTTACAGAAAAAAAAATCATACCAGCATTGAAATACCATTGAAACCCCGTTGTTCGCATTGTGGCCCAACTTTGGAGAACTGTAGAAGTTAAGGAGTTGAGTAAAATTATGTTCTACAAATTAAAACTTACTGATATATTTTGTGAACGAAAAAAAAAACTAAGCCATGCCCACTTCTGATATAGATACAGATGGTGGAATTGGGTTATTCCCCTAGTCCATCATGTTAAAAAGACTGAGATGTTTTTGATGCTACACACATAAATACACCACACAGCAGGTCTATTACTCTTATCAGTGATAAGGTGTAATCATAATCCTTTGTGATCTGACTCATTAATGGACTTTCTCCCTCTCTGTCTCTCTCTCTCTCTTTCTTTCTCTCTCTCTCTCTTCAATCTTGTCCAGTCTTCCATCCGGTAGAATGCTCCTACTGCCGGAGCGAGAGCATGATGGGTTTTCGCTACAGATGTCAGCAGTGCCACGGCTACCAGCTTTGCCAGAACTGCTTCTGGCGCGGCCATGCCAACGGTCCCCATAGCAACCAGCACCAGATGAAGGAGCACTCTTCGTGGGTATGCAGAGCCCATGGAGGCTTTCTATAACACATTGGCTTCTATACCCAAACAAAAACAGCTGCTGTTTAAACATATCACAAGTAAAATAAGCTACAATAATACAAATCATAGGTTTGTGCTGTAGCACAGTTACATGTCTGGTGCAGAGTGATAATTGAATCTATTCAAGCTTCCTCCAGAATGTCATTCTCCTCTGATAAATGATTTTGTTTACTTAAGCGAGAGATTTTAAATCTCTATTATTGTCCCGAAGCTTAATCACTATGCTGAAAATTGAAATGCAGGAAAAAAATTGTAAGTGCTTCCTGAATCCAAATGTAACTGCTGTCATTATGATGATCATTTTCAAGGGCAGGTCAGTCCTTGCTGAATCAAACAATGTATTTCTTATAAACATACTTGACTTGCAATTCATAAAATAGTGTATGTAAGTAATATTTATCTGACATTGATTATGGGGTGGTTTCTCAGACAAATGAAGCCTTGTCCTAGACTAGACAGATTTCTACTGACAGATTTCTACTGACTGTCTAAGATAAAAATACTTAACTTCCCAAACCTCCCTGTCTTTCTTTCCAGGAACATTTCCTCCTCTCTTTGTAGTGTTACATGACTAGGTCAAGGAGTGTAATTGGTATTCAGACAGCATCAGTGTGTCTAACGTTGCCTTTGTGTCTGTGCCTTTCACAGAAATCCCCAGCCAAGAAGCTGAGCCACGCCATCAGTAAGTCTCTGGGTTGTGTGCCAATCGGAGAACCCCCACACCCAGTGTACCCCGAGGCATCCGAAAGACCACAGGACCTGGCACACCCTACGTAAGTCCTAGACTCTTACGGTCTTTATGGGACTGCAATACACTGTCCCCTGATGCTAAACCGAAACTCCCAGTTGATCTCATCATCATGTAGGGGTTTCATTTATTATGTTTTCTCAAACACAGCTGGGGCCAAAAGAAGCAAAAAAAAAACCAAAAACATTTAAAATGTGTCATGTTAATGGGTCCGGTGAGCAAGGCTTTTAGATCTCCAAGGGGTTTGTTTGCTGTGGCAGCTATACAATATATTGCAAATGTATGTGCAATGAATTTGAGAAAATAGTGGTGCTTAAATATATTAATAATTATTATTAAATTAATTTGATAAATTATCTCCAGATGTTTCCTGATGAGTGGTACAGATATTTGTGTAGTGGTCATGTGTATATCCATACAGATTTTGTATGTAATTAATAAAGGTAAAAAGGCTATCAAGTACTTGCTTTCATACTCTGATGCAGTAATGGTTAGAAAGAATGTTGTTCTTTTCTGCAATTCCAGTATTAGAAGCCTGTTACTCTTCAGATTATCAGTTTTTCCTTTCACCCATCTTACCGGATCCAACTTATGGAGGGTTACATAGTTAGCGGGGGAAAATATTAAACTCTTCAAACCTTGTCCTAATGCAAATACGGTTAGAAGATAATGCGTGGGTTGATGCAGTGGTCCTGTCTGTCCACTAGAGGGCATCTCAACTCACGTTACCTGCAGAGCTGACGTAAAGATGCAGGTCAGCTTGAAACGGTTGACTCATCTCAATGCACTACAAATAATATTATTTACAGTGGTGTGAAAAAGTGTTTGCCCCTTCCTGATTTCTCATTTCTTTCCATGTTTGTCACACTTAAATGTGTCAGATCATCAAACAAATTTAAATATTAGTCAAAGACAACACAAGTAAACACAAAATGCGGTTTTTAAGTGAAGGATTTTATTATTAAGGGAGGAAAAAAATCCAGACCTACATGGCCCTGTGTGACAATGTGATTGCCCCCCCCTGGTAAGACATGATTTAACAGTGGTTCATCACACCTGAGTTCAATATCTCTAGCCACACCCAGGCCTGATTACTGCCGCACCTGTCCTCAATCAAGAAATCACTTAAATAAGACCTGCCTGACAAAGTGAAGCAGACCAAGAGATCCTCAAGAGCTAGACATCATGCCGAGATCCAAAGAAATTCAGGAACAAATGAGAAAGAGGGCCATTATCCACAAATGGCGAAAACATGGAACAGTGGTGAACCTTCCCAGGAGTAGCCGGCCGACCGAAATTACCCCAAGATCGCACTCATCCAAGAGGTCACAAAAGACCCCACAACAACATCCAAAGAACTTCAGGCCTGACTTGCCTCAGTTAAGGTCAGTGTTCATGTCTCCACCATAAGAAAGAGACTGGGCAAAAATGGCCTGCATGGCAGAGAGCCAAGACGAAAACCACTGCTGAGCAAGAAGAACATTTAAGGCTCGTCTCAATTTTGCCAGAAAACATCTTGATGATCCCAAAGGCTTTTGGGAAAATACTCTGTGGACTGACGAGACAGAAGTTGAACTTTTTGGGAAGGTGTGTGTCCCATTACATCTGGCGTAGAAGTAACACCGCATTTCAGAAAAAGAACATCATACCAACAGTAAAATATGGTGGTGGTGGTGTGATGGTCTGGGGCTGTTTTGAAGACTTGCTATGATAAATGGAACCATGAATTCTGCTGTCTACCAAAAACTCCTGAAGGAGAGTGACCCAAGGACAATGATCCAAAACACACCAGCAAGTCCATCTCTGATTGGCTGAAGAAAAACCGAATGAAGACTTTGGTGTGGCCTAGTCAAAGTCCTGACCTGAATCCTAGTGAGTTGCTGTGGCATGACCTTAAAAAGGCAGTTCATGCTCGAAAACCCTACAATGCGGCTGAACTACAACAAATCTTCAAAGATGAGTGTGCCAAAATTCCTCCACAGCGCTCCACTCATTGCAAGTTATCGCAAAAAACGCTTGATTGCAGTCGTTGCTGCTAAGGGTGGCCCAACCAGTTATTAGGTTTAGGGGCAATCACTTTGTCACACAGGGCCATGTAGGTCTGGATTTTTTTCCTCCCTTAATAATAAAATCCTTCACTTAAAAAACGCATTTTGTGTTTACTTGTGTTGTCTTTGACTAATATTTAAATTTGTTTGATAATCTGACACATTTAAGTGTGACAAGCATGGAAAAAAAAGAGAAATCAGGAAGGGGCAAACACTTTTTCACACCACTGTTAATTTCAACACAGTGGTCATGAGGCTGATAGCTGCTGCTAATAGCATGTTAGAAATAATGCATAGAGCATCAGAATATTTATCATGGCTACATGTTACACCGCTCATATGTCCTTATGAAATAATACCTACTGAACTTCAACTAGCAATGAAATAAGTCATAGCTAGAGAGATACATTAACTGTATATATAAGTTGTGCATTTGTGGAAATGCACATGTACAATCTTTGTTGCAATCTACAGCTACAACAGTTTTGTCAGTTTAAAAAATTTTAAATGCACAATATTTTACTCTTCAAAGTTTGCAGTAAATTTGCTACTCAGGTTACTGCATATATAAAACGTAAGATCCATCCTGTGTTGGCAATTTTAGTAGTTTCTTTTAATACAAGAAAGTGTTGGAAAGGGTCATATTTCATTATTTGCATATTACAAAAGCAGTTTCATTAAATACAGACCAGCTGAGCACTGTCCTTAAACAAGCTGACAAATGTGAGACTATAATATATTATATTTAATATATATATATATATATATATATATAAAAGAAACTGTACAGTAATAATGGTACATTGTTACAGTCTATATTTGTAAATTACCATTATAAAAAGTTATTTAAATTATTATATCTGTTGATATTTGTGATAGCAATAGATTTATGTGTATATTTAATTTTTTACATTTCCCATGTTATATCTCAGGATGTTTGTATTTATTAGACACTCCAGCTTAGTAGTTGAATTTACTGAATACTGTACATCTCTCAAAAAAAAAAAAAGTCTAGTTATGTTCTGTGCCTGAAACTGAAGACTTGCAGAGCAGTGTAGGAAAAGCAGTTCTAAATCAATTATTTATTGACCATTGTTTGTGCAGGCTTAGTTATATTCATTTCTGCGTTCTGTTTTTTTTTCTTTATAAAATTTCTGAAATTGAGAGTGACTGTTAATCAACAAATCTGTCATGGGAAAAAATGTCATTTACAAAAAGGCTGGGAGGAAAACTATTGTGTGTGTGATAAATATAAAACTGTATAAAAATGTTTTTCTGTTTTACTACTCGGGTTAGTACTTAGTTAGTTAGTAGGGTTTACTACTGCTTTACTACTACTGATTAATAATTTCTCAGGGAGGGAATTACTAAGGGCAGTGCTGCTCATGGCTGTAGTTTGATTTACTGACACACTAACTCGTGGATTTATTATAACTATAAACAGTACAGTATATTTATAGATTTTACAGATGTGGTTTCTGCTTAATTTTTTTATTTGGCTATCCGTCAGAGCTAATTAACAGATATTTGGTTTACCTTTAGGAGAGGGGAAAAAGGCGTATTTAATATGATGTAAGGAAGTGTCTTTTTCCACTTCATTTGTAAATATGTATGTGTAAAATGCACAGTAAAAGCTCTGGCAGCACTGTAGAGTCAGTAAAACGGCCACAGAATTTGAAAGGCCGAAACCACATTATTTGTGGGCAGGATGTTTGAAAATCATGGGGGATTAATGAACTTTATATGATTACAGTGGCAATGTGTGTTTATAATAATCTAATGATCACTAAAGATATTTCCATGTTATATTTACCAAATCGGTGAATGAATACGTAAATGAGCGTTCTATTTGGTGTAAAATGAAAGAAGTCAGGAGTAATTGAGTTGTGCCATGTGTGCAGTGTCACTTCTGATGTAAAATTTTAATGGGGTTTTACTTGATGTTATTAGTAGTAGCAGCCTATTATCATCTCTTTTGTCCTGCAAATGATCTGGCGGTTTCTTCCCACCTGCATGAAAGTGAAAAAAGCATGCTGCCAAGAACTTTAATCCTCATGTACACCTCACACCATGGTACTGCTGCTTTCAGCATCAAAATGTTGCCAGATGTGGCTTTTCTCACTGACTTTATATAATCATAGGGCATAATGAATATCCAAATAATATTTCAGTACTGGAATATTGGCTCTCTGTGAATCCCTGTGCATATCCCTATTACAAATAGTATAGAAACTAACAATGTTTCAGGTTTTAGACCTTTTTCCTAATTGACACTATTATATTATATTAAATTGTACTGTATAACGTGCACTACCAAGCTTGTGTTATTATAATGTATAGATCGCATTCATCTATTTTTTTTTAGTTACATTGTGTAATAATGTCAATTGTATGTTTGTATCAGGCTAAACTAGAGTGCATTAATATATGTATATGTGCAGTTCTTTTGAGTCATTTCGAATTGAACCGAAGCTCATGGTAGAAATTTTAATTGGGGACGTGCCAAGCTCACATCACATCAGGTCAGCCAGGTTTAGGATATAAAGCGTTTGTTTTTTGCCA
>JAQQZR010000005.1:14775025-14802682 GCA_030068235.1 Notoglanidium macrostoma
TGCAAACTCCGCACAGTAAGGCACCCTGGGTGACCCGGGGATCGAACCCAGGACCTTCTTGCTGTGAGGCGACAGTGGTAACCAACATTATTGCCTCATTAGCAATTCATTGAGATAAAAATAAATATTTTTTGTCCTACTTTGCTAGTACCTCAGGCTTGCCATGTCATCAGACTTTTATTTCTTGTGGTTGTGGATTTCACATTTCAGGCAAAAGTTTTCAAAGTAAAAAGTTTTGTTTATAACGTACCTCAAATCAGTCCAATATGACAAGTTGCTGATTTAAAGATATATACATTTTAAGGCTCCGCTACTCTCCTGCTGTAGTAGTGTGCCTAGCATTGCTAACAATGAAACACAGAAAACACTGGACACATGATGTATACGGTATACGAATTCGCTAGCATAGAGCTTCATACATGAAAAGAAATCAAGTTTGCATGGAAGCCTGAAAAGTCAGTCAAAGGTTAGGGCAAACAGATTCCACTTTGCAAACTGTGAAAACTTTGAAGTTGAAGAGAAAAATGGCGATCTCGCAAAAACTTATTTCTGAAGGCAACAGTGAACAAATTACTAGTTGCATTGCTTATTCCAGATTGCACTGACAAATAATGTATTTTAACAGGGTCTGATGACATATTTCTTTTTAGTATTGATGTATGTATAAAGGGATAATTATATGTTTACAAAAACTTTGTAGTTACAGGTAATTATACACTAATGCAAACGTACTTATGAATTCCATAAGTATAATATGGAATATAGACTTCTTATATTTGGAATATATACCATACTTATATTTCTGTTAATGGAAACCCTCAGAAGCCTACATAGTGGACCTTTAATTTAGGAAGAAAATCTGGGGAAAAGTAGTGTATTCTGATACACCATGGCACACCTTGTTTTTTGTAAAATGATGCCACTGGAATAGACATGATAAATAAGTGACCTGATCAAGTGAATAGTTTACACAGGAAAAAAAAAGCTCTGGTTCTATCAGACGTTAAATTAATTATATATATCTGTAAACAAGTTAAGTGATTGAGTTACATATGAAATGTCAGTGTTGTCAGGCGTAAGGAGAAGCAGACTCGCAATAGGACCACGCGTCGCGCCCGACGCAGGCCGGCCCTCTGCAGTGCGCGCGAGGCCGCGGTAGAAGTACTGGCCGGCCGGGGAGGCGGAGGACGGGGAGAGGAGCGCGAGGAGGATTCGGGAGTCCGCGGCAACAAAACAGAAAAAAAGGGCTCAGGCCTGGGACTTGGCAAAAAAACGGGTAATTAACGTTGTGCTCTGTTTTCATAACACCCTGCCCCTTCGTCAAAAACCGCCTTCGTGCAGGTCGCTATTCAGGAGGAAACCGGTAGCCGTGTAATCGAGCGCGCGATGTCGGAGAGACGGCAAGGCGCTGTACCTCTCTGCTTCTTCTGCAGATGTGAGATTCAGACGTTGCGCTTTATGCACTTGAACTTGAACCGATTTTGTAGGTGGTGGATAAATGTGAGCACAAAACGGGTCGCTTCTGTAAACGGGTCGGGCCTTTTAACACTGAGTTTCACTCAGAAATCCGAATTCCTTGGTGGATAAAAGTGGCTTTTAGTGCTGTCTCGAATGGCCAAAAGGCAGGTGACCGGCGCACACACGCTTCCGCTGCCTCGGCCAAAAACACCACACATCCAGACAAGGCTGCTAAATTTCATAGATTTGTGACCTGGACAAACCTTTACCAAAAAAAAAAAAAAAAAAAAAAAAAAAAACCAAAAGAAAAAAACCCGAAACGATATTATTTTTCCAGAAATGAAACCGGATTTATTGACCTCAAAATCAAATGCTTGTGTATCATGCAATGAATTGTATCGTGCACTGTCATTGTGTTAGACTAAAAAAAAAAAATCACATTTAACAAAGCAGAGTACAATATTGACAAAGATTCACAACTTCTGTGAATAAAATGGCGTTGTAAGGCAGGACCACAACCTATATGCAATGCATATGTCTCTCCTGGAGAGGGTATATCACAGGCAGAACTGAGCTGGGCTGAGAATCAGCACACACACACACACACACACACACACACACACATGTGCCTTTTGTGTAGTACTGATATGTGATTGAGATATCACCTGTATGCATGCACTGTGGAGAATCAATATTTTATAACCTTGTTAGCATGTCTCTGGGATTCTGCCTTCATACTTCAGGACAGAATAAAGAAGTGAGGGTTGGGACGTCTAGATGCAGATTGCGGGAAAAGTACTCGAGAGTGACTTGTTGCCTCTTTGATTTATTGTAGCTTGTCAGGCTTTGGACATTATACTGTGTCATGAAGATAAGAAGATGTGGTCTAAATATATTTATTACATGCTTTGCAACCGAAACAAATTTATATGATTGGATAAGGACTAAGGAATAAGATTGGGCAAATGAGATTAGGGCAGTAGGACATGCTATATTTGGAACTGTTCAGATACACTATATTTTAACTACGATTGCTTACACTGTATGAATTCTGGGTTTTGGTTTTGCCTCACAGATGAGTCCTTTGTCTGACAGGCGAAGTCTTTCTGTTAGAATGTGATCCACAGAAAGCGTAGAAGTAAGTAAGTGACATTTGCTGTTTTATTTTTGCAGGAAACCAAACAAGGGAGGATCACTGAAACTTTTTTTTTTTTTGCTTTGTTTTTGTTTTGACCCTTTTTCTCACTTTTGTACTGTATTGGAAAGTGATTCGTTTGGTGATGCCATCCAACACGGTCACCACCACCACTGCTTTCAAAAGCTCTGACTTCAGCAGTGGGGGAAATCGCATGGTAAGAGTGTGTTCTTTGTAGCAATCAGGCACTAGGTGTAAATAATGTCTGTAATGACTAGCGGAGGTGAACATTTGAATAAGACAGAGTCAATCAGTGCAATTTCATTTCATCACACCACTAATATTGGTCTTGAATGTAATATTCCTTCTTGCTGTTTAATACTGTGTATGACTTTTAAATATATCAGTAAATAGACAGTATGTTTAGTAAATATGTACTTTGTCACAGATGTCTGTGAAATCTGATAATGCTGCCTCAGGTATTGGTTCAAATACTGAGAAAAAAATATCAAAAGACACCTACTGGTGATAAGAGGTGCAAAAACCCTCGCTCAGAGTATTTTAAGCCATTGTCGGTGATGGAAAATGGCCAGATGTTAAAAGAATTTCCTGTACAATTAAATATAATTAGGACTTGTTTGACAGAGTGGTTTGCCCCATTAAATTTCACATTTTTCATATTCCAGATGTTTCCAAACACATGATGCTCTCCGCCAGTTGTTTTAAAGGCGGCCTGACATCATTCTCTTTTTAGCGTATTTTAACATGAAGAAACCTCCCATCGTTTTGAATTGTGAGCTGGAATAATGAGCGTCTCTGTTGTGTAGTGCCACAGGGGCTGTTTGTATCACGATGTATTGTATTTAAACACCCATGCATTGTTATCCTCCTCGGCCCGGGAGATTTGTGCGGCTGTGTCATGCAAGTGTTTGGTGACGTGGGTGTTGGCTTGTGGAAAGGAGGATGCCGTATGGCTGATTTATAGACGAATTCATTCTCTTCCTCTCCACCCGCGGAGCCGCGCGAGGCTCGCTGTAGCCCTGTTGCCTGGCAACAAGGCTCGCCTTAAATAACTGGCCGTTTGCCAGAAATAGAGCAAAGCTATAGACGATGTTGGTGAGTTCACTCCAGGCAGCACCAAGTTTCTTAAAAGCTCACTTTGTATTGTTTTTAAATAAAAATGATTTGTTGGCTTAGAGATATTTTGTGAGACAATCAGATCACCTCAATTTTGTGAGCACTCGAGCATTAGTGGTAACAGTGTAGTAATAATGCATTGTTGTGTAATACTGACTGGGCAGTGTTGCATTACATACATATTTGATAGAATTACAGCATCATATATTGAATATATGTAATTGATAGAAAATTAGGCATGAGTAGGGATTGGCAGTCATCGCCTACGCAGCTACTCCAGACCTTCAGTCATGGTGGACAGATTCAGTATAACCCATTAATGTGATTTAGAGCATTGCTATTCAGTCAAGTCTAGTGTCGTGACAACCTTCGGATCGTCTTTTCTTGCCTGTACACCCTAGGGTGCTTGGCTGGCAGGGAGACTGGGTGTCGGAGGGAGGGGGAGACACCGTTGTTCCAGACAAAGAGGAATGGGAAGGAGGGAAGAGAAAGAGCTGCCAAATGTCTTTGTAACTGTGTCAAGTGGGAGCTGAGAGTGGTAGGTCAGCTCCGGGGCTATAGAATCCTCACTTCATAGCGCCTAAAAGGGAGGTGTCACTCAAGTGCCGGCTTTTCTCATTATCTAAATATCCTTGACTAGACAAAAAGAAGAGTGTAAAGGGAAACCCATTCACCCCTGTTCATGTTGGGGTGTGTCTCTGGCTTTGGCAACCTCTGGCATGCACAGTTTATAGAAAGTGTGTCAGAGATAGCAATGGATATGATAAGGATGATGATGTTACGCCGTCCAGTCTTCCCAAGATGCCTTTAGAGGTTGCAAACTGGCTTAACCGCCTGCATGCTCTTAGAGCATTATTGCACATTTATATCCATTAGAGTTATGATATGATGTGATGTTTAAATAGTGATATAATAAGATCATGATACACTTCATGATACACTAAGTATTCATCAGGTGTCAGTGGTTTCTTTGATCACTTCTTTCTTACTCACTGTAGAACAATAACCGACTGGACATTACAAACTATTTTTGTACAATTATATATCATCATTACAATTGTAAACAGTGATATAGTCTGTGTATCATGAGGACGTGTTGTTATATAATTTTTTTGCCTTATCGCGCATCCCTTATAACAGTCACATTTCACATAATTCACTCTGTTTAATATTTTTCTAAACAGCTGAACTGAATATGTCTTCATCTCAAGTATTGAAAACCATTTACATCTGGGTAGCAAGTGTGTGTGTGTTTGTGTACAGGTGTGAGAGGAAATACGTGTTAGTTAAACGTGTTAGGGAATCAGTTTAGCCCTTTTAATATATTTGATTTCTTTCAGGTCAAAATAGATAACATAATTTCTGTAATATAAAGTTGAAGTAAAGAAAACATTATACTATTTCCTAGAGAAATTGAGCCAAATTGGGAAAAAAAAAAAAAAAGATCTGTATGACACTTGGCTAAAAATTTGAAATGGGTGGTTTTATTCCAAACTAACAGATAATCAGTGTGAAAACAAGCAGATTACAAGACAAACAGATGGAAACAGTGGGGAGTGGAGGTGTGGTGTGATGTATTTGTGACATGTAGGCTCTTTGTCATTTGGGCAGACTGACAGTGTGAGTCGGGAGAAGGAGCTGACTGTGGCGGACAGGCCAGCGTTCAGCACACCGGCCCGCAAAGTCGGACGGCCCAGCCGCAAACGCAGACACCTCCTTGTGAGTATGCTGCAGTCAGTGTACAGTTTAGCTCTGACACGCAGGAGTTACTTTCAGGAACAAAGCAGAAAAACAGGATATGCAGGAAGGTTTGTAGCGGCTCAAATCATTAACAGTCGTTTTCAGCATCAACACTTCTTGATGACTCAGTTAGTACGGAAAAAAAGTTCGACTTTAGACAAATTTAAGGTTGTTTTTAAGACATTTCCAATGCATGCTTGGATTCAAAGATGTAACTATTTTTCCAAAACAGCACACTGTTTCAACTTCCATGCTTAGGTAAGACATACATGCTCTTTCTCGCTGTAATTGCATAATTTATTGATCTCCGCATTGTTTGAGGTATTGGATTTAATCTGGGCCGTGTGTGTATGTGTTCACCTGACTGGTTATTGGCCTGTAAGGTTGAAGGCTAACTGGGGATACAGCTCATGTTGCCCTGCATGTGTGTTTAGCCTGTCTTCAGTTCCGACCCCTGACAGAGATCATGTCTGGGTCACAGGGTCACCAAGGTTGTTGCATAACGCTCATTCTTTCTCCCAGGTTGAGAGCTGAGTCATTTATCTTCTCTTTTCACTCTCACAATTTCTCTTTGCTTTTATTTGTTTTGTTTTTTTTCTTTTTTACTTATTTCACTTTGCACATCCACCTTAGTTCTTCTCATGTTTCCTTTTGTCTCTCAGTGTGAGTCTATTTCACTGTCATTTACTCCACAGAGAGCCCACTCTGGGAAAGTCGGCTAGTGTTTTTCACATGCACCCCTTCTAAACATCCTCTGCCACGGAGCCCGTTTTCCTGTGTTTGAAAATAATCCTAGCTCTTGCATAATTAATCTTAGAGGACATGTCAGAGCACATGGTGCTCAGCCACCCCACATCCGCTCCTCCCTCCCCCGGGGGGCTTTCCGATTTTATTACCCCCAATATACCGTCCCTTCAACAGGTAATTGTGGCAATAGTGGGGGCATTTCAGTTTGTGCATTGGTGGACTATCATCATTTCATGCTGCCTTCGCCTGTCTCTGTGAAATACCTTTGAAATCTAACCCTATATGAAGATGTCCCTCAGGGAAGTAATGAGAAAGGTGTTCTCCCTCTCACAAGATGTGCTCCACTTTTCGCACTGACCCAGTAATTGTATTGTTTCCCAACACTGTGTGTGTGTGTGTGTGTGTGTGTGTGTGTGTGTGTGTGTGTGTGTGTTTTTTTTACAAACGCTATTTTTACACTGTACTCTCGCGGTTGTTAAGACAGCCCCTTTCCTGCCCCTTCCCCTTCTGAAAACATGTCAGACTACACATGTGCAGGTTTCATAGCTTGTGTAGGAAAGGTGTTTTGTATAAAGTGTGCCATATATTTTTGTTCCAGTCAACATCTGTTCATTGCCCATGCTGCTCTGCATTTGATTTGTGTGTACTTAATGCTATGTTTATTGGTTGCAATTTGCCAGCTGTTTTATTATTTGTTAGAGCTGAGTAATGGTTCCTTTTTTCTGCTTTATGAGGCCGAGACTAGGGGGTGAGGAAAGTAAAACGCGGAGCCCACTAGCTCCTTTCTGACAAACGGCCAACATTCCTCTCATACCTCCGCCTCTTTGTAACGTTGAGTGAAAAAAAAATTAAACAAGTGGAAAGAATGCACCATAAAGCATATACCATTTGAGCTGTGGTGGAAGTAGAAATGCCCTAAGTTTACTAAGTTTAACATGTAATACACACCTCATTCAACAACCCACCAGGACGTTCTGTATTATACGCAGTACTGGGCTAAAGTATTAACTTGTGTAAAGAAATTCTGCAAAGAGAAGATGGTTTTAAAACCGATGAAATGAGAAGTTCTTAAGAAGGAAAATTGCTATAAAGATTTATTATGTATACTGATGTGCAGATGTGTGTGGAAATCGGCTAGTTTGATTTTTCTTTTGATGATATTCTTATCTAAAAAAAAAAAAAAAAAAAAGGTAGTCTATTACATACTTACATATTACTTACTTTCCTTAAAAACGTCCAGATGTTTGGGGGAAAAACTACACTTTGTCACTGAAGCATGAATCCAAGACATTTAAAGTAAATAATATAAAAACAATTAGTCTTTTCATCTTCCCAGATGAAAAGTTGAGACATGATTAAGTTCTCACACTCAGAGAACAGTGAGAAACAAGCGGTCCAGAAGTGGCTCCAGAGGTTCTTTAGCATGAGACATAAAATGGCTGTGTGTTTTGTGTCTGCCTTCTTTGATTTCCTCTTCACGAGAACGGCTTTGACACTCAGAGCCAGTGAGGCGAGGCAGCAGCTGCGAGTATGAAGAGCAACGCCACTGTCAGACTGGCAGAGCCGTTCTCCTGAGGCCTTAAATCTGTCCTCCTTGATTTCAACAGTTTCTTATATCAATCTCTTACCACTCGTGAGTGCCCCTAAAGCAGGTGGTTGGATCAGTGGGCTGATATGTCTTTGTGTGAGGAGATTAATAAGCCTCCGTACACAGGATATGCTGTCATAAAGCATTGGGGCTTTGTGCTGGCGTCTTGGGTGACTTGACACTGTTTTCATATGCCAGGAACCGTGTCCAGTAAGAGGTACATGCATAATAAGAACCATTGTCGTATGGAATGATGTGCTTCCCGTGCTGTGGCCTCTCAAACAAAGGCTAAACTTCAGTATTGAAAGGAAAATGTTTCGAAATGATCACGTCTATCGTAACGAAAGCATGATGCGAAATAAAACAGTACATTTTTTGGTATTTACAGTGGGTTTTTGAGACTCTTCTGAAGACAATATGATCAACTGAGCACAGTATTAGCCTTCAGCCATAACCACTCTGTACCCTCCCCCAACGAAAAAGCATCTTTGCTGGTGGGGTTTTTAGGAAAAAAGATCACTGCTGAAAGTGTTTATGCCTAGCTGCAAACGCTCCCCCTTTTCGCCCTCAGGTTTCTTTCATACTGTATTTATTCTCCTGCATGCAGGGAAGGATCATTTCTAACATTACTCCCTCATGCTTTAGAGCACTTCATGGTCAGTGGAAAAGCAAACAATAGTGTGACTTGTTATTTCCTTACATTAGGCTCAATTAAAAATTTTCTTCCTAGTATTAACCGACACATCTGTTACATTTTATGCTCCATTGTGCCACCGATAGCAATCCGAGAGACTAAACATGTGTATCCTTAATTGTACTCGTAATCCTTAAATGACATTTATGTTTATTTAAGCAATGATTTAAAGGTGACATTTATATAGTACATTAACCCCAATGCCTGTTGTTTTGCCTTTTGTCAACCCCCAAGTGTGCCTCCTATGGTTAAACAGCCACAGGATGAGAGTAATGTCTGCTTTCCAAAAATGCACATAGAGAAGACTACAGGAAGGACTGTGAAATGGTAAAGACAGAAGGTAACAGCAGCAGCGGTGCCATATAGATGTATAAAAGATATAGTTCAGTTTTCAGCAAGCTTAAGCTGCCTGCGGTTTGTCGAGTGGGTTTGCTTTTCCGGATAGACCTGCCATGGCTATCGAGAACATTTAGCACACGCACAAACCTTACTTAAATTTAGAAAACGCCACTTTCTTCTAAGACATTGTCAATAAAGCTATATAACATAGAGCTGATGACATAAGATAAGTATTGTGATAAATTGTAGCACGATACACTTTTCCCATATCTTTTTCAGACGTCTTTTATGGACGCTCTAGCTAGATGCAGGGCTATGTCATACATTTTTCATTTTATTTAGCCTCTCTGGGTTGATTAATGACCTGACGACATTGCTTGTGTAAGAACACTGATGATGAAAGAGAATGTTTAAAGACGAGTGGACATAGCATGTGTGTTAATTGCACATGTGTCAAATTCAAAACAGATGAGTCCACAAGTCAAAGCTTACAAAAATGAAGCACCACGCCGAAAAACAAAAAACATAACCACTCTGAATCTTCTTATTTATAGCCATAAGCAAAATGTTAATGGTTAAGCATTAAAAGTTAATTTTGACACCGTATCAGTCATGGTTAGTTGCTTATCTCTTTTTGTATGAATTTTACATGGAATATAGAATAATACATGACACACATTGGATAGCCTGTATGCTGTTACAATTGCTTGTATTTATGATTTAAAAATTTTAAACCAAGATAAATCATGTCAGATCTTTTTCCACCTTTAATGATATAATGATATATTACCAAAATTGAAGTGGAAAACAAATGTAAACATTTCTAATAGAAAGAGCAACCAATTACAACAACCTGGGTGCATAAGTATTCACACCGCTTAACTAATACTTTGTTAAAGCTCATTTTGGTTGTAATACAGCACTCAGTCTTTTATAAGAGTCTACCGATTTAGCCCATCTTGATTTGGCAATTTTATTCCTCTCTTCCTTGCAATGCTTCAGAGCTGTTAAATTGCTAGTCTTCAAGTCGTTCCACAGGTTTTCCAGAGACCTGCATGTTTTGTGCCAAAGTACATCCTCTAACCCGACTAGATTCCTGCCCCTGTTGAAAAGATGCAGCCCCGTAGCATGATGCTGCCACCACCATGCTTCACCCTGGGCATGGTGCTCTCTGGAGTGATAAGCTGTCTTGTTTTTGTGGCAAAAATCTGCACTTAAATTTCTCCCTTAGTCTCATCAGACCATAACGCATATTGCCACATGCTTTGGCAAAATTTAGCTGGCATGTTGTCACATGCAGAGAGTGACCAGATATCCTTGCAAATCCTTTAATGTTGATTTACATCTTTTAGCAGCCTCCCTCAAAAGGTTCTGTCTTGTTCTTTTAGATGGTATGGATTTGCAGCGAGGAAGTGTCTGTCCAAAAGTATGTGGACACCTGATAATCACATCCATATATTGGCTTTTCTCAAGGTGTTTCTACACAATTGGAAGCACACAATTGGCTAGAATGTCTTTCTGTGCTGTAGAATTAAGATTTCCTTTAGTGATCTTGTGGCTGAATGGGCACAAATCCCCAGAGACACAATCCAAACTACAATCTAATGGAAATTCTTCCCAGAAGAGCGGACACTGTTAAAGCAGCAAAGGGGAGGGCCTAAATCTGGAACAGGATGTTCAACAAACACGAGTGTGATGGTCAGGTGTCCACATACTTTTGGCGATAGTGTAAGTTTTTTTTTTTTTCTTCTTCCTTTTTTTCCACACAGGATTATACATGGGATTAATATGGGAGCGCATGTAAAGAGAAATGTATTCTATATGAACCTATATACCACCTATGTAAGTAAGTAAGGGGCAGTGATGGAAAGGGAACAAAACATACTGACTTGAATAAAAGTGCTGCTACTGTGGTAATATTTCCCTTGAAAGTAAAAGTGATCACGAAAATGACTCAAGCAAGAGTTAGTCATCTAGTGAAACACTTGACCAATTGCTTGAGTAATTACTTTACAAAGAACTTTTTCAAATGGCTACAAATGACACAACTAATCCTAAATGTCTGAGGAGTGCATTTCTGCATTGGGGTTTCAGTAGCTTCCTAGTTTCATTAGTTATGTAGCTAGCTCATGTTATTTCAAACATTTTTCTAGCCACATTGTTAACTAATACTATAACTAATAGCTAGCTCACTTATCTAGCTAATGATTTATCTGTACATGGTTCTGCAGGTTAGATGTTGAGCTGTGAAATGCTGACATCTTCACAGGTTTTGACTCGCATACTTTGCGGATCACTATCATGCGGTTTCCTCTGAAGCGTTCGAAACTGAAAATTTGATTATTTCGTATAAAAAATAAACAGAAAACTCAAGTGAATTTAAATATTCTAAAAAAGGACCATTACAGTGAACCATGTACTGAGAGTACATGTGTTTCATTACGTTCCACCCTGTCATTTATACCTGCTGCTTTATTGCCTGGTGTGTTGATGCTAAAGCAGTAATAATTGTGTTTTAGGATACGTCAACAAGGATGTCTTTATTATGTATGCCACTATTTATATGCACTCAGTTGCATACTTAATTAAAAGCAAGTGTAGAGGTTTTGTAGTTATAATGGATTTACTCCTGTCTGCAAGCTGAGCAGTCATGCTTATTACTGGAAGGTTAATGTATATTAATTACACTAAGATTCTGCTGTTGCAGACTAATTCAGGCTAATGAACCTGAATCTATATGGATATTGACAACACCTGGCTTTAATACCGGTTTATATAAGAAAGCTCTAACTCTATATAAGATGTTTGAGGTTTTACTGCATACTGAACTAATCAGGAACAACTCAGCAGGTTCATTATTATTGGTACCGTCCTCCTCCTTATCCATAACTTGTATTCCATGACTACGATTGATCGTAACCCCTTAAACTCCCAGGACATGTCATTCTATATTCTTCTAAATACATACTTTTCTTTTTAGTTGCATTGTATTTACTGAATAAGCCATAATAGAATAACTGAATATTCAAGTTGAAGCTCCTTTTGGTTGTAATATCGCACTCAGTCTTTTTAGGTAAGAGTCTACCAATTTAGCACAACTTACATTTCTTTCTTGCAAAAATGCTTCAAATCAAGTCATTCCACAGGTTTCCAGAGGTGTGCAGGTTTTGTGGCAAAATACATCCTCTAACTTGATTAGAGCCTCGTACCTGCTGAAGAAAAGCAGCCCCGTAGCACGATGCTACCACCACCATGCTTCACCATGGGCATTGTGCTCTTTGACCCTGTTTACACTAGGTTTTAAAATGCGTCTTGAGTATTCGGGTCACAGGTTGACAGCCAAGACACATCGCTGTTTACACCTGTGGCTATCACGTGTCTCTAAGGTGTCCAGCTGACCACTTTTGTTCAAATTTTGTTACTGCCTACATCACTTCCACTAGGAGGTCAAAGGTTCCTGTGCACAGTTATATTAAAACGTTAAACCTGCAGCATACCTTCATTATTTACTACGTACATGGGTTCTCCTGTCCATTTTTTTCTACCGTGTTGCTCTGTTACCAAAACAACCACAGCGTCCAGCATTAATGACGTATTTTACTGTTACGTCTGTGTCGGGATGCATTAGTGTTTACACTATGGAAGGAAGGTGGTCACATGGTCCCACACCACCTCGGCAAGTGGTCTGAGTGAATGCGTCTTGGAGGTCGTTTACACTTGTATTTAGTGATGTCCAGTTGTGATCAGATCACCCAAGAGTCATTTTAATACCAAGCGTAAATGGGGCCTTTGAGTGGAAAGCTGTCTTGTTTTTGCATCTTGTTTAAGCATAGAGCTTAAACCCCTTAAATTCCCAGGACCTGCCATTCTATATTCCTGTCCATATATACTTTTCTTTTTAGTTTCACTGTATTTACTGAGTAATCCATAGTAGTTTCTGAATTATGCTTTAAGATGGATCCATTAACAGTAAGTTGGTAGTTTAATGCATTCATTTAGGGTGTATATACAACTTTAATGTAAAGTATTAATGAAACTAACAGAAACGAACAGAAATATGTGTAAGGCTACAGAATTGTAAATTATACTATAAGTATCAGTGCAGTTACCAGTTGTGAGATATATTGACTTTTCTCTTTCTTGTAATATTACAAAGCATGAATGTAAAACGTTTTTAAATGAAACATTTTGATTACAAAGTGTTTTTAATGTTTAAAATCATATTACATTAAATATTATAAATATAAATATAAATTGCAATTTGTGGTAATTGTTTATTTAAAAATGGTTATTAATTACATATTCCATATATATTTTTAAAGGTCAATAGTACTTGGCAACGATTACTTATACTTTCAGTATATTAAGACTGTGCTGCTCTGTAACTTTGAATATTTTTGGCTCGGATGTTAATACTGTCATTTCCTGTTGCAGGTGGAGAGTTGCAGATCACTGACAGAGCTGGTGGGTGTGTCCAAGAATCACAGAGGACTCCAATCCTGTTCACAGCTTCAGGTTCATAATGGGGATGTAGGAGAGAGGCATGGCAACAGATCCTCCGAAGGCTCTTGCCCAACACAGGAGCAGAATGCTCTGGAAAATGGCCTCCCTCGCCAGGCCGCCTGCAGCATGAGCCCTTCCCTGGAGAACGGATTTGTTGTTGCCCAGGACAAGTGCGACTCCGAGAAGGACAAAGAGGAGACGCTGCCAATTCTACCTCGCAAGAAACGAGGAAGACGGAAACTGGAGCGACCGACTAAATGTGAGTTGCACGTAATCGTTGTGTTACAATAGCTGCCTGCTCTGTGAGTCAGTGAGTGCTCGTGGGCTGAGGGCCACAGTGTGTCATCATCCTCGTACAGTCTTCAGCCCTTAGTGATGAATGGAGAGGTGTTGTAAAATAGCACTCCCCTAGCATTCTTTGGCTGTGCTAGTCCGTTTGGAAATTTTGGCAGCTATGGTTTTCCAGGATGGGTCATTATTCATTTACACGTAAGTGTTAATTGGGGAAAATGGAAGAATGCTTTCTCAAAGAAGGCATGCTCAAAAAAACCTAAGTCTTTGGGTAGTCTAAGGTAAATGCAAATAAACATTAATTAAAAGTAACAATGATTTCCTGCATTTAGCAAAACACAATTGGCAAGAAGGTCAAGTTTGATTTCGAAACTCCTGCTTAAGGCCGTGCAATAAATTCCATCACACATAATTTAGATTAATAGCTCAATCACATGCCCTGTTGGTGGGATGTAGCAAGTGCATGACTGTATTTAATGGTGATTACAAATAAGGGTGAGCCATCCTAGTTTTGCATCCATCAAATCACTAAGAAGTAGCTTGGGAGATACAGTTATGCCTTCTGCAAATTTCTAACACATTTTGATTCATTGTATTGTGCCTTTGGGAAACATTTGTTTCATCTCAATAAGGACCTCCCAAACACACTGCAAACACAACTGCAACTCTTTTAGATTATTATTCAGTTATTCATCTTATAACCATGTTATTCAGTAACTACCATAAATTATTCAGTAAATACAGTGAAATTAAACAGGATATGTATGTTATGAGTATGCTTAAATACTTGCATGCTTACATGACATATCAGTGCTCCAGTATGTTCAGGTGGCACTGGTGGTGGCAAATTTCATGACAGTTTAAATGACTACAAGAAGAAACTTCACAAATTGCTTTGGCTAGTTGTTGGAAATACTTAAACAAATGAGAGAACGCAAGTAAGATGCTATATGTATATATATATATATATAGTCTATAAAACATATGTGAGACTGTTAAATTAATCAAGGGTTGAAAAGGGCGTGCTAGTGTAACCTATGTGCGTAGTGCCTGGAATGAATCGGCTTGGGCACGCTTTCTTTGTAATGGCCAGTCACAGGCTTCGTGTAGTGTGTCTTCGTGTAGTGAGTTCGCGCAGCTCCCATGTGCATGACAAAATGTCCGTTTGCTTCGCAGTTACATCATATTACTCATGAAAGCCATCCCAAAGCCGTCGCCACATAAAATACGCTGAGGCCTTAAGTCTGGACAAACCCCTGGGGTAGTGGGAGATTAAGGGGTTAAGACCTGCTTGATGTCACAGGTGATAATTATGAGGTCATTATCCTCCACCTTGACCTCTGTCTTGAGAAAAGCTGAAGCTGATTAGGATCACACAGATAGGAAAAAACAGTCAAGCGTTGGAGAAAACGCTTCAGGTTTGGAAATATCTGACTGTGCTTTCTATGCGATGTCACAAAAATGCTTTTAAAACATATGGAATACTTAGATTTTTATTATAATAAAATATTGTTTTAATCATTTATAGTACTATTACCAAGCAAATAAACAGTTCCAGTTTTACAGAGTGCGAATATATTTTCTCAGGTGGACAAAAGCTTTTGCACAGTGTTAAAAGATGATCCTGCTGTCAGTCAGACCTCCATGCCCTCGACACGCTCTCTCTCTCTCTCTCTCTCTCTCTCTCTCTCTCTCGCTCTCTCTCTCTCTCTCTCTCTCACACACACACACACACACACACACCATATTTCCTGGCCAGAGCAGGCTATGACCTTGATGAGAGCAGTAAATAAAGCCCAGGGAGACAGCTGTCTCCTGGCAACCTGCCCTGGGTGGGTGCAGTGCATGGAGAGACAGCAGTGCTGTGTTATGGCCCCTCTCTCAGCAGGGACTGTGCCAGGTGGATGGCACTCAGCCCAAGCCACTTACATAGTGCTCCCAAAACACAGTATGCACTCATTCACCCAGTGCGCGCACACACACACACATACGCATCATATCCCAAATAGATATGATAGATATTTGTGCCCTGGCCCTGCATCAGCCTGGCTATATATATATGTATTGCCAAGTCTTCCTGAAGCGTACTGAATAACAGCCATCAAACATGGAGCAGTCATTAAATTCTATAATGCCACCAGAACTGGCACAGGTTTGGCCTTATAGTAAAAACAAATAACAAGTCTTTTAAAAAACCCCAAAAAAACGGTTGTTGCACAACTGTGCAAAATCGAGCTGAACCTACCTGTATAACATTCTGAGGTAGCGCGACAGCAAAAGGGGGAAATGACAGCTTGAGCTTGTGCATGAGGTTCAGCTTGGCTTGCAGGAGAGAAACAGCACTGCCCGTCTCTCTGTCTGTCTGTCTGTCAGAGATTTTAATCAAATTTGCATATTTATACCACAGCGCTGTTGAAGTCTCACATTCATACATTCAGTATGTTATTGTTTCTAGAGTAACAACACATTGAATAGCAGCTACAGTGTATCTGTATCATTTATATAAGGCTAATAATGAACATATTTAAAAAATGGGCTGTTATTTACAACCCTGTCTCACAGATAACCGTTCGCATGCAATTTTTTCTGCAACATTTTTCACATGCTGAATTTCAAAATCCTGACACTGGTACATGTTGTACATATCAAACTTTCATTCGGATGCTCTGTGCGCCACGTTCTGCCTCAGTGTATTTTAACCAAGCCCACCAGTATTTAAATAGGATCTATACGTAATAAACACATTTTTAAATATAAAAATATTGAGCCCATTCATGCATAAGGTTCGTGATTTTCACGACATACGATTAGTTTTACTGGGCTCGTGGAACTTCTGCTCTTCTCTGCGAACACAGTCAGGCTCGCAAGTCACGTGGGAATGCCGTATGCAGCATGTACAATATTTTCAAAATCTGGATAGTTTTTAGGCTGCAAATTCTTAAGACTATCGAGAATACAGAGAATACCTGCGTTACCCTGCTGAGTTACCACATGACGTGTAAGCCTGATAGTGCCAAGATATTTTGGTTTACTATACATAGCCTGCTGAATTACGCATACTGAAAGTGTCTTTCTATAATCCTTCTGTGGATTGGCTGATAAAAATAATCCATTTCAGGCATATGGAAGGCATGTTCAGCATCTAGGACTGGATCACAATATACTTCTGTGTGTCTTGTAACACTGATCCACACCTTCTCAGATACATTGATACTTGTGTACATGTTCATCAAGAAACCATGATAATTCCAAGCTCTTCTAAACAGCAATAAACACAGACGAATCTAATGTACAGTTGTAAGGTTCAGGAGTGTTTTATACAATTTTTATATGATTCATCTGGAAAGCAGAGGAAGGATCTCAGCTCAGTGCTTGGCACACTGAGGTATATACAGACACAGTATATCAGCTACACTCATGAACCCACTGACCCCGGTAATGGAAAGGACCCCTCCTCTGCCTCAGTAACCGGTTATGTAGTCATTTCTTCCCATTGTGAGAGAAAGTGTGTGAGTGGATGAGAGAGAAGGAAAGATGATCAAGATGTCTGTTAGTAGCTGGGTGCGAGTCAGTCCAGGAAACAACGTGAATGTCTTTTGTTTTGCTTCCATGCGGATTTGATTCTGGGCCACACAAGATAGCTAAATCTATCATTGGGACATGAAGAATAGCACAACTGGGAGAACCAGCAGACTGTTAGATGAATATTTGATGAATAGAAATGGTGATTATATCTAGGGGTGATCCAGTTGCTCTTTCTGTTCTGTACTTTTCCCCCCATTTTAACACATTCAATTTCTCAGGCAATTATCAAATCATCAGGTAAGTATGGAGACAGGTATGTGAGTAGAGAAAACACGAACCAGTGGAGGGCTAGGAGCGAGAGTCACTGCCTTAACCTGTGTTGTTACTGTGTTAGGCAAGGCATGTTTTAAAATAATCATGGATAACTAATTTTAAAATAGAATTTAGAATAAGTCATTATCTTTCTATCTCTCTCTCTCTCTCTCTCTCTCTCTCTCTCTCTCTCTCTATCTATATGTATCTCTCTCTTCTCTCTTTTACCGCTCTCTTTCTTTTACCCACACATATGGATGATAAGATAGATATTTGTCCACACTGATATCTTTTATTTTAGTTTAGTGTTTATAGTACTGTGGAGTTTTTAAGTCCCGAAAACAGTTTTCAAAATGCTGCTGGCCCCGTCGCAACTCCAGGGTTGCGTTTTAGTGTGGACGAAGGAAAACGGACGCAGACACCCATGTTCGCTTCCTGATTGGGTCTTATCAGTCACGACCTATCCTTCCCTGATTTGTCACGTTCTCATCACGAGACCCTTTGCAGGAAGAAAACAAACTGCATCAGCCTCATCTACCAATGGTGAATGCAGCTTGGATAACCAAATACTGACCTTGTTATCTTTTCTAGCGGCTGTCGTACAGTTAAATTCTGCATTTTATTATGCTACAACTGTCCACATGTACAGGAGGCAAGCTATTATTTGAGTGATCTGCAACTAAGCGACCAGAGTAGATAATCTGCTTCCTGTTTATACCGGCACGTGCATGCCCAGTGTACATGAATGGTCATGTGATGTGCGTTTTCAGGAGATACAGTGATTATCTGGATGGACACCGTTTTCGTTTTTAAATGCCATTTTATAATTGGAATGTATTAACGTGGACGTAGCCATAGACATATAGATAGGAGAATATATGAGACGGCTTACAAACAGGTGAGAAATTAAAGGAAAAACAAACATAAACTGTCTCTCTGGGACCGTACTGGAGGGATGAAACACCAGTCTTCCAAAAAGGTTATTCCTTCAGTTGGGGTTTTGATGATGGTGGCAGAAAGTGCCTTATAACACATCAGTGCAAAATCTCAAAGTAGGTTGAGACTCAGTGATCATTTTCATCAAAGACTGACATCCACCATGTCAATGAAATCAGTCCAATCCAGATAGGAATGCTTTATCATAGGATAAAAATGATTAGTCATAATTTTGCAGTGACCCTTACCTCCAAAGAGACCAGTGAACCCAAAAGAATACCAGAATATGAACTTATATGTTCAGCTTTTATTTAAGATGCTTTGTCTGTAATTAAGAGTGTTTCTGTTTGCTTCTATGGAAGTGGAAAATTGTTGAATTTAATGATTAATATCAAACTCCTACAATTAAGTCAATTATGTAATCATTGTTCCTTGCCTAGTATAGGAACTATAAACAAAAATGTCTTCGAGGATGATTGCTTTTATAGGTTTTACAGCACCTGAGGTTTATGATAAGCTGAACGTCTATACTTACACATAAGTCAAATAGCAATCAAGGCAGTATAACAGTAGAACTTCTGGAACGTGAACCTTGGAAAAGGGATTTGATATTTATGTCTCAGGTTGGAGGTGTAAATTTAATGAGCTCCACTGAGCTTGGCTGTCCTTCACAAGTTTCCCATGCTCTTCTTAAGACTATGTCTTATTGCTCATGAATCATGAATCATTGTAATAGCCCCGCTAGTGTTTCAGGTCACTAGAAATCATAGCCTCTTGTTACCCCCTGCCTGTCCTTCTCATTCCAGGCACAACAAAGCTGTTTAGGAGTGAACAATTGCCCTGCCATATACAAAGACTTCAGGAGTGTAAATCAATTACCAAGGAAGAAGATTAATCACCGCTTCTGATTATTTATTTAAAAACAGGTTGCGCAGCTTTTTTTTGGCATTTTGCAACGCTCATAAACACAGCTATGAGTAGAAATAGAAATTCTGCTTAAATGAAGATATATTAGCGTGACACCCAATGTGTGCTGCTTGAAGAAGTGCATTAAGTGAGCTATTAGAAAAATCTCCATGAATATTGAAAAAAAAAAAAAAAACAACCCTTTGAGATTTTTAGCATTCATGACTCTGGTCTGAAATCAGAATTGTGCTCATTTAGATTCTAGCTAATTTCTCACGCTTTTCTTGGTGAATGTTAACCTTCTTGTATGGCATACTGATTTACGGTGTAAGTAAGGTTATATGATCGTATATGATGCTGGTTAGGGTTAGCATTTCTCCAAGCAATGTAACGCAAACAACGTCAAAGGCTTAAAAATGTCCCAGTCATCAGTTTGCATCGGACCTTGGTGGAATATAAAAGTTTTGCAGTTACGAGTCAGCTAGCTGCAGATGTGTTCAGCCCAAGCGGCTCCGTACGCTAGGAGTTAAGGTTAGTGCAGCAGGCAGTGGGGGTAGGGAGGGACAGGGATAATAGCACGCAGCTGTGGAGCCTCAGCACGATGAGATGTAGGGTCAGGGGTGTGAGCAAAGCCAAAATAAACCTGGCCTCCCTCCATACTCATCACCACTCTGGCTCACACTCCCTAACTTCCCGCTTCCTTCAGTCACAGCCACATCTTTCTGAATCACACAGTTTCCTTGTCTCAGTCACTGAGACTATATACCGTCTTCATCCAGGTAGCCTGACACTTCAGAATGCGCCAGGAGCTCCACAATGTTAATGACCCTCATTGCTCATTTGTCATTTGAGCCAACGTCTGGCTGAGCTGCTGGGAGAGAGCTGGATGAGGTAGATCTGGACCGAACGCATGCGTATGACCATAACCTCACAAAAAGAACATTATAACGAGAATACATGATGTGACACTTTATTCCGTAAAGGGGATATTATTGCTATTATGCCATTACTTTTACAGGACGAAATTGACTGAACTTTACCGGCTGAATTAGTTCAAAAATTACTTTTCCACGTGCTCTCAATGGAGCATTAAAATGTTAAAGCAACACAAAGGTTACTGGGCAAGAATTTTGCTTATATGATATGAACTAGCGTAACTGCTATACTGTATGTAATGTAGCTTACAACTCACAACCGTGCACACTCACACACACAGGCACACACACACACACACACACACACACACATATCACAGCGCTTTTCTGCTTATCGTCAGAGTGCGAGTGAGTTGTGAATTATTTTTAAGTGGTTTTTACATTTACAGTACATCTAAATCACACTTTAACAATATTCAAAAGTTAACACACATTACACTGGCACTGTTTCTACGTGTGTAACAACCTTCGTATGACCATAAAAAAATAGGTATATAGCGTCACCTTTGTCATTTTTGCATTATCAAATACAACAGTATGTAAAAACTGATGTGGTGCCGTGTTACCCTTGGGTAATTGGGTAAATATAGTCAGTCCTATTATACAGCTATTATACAAAGTCTGTTGTCAACTTCCTCCATCCTTCTGCTTTTGTTAATCTCCATTTATAACAAGTAGTCTTTCGTCCTCTACTGTTGTACCGTGCATGTGTAGAATATATACTAAGAGAGTGTTGATCGCTATATCAATGTATAGAAGAGCTCCGGGGAGACATAAAATTTCCTAACATATGTCGATCTCCATTTTGACAACGTGTGGTTGGACTATCAAGATCTTTTGCGGTAATTATTTCTTCTCACGCTGTTGTGTTTCTCTCTAGATGTTGAGCACCGGGAGGACGAGATCGGGGACTCTTCGAAGAATGAGGTATGGAATTCTCATGGTTCGGTTCACCCGTCCTCTATCTCTGTGTATTTAGCATACGTGTAGATTGTATACATGTTTATGTGTATACAATATATTCCACTACATTGTTTTTTTTTTTTTCCAGTATTCTGTATGCAGTGAAGAGGTTTCTAGTTGCATGATTACAAAAACAGTTACAAAGCTATTTTCCTGATATGGGGTAGTTATGAAAGAAATGGTACCCTGATGGCTACTATTTGAATTGAAATATCAAATACACTTGGTCCGCCGGTTGAATGGAAAGTCCCGTTCCTCCGCAAGTGATGGCTGGCTGAGGGGATATAGGAAGACAGGCCAACAAGTATAGCTCCCTGTTTGAGTGCTCACACACTCTATAGACTGTCCAGCTCTCTGAGCTTTTTTCCTCCCTACACCCAAACCTCCAACAAACAAATTCTCCTGTATCACTGTCAGAAAAAGAAAAAAACACCAGCTTCCTTCCCTCTTTTATCGATAGCACAGAAAGATAAGGTGAGTGAATTAAACAAGCGGTTATTTTTTTTTGCTTTTCTTTTTTTTTATTTGTCCCTTTAAACAGGGAGCTCGAGGCAGGCTACGTGGGGGAGTGGGCTGGCTGCGCCAGAGACCCATGCCCAGAGTAACCTTCCAGGCCGGTGACCCTTATTACATTAGCAAGAGGACCAGAGAGGAGTTGCTGGCCAAGTGGAAGATGGAGGTGAGTACCGGAGAGATAGGGAGGCAGAAACGCAGGACCCATATACATCGACGAGTGCTGATCCACGATCACATTCGCTCTAATCGTGTTGGTTAAGATTTGGGAAAGGAAAAAGCTCATTTTAGATCAGCACTGAACGTCTGCGATGTTTGTTACAACCCAAGAACTGATTCCTGCAGAGAGCTTGAGAGTGAGGAAAAAGCATACAAAAGCCAAGTGTATTTGATGACTCATCTGAAGGTACCATTTATTTCATGAGCAGTTTTTCTGGTTAACTTACAGCCCATCTCTTGTTTAATGCATATTAGATTTGTGTAGTGATCGATACAAATTGCTGCATATCATACTCTGGGTTGTTCTTGAATTCTTAAAGCAAAAGGTGTTGATTCATTTTCTGTAGCAGCACAACATCGCTCCTTTAGTAACAGCTCATGTAGAGAGAAGCTCCACATAATCTAAGGCTAATAATGAGCAGATTAAAAAAACTTGCTTAAAATGTACCGCTGTTGATGTGGCCAAGCTTTCTGATAGAAGAAACGGAACAGTTATTTAACATTTAAGGAAGGTGTCTCAGGTGTCAGTGCTTTGCGAAGTCTTCAGGACAGAGGAGTTTGTGCTTTAGGGGTTCCCAGTGACATGACAAACTGTTTTTTTTTTTTTTGTCTTATTAATGTCAAGAGATAGAATACAGGAGAGGCTAATGCTTTAACATATGCTAAGTGATAATAGCAACTGACTTCAATAACATTTATTAACATTCAATATTACTATAAGCAGTTAAAAAGATGTGCTCATTAATAAATTATGATTTGTAATTGCAAGCAGATTGCTCTGGTATAAATGAAATAACACACTTTGGGTTGTGCTGTTATATAAAAATAATCCACTTCAGCGTGGTAATGACCCTCTGCTTCACCTCACACCATTATTTTGGTACAGCAGCACAGTCTTCTGTGTGTTGTCCTTCACTAGCTCTACAGTAGGACTAAGTCGTTCTCCTCCCTGATGATAGTAATAATTGGAAATCAATAAGTGGATAACACACGGGAAGGATGGGTACCTAATCATCATTAAGCTTTCGTTATGAGGCGTTCACCTGCTCATAACGGGTTCAAGTTGCTCGGGTTCAACTTGCTCTAGCCAATTTTCCTTACTGATTCAGTGACTGTAGTGTATGCATATGCCATTTACATTGCCTATGCGAAACCTTGAAACACATTAAAGGGGACCTATTATGAAAAACTCACTTTTTCAGTGCTTCTGCACATACATTTGGGTATCCAGAGTGCCTGCCAACCCACAGACTCTGAAATATGACAACCCAAACAGTTTCTTTTGGGCTGCCTAATTCAGAAAGCAGGTCCTTCACCAAGCAGTTCAGATTTGGCTCCCCTTTCTACATCACAAGGGGGGAGTTTTAGAATGATACTTCCCATCGTCTGAGTATCTCCACCCATGGATTGAGACCCACCTTTGGGAAGGTGCAGCATTTTTTCCTTGTATTCGCCAGACCCGCTAGCATTATGTCGAAGGGAGCTATGCACAGGACCTGTTACATCGACCTCCAACCTCAGAGGACAGAAGATCTGAGTGGATTGAGTTTATTTTTGATGCCAACGTTCCAGCTACAATCAGCAAAAACCTGTTTGTGTGTGCTAACCACTTTTTGTCTGACTGCTTTACCAACCTGGGCCAGTACAACACAGGCCTGGCACGGAAATTCTTACTAAAAGAAGGATCAGTGCCACCTGTTCGTGGCAAAACTTCAGACGGGGAAAATGTAAGTATTTAAAACAATTATGCTATGTGTTTCTTTGGTTGTTTAGCAATAGCTAACGCTAACAGGCAATAGATGAGGTAATAGATATATGCTATGTTTTTAGAAAGTTATTGGCTTTACTTGCTGCAGGATCCACAATACCATTAATGCTGTTAGTTTGTTAGCTGAATATCTGTAAGAAATTATCAGCACTATTAAATAACATGAGAGTAAAATAAGAGAATGGGTGTAGGGGTTAGCGACGTTAGCATAAGGTGGTTTATTGTCACTGTATACATATAGCAAAAGTCTGTAATATTGTCTCTGGTTGGAAAGTTACATTTTTTATAGGATTTGGGCAGTACCGACCTTACTTCCTCGTGATTAAAATCTCCTGCCACAATCACAGCTCCCTCTGGATGTGCATTTAGCTGGCTGTTGATTGCGTAATGCAGTTTCTCCAGGGCTAGCTTGCTGTTAGCATGTGGTGGTATGTAAACAGCAGTGATTATAACGGATTATATCTGCAGCTGCTGTGCACCAGTCATTACATATATGTACATATATACACAGTCCTCGGCCTCTACACTGTGTGTCCATTAAACAGAGTGCCCAGTTAGCGTGAAAACCGTGTCTGTAATTGTGTAGTCCAACCAAGTCTCTGTAATGATTATCACACAGCTGTTTATGTTGTGTGAGGTAATCCTACGTCTTATTTCATCCATCTTGTTACCGAGTGACCAGGAGATGGTAAGGAAGAGCTCCTTATGTCGCCGCATCTCAGATGGACTATAGTTTAGGTTTTGGGGGTGTAATCTATGCTTTGGTTTCTGATATTTAGCAGTTCTTCTGGTCCATAGTGAACGTTGCCATGGGCAGGGGAAAAGTCATGAATATTCATGAGGATGCGCTACCTGATTGGCCAGAGGAAGAATAGTGGCTCATTATCATTTAAAGGAACAGGCACACAAACCAGCTGTTTTAAAAAGAGCTGTTTAAACTATGTGACACGCTAATATGTAAAACACTAATTATTCAACATCTCAAAAATTAATTAGTACATTCTAATGAAAATTGCACCAAGCATGTTTGTACAAATAAATGGTCATAAAATATTTGGTGAGACATTTAATTACTTGCCAAAATATACAAAGAAACACTGGAATTTGTCACAATATTTGTTTAGAAATGAAACCAAATTTCTTTATTTACTGGTGTATTCTTCATGGTTAGATATGACTGAAAAGAGTCTTTGAGCCATTGACTTTGTTAGATCCTGAATTTCTGTGGGTTGAATACTTCTTGCCGACGCTGAGATGGCATCCTACAGTTCATCCTTTGAAGAATAGTATAACTATAATTTGAAGTATAAATATGTTGCTTGATGATATGATGCTCCATAAGTTCTCTATAGGATTTAAATCAAATGAAGATGCTCGCCGCTCCATTAGGCGGCCATATTTGAAGCCCAAATACATTAAGTGGTTTTCTGACTTCTCGGCAGCATTGTCTTGCATGAATATCATCTTCCGCCTTAATGCCAGAGGCTTCCTTTTGTACCATGGCACAAAGTTTTTTTCATAAAATTCTATACAGGAATTTACGATCAGCTTCACAATATCCAAAACTCGCAAAGAACCAACCAACTCACTACCGATAATTTCAGCCCAAGCATCACAACACCACCCCCTGCTGACTTCTCAGACTTAGAGGATGAGTTCTATCATTTCTTAAACCCTTGCTCCATCCTTCAGGTACATCAAGAGTTTTCTTTCCGCCACCATGTATTTCTGGGCCCATTGCACATGCTTCACTTTGTGGTTGGACTTCAGCGGAGGCTGAATATCTGCCTTTTACACATTTTCTAAGCTGATTGAGTATCCTGTATCCTGTTGAGTAACCTTTTCCTAACTGCATTAGGTTCTGCTACATATTTCTTGGTAGTATGACGGTCTCTGTCAGTCATCTTCACAATTTCATGTGTTGACCAAGTTCTTAATGATTAGTGTCTTTTCTTTTGCAATTAAGTCTTTCTTGCAACTTTTTTATTTTATTTTTTTTGCAATTTTAAACAATACCACAGAACAACAAACTTTTGGTGAAAAGCACCAAGATGGCAGCAGTTTTTAAGCACAGGTGCAGCCCTTAATAAAATGTTCATCCATCATACCGCTTCATCCATCTGGGTCGCGGGGAAGCTGGAGCCAATCCCGGGGTACACCCTGGGTGGGTCACCAGTCCACCACAGGGCCAACAGACAAACAACCACACACGCTCGCATTCAGTGCTAACCACCGCACCACCACGCCGCCACTCCAATAAACACTTCTGCTTAATAGAATGACCCATACTATAGACGAGGTGAGGAGGGTGCTGTGGTTCTTTGTCCTTGTGGTATTTTGACCAAAGCATGTCACAAAGCAAGACCTCAGGGAACTGTGTCAACTTATTGCACAATGCTGTAAGCACACAGTTGTTTAGAATGTCTTTGTATGCTGTAACTTTAAGATTATCCTACACTGGAATTAAGAGGCCCAATCATGTTCCAGCATGGCAATGCCCCTGTGCACAAATCAGGCTCCATGAAGACATGTTTTTTCAAGGTCAGTGTGAAAACATGTGTAGCCTACACAGAGCCCTGAATACTTTTGGGACAACCTGGAACTCAGACTGCACATTAGTCTTTTTCTTAGGACTTCAGAGCCGTCCCTTAGTAATGCTCTTGTGGCTGAACGGGCAGATTCCCATAGCCACTACAAAGTCCATATTAATACCGGTGGTTTTGGAATGGGATGTTCAAAGTTGAGGGGTGTGATGATCAGGTGTCCACAAACCTTTTGCCATATCGTGTAGTTGTGATATGATTTGTCATTCTGGTGCTAATCTGGTTGTTGTCTTTTTTGCTGTCCGTGAGTAATTAGTGCTTGTATGTCATGCTGACATCACAAGAAGGGGCTGGTGTGGCATTGCTAGGGCAGTTACAGTAACATTTATTAGGATAATAATTTTCGGTTATCTCAGACATATGTGATAGAAATGATAACAGGGTTCACTTAAAACTAAAGTGCAAGAGCTTCTTTTCTCATTCACTATTTTTCAGCCACTCACATTAAAAGGGCCGGCTCACCCTTCCAAGAATCAGGCATTGCTTTTGTTTTGAAAGCACATGACCGCTACCTTCCAGCTCTCTGTGCAGCAAACCGCTGCAAGTTCACTATTAGTGATCCCTTCAAAACTCATCTTGAGCATTTTCTTTATCTACATGTCATAAGTGAACAAAATATGCCGTTTATTTTCTTTCCTTCATGGATGCCCTGGTTTAGGTCTATTACATACAGAATAACTATACGAAAATGGAGAGGATCAGTTGAAAGAATTTAAAATATCGATACCTTGACAAAATATCTTCAATTTCATGTTACAATTATTGTTTTTTGGAATATCACTACCATCAATTTAGTTGGATATGAAGGATCTGGCACCATTGTCAGTGGGTAATCAAAAGGCATTGTATGTAGTGGAGGAAACTGTATAAGGGAACTCATAGCTTTATTATAAAATACATTTTGGACACCATTGAATATCACATTAATTAAGCAATATCGGACTTGCTGACACACAAAAGAGCTGTTAGATTCCATTTTGTTCATAGGCATGAGCCGTAGGTAATCATAGCCAAGCAATAAATAAAATATATATATATATATATATATATATATATATATTACACACTTCCAGTCAAAAGTTTGGACACACCTACTCTTTTTCATAGGTTTTTCTTAATTTCTTTTGCTTTCTACGTTGTAAAACATTACTGAATACATCAAAACTATGAAGCAACGTGTATGGCATATACTGAATTATGTGGTAAAGAAAAAAGTGTAAAAAAAAAAAAAAAAAAACGTTTCATATTTTAGATTCTTCAGAGTAGCCACCATTTACCGTGATGATACAAAAGGCATTATCTTAACCAGTTTCATGAAGTCGTCACCTGGAACGCTTTTCAGTGA
>JAQQZR010000005.1:14802782-14817827 GCA_030068235.1 Notoglanidium macrostoma
AGTCCATCATTATCCAGTCTCTTTTAAAGTCATAAAAATAAAGAAAAACATTGAATTAGAAGGTGTGTCCAAACTTTGACTGGTAGTGTGTGTGTATATATATTATATATATATTATGTTTCTTCACTAAGTCACACCTGGATAGAGCGTTGTGTGTTGCCATAGTAACTGACTGACAGCCTGTAGTAAGTTCAGTAACGGTTTTAATGTAACAAACCATTGCTAGAATTGGAATTTGCAAACACAGACAAGTGAGTGATCCAAGCAGTGAAATATCCCAGTGCTGTTATAATAAATATCAGCACTCTTGGAACGGCACTTGACCAATCAAATTAGCAGACCATAACTAACTATTGTGTAATTATAAATATTATTGCTTGAGACTTTCAGGGTGGATTTCTCCTTTAAGAGGATCATGGTGTGTACAGTGCTCATTGAGCTGCAGGCAGTCACTTGTAGGGCATCTTTCCAATGTCTTTCCAGTCTTTTGCTGGCAAGAGACAGTTCTCCTTCTAGTAATGTAGGGTACAGTGAGAGCCTCCGTGTTACATAATCTTCTGTCACCATGGCAACCAAATGGGGCCTTGTATTGGACAACTGCCCCCCAGGCTTTTTCCCTACCCCCTTTGCCCTTTGTCCAAGTAGGACCGAGAAGAAGCCATAAAAATGTCAGTGCAGCTGAAAATATTGCCAAATTAGCAGGATACGCAGTTGTCTCGTGATCATCGTAACATTCCAGAGGAGCAGGCACCCACATTATCCATCGGGTCAAGCCAGGGTATGTTTCCTCCCGTTCTCTCTGGGTAAGCCTTTTGTAGCAGAGCCCACATTTTAATAGAAGAGGTTGCTCGGCTTGTTTTCCGAAGCTTTATGTTGTCCTGCTTCTGAGCACCTCTCAGTTTAAAGTAGTTCAATCCACAACTGACTGGAGTGTTGAGCTGCTTCATCTTCCAAGCTAAGAGTTACCAGTGTGGTGATTTGAGCATTGTTGGAGTAGAGGTTATTGTGTAACAGTAGCGTCTTAAAGACAATTGAGGATATGAGTGAAAATTGTGTGCAAAATTACACTCGAATCTTCCTTCCCACCCCTTTTTCGTCTTCACTTCTCCCCGTCCCTTCTCTCTACTATGGAAATGAACCCAGTGCTATGGATATAAGGGTGAAGATGAGGTTTGCAGCAAGTTTCCAGCGCTCCTTGCAAGACAGCCCCCTGGCTGCCTGCCAACACTTTGCAAGTTCTCTCTAGCCAACCAGAATTCCTGTCGACAACCACCTAACCCTGAATTCCCAGACAAAGAAATGTTCATGCTTTCTATTTTTTTCCTTGCTCTTTTTTTTGAGTGGTCTCCTCTAACCCGAGAGTGGGGGCAAGGGAAAAAAAAGGCTGAGAGACACACATTGGATTTAAAGTGCCGAGCGCAGGCGTGCATGGGTAGGTCGGCTGGGCTGTTTGTTGTTGATAGCGCCGGGTGTGTGTGTGTGTGTGCGTGCGTGTGTGTGTGTGTGTGTGTGTGTGTGTGTGTGTCTGCGTGCGTGTGTGTCTGTGCGCACGCGTGTGTGTGTGTGGAGGTGCAGCGTGCAGGTTTGAGTAGACTTTGCTGGGGAGGAATTATGCTGACTTCAGGTATTTCCAGGAGACTTGTTATGGACCATCTGCTCTTCGTGACTTAAAGGAAACCCGTCTCTTTCAGTTTGAAGAGGAGGGAGCTCAGGCGTTCGCCGGAGTCCGCAGGAAAAAAAAGTAGATTTGTTTGACTGTATGTAATCGCAGGGGATCGCCGCATGCTCAAAGTATTTCCTGTTTCAGTGTCTCTGCTGCAGTTTCTTTCAAAGTGTCCGCTGCCATTTTGCATAAAACTGCTCAGAATTTTAGATGTTACATGCTGGTTGACAATGCCTTCTTTTTCCTGTGTCTGTTAAAGCAACAAGCTGCAAAGTAGTGATATATTTTGTGCTGAATGTCAGAGTTTTGGAGGAAAATATGTCTTTTAGTGCAGTTATTGTTGATTTAAGCAGTGCTGATAAGCTTATCTCTTGCTCTGGATTCCGGGAAGAAACGGTATAAGCATGTAAATATTATCTTTCACCCTGGCTTGTGTCGAAACGGAAATGTGGTGCCTGTCTTTTTAAGAATATGGCGAGAATGAACCCAGTGAACCTGCATGGCGTATGTGCACTGCCAGAGCTGTGGGTCAAGGCTAGCAGCACAAACACAGCCAGGCTTTTAGTCCTGCCTGGCTCTTTTAAGCCCAACATTTTGCCAATTAATAAAGAGTTATTAGTGAAATAACAGAATTTGAAGGCAAAAACAAAAACATTTTTGTCAAGGAAAATAAGAGCGAGTGTTTGAAAGAGCTTCTTTATTACAGCTTGGTTTGTTTCTTATTGCATGGCTAACGTCTGTAAGGCTCCTAATTGCTGGAGCTCTTTAAAGGACTTTCCACAATGGAGGCCAGATGCATCCTCTGCCCTGAGATCTCCAGAGGCCAAGAAGTGAAGGCGCATTGTTCTGCCCCTCACGGAGGTCACGTCAAAATAAATGCGATTGTCACATGATGATGATGATGGCAATTCATACTCCACAGGAATGTCACATGTCAATTTCACACTACCAGAGGAAACACTGACCAGATCTCTCAAGGGCATCTTCCTTGTATTGTACTGAAAAAAAATGCCGGCTGTAATTCCGATCATAGGGGTATATTAATTCACACATTGTAATGTTATCTTTCCTGTAGAAGCAACTCATTCACAGGGGCTCAAATTGTGCTTGAGCTACATAATCTAACGAATAATAAACAGTTTAAAAAACATGTATTGGTTTAACAAAGAAAAAACATATAGTCATTCATTTTGTGACCTTTCCATAAGGAGAAAAAAAAAAATATATATATATTCTTAAGTTTTAAGCCCCCGGAAATAGATAGAGGACTTTGTGCTTTCTGGTTTCTCGGTAACATAACAAGCTGCATTTCTTTCCAGCTTACTAACCTCACGACTGGCGACGGAACGACTGTTTATGGCTGCTGTTAATGTAAATGATATCAGGAAGTAACTTGTTTTGCGGATGCGCAATAGCATTAAATATGCATTAATAAATGCAGATTTGTAATTGTTGACAAATTGGTGGTGTTTAAGACAAATCAAACATGTTGGGACATTCTGTTAAAGAAAAAGCACCAACTCTGTGGCGGTAACAGTACGTAATTCTGCTTTATTGTTGCGTGACCCGACCCAGGCGCTGATTATTATCCTATAATACCATGCCACATCATGTTTTATTATCATTTTTATTCCTTTACTTTTGAGATTGCTTGAACCACCGCAGCGTGATATACATAGCGTGCAAATAATAATGAGGTTATCTGTTTGGATATTTACGAGTAGACTCAGATATGCCTTTTTCTAGAAAAGATTGAAAGTGAAAGTGATTGGTTTAGTCTCCCAAGTCGTTTTAATGACGCTGACTGTGTGCAGAAATGTTTGTATCGGTCGTAAATAATCATTCAGCATGATTTTCTGTAATCTCAGTTGTTTGACTATCTGCTATCTATAGTAGAAACCGCTTGTGGCCTGCGCTGTGACCTCTGTAGTGTGCCTGAATAGAGCGAAACCTTAAAGTGTAGGTTACTTCACTTCCTTTCTTAATCTGTTTGTCTTTATTAAAATCTTTTGTACACTGCAGTCATATTACTTTGGAGACACACCATGAAGTTATAGAGATAGCGTTCGTTCAGGGTGAGCGTTCATTTGTGTGTGTGTGTGTGGTATTGCCTTGGGGATGTTCTTTTCATCCAGAGAGGAGGCTGGGCTCCATTATCAGAACTGATTGCCCCTGTTTCCTTCTCTGGCCTTTCATCACTGGTTTTGGCCCAAGAGCACAAAGAGACAAGACACCACGTTATGATTTGAACAAGTCTCCACCATGTGTTTGAGTGTAGTATGGAAAAAAAGCATGCTTTTCCCTCTTTCATCAGATAGCAGCCTGTCTGTGCTTTGCTCTCTGATCTGTTACAAACTAAAACAAAAGCTAATTCGGATTGATTTATTTCGTTTGCAGTGTCGTCAGTAGCGCTTGCTAGCTGATCCAGCAATACAGACGATTCCTTCGTTTGCTTTCCGCTTCACACACGACCTGTGGCACAGACACCTTGGTCTTGCCAAAGCTGTCAGTGGTGTGTGTGTGAGTAATAAAGACTGTACTGTACTGTACTTCCATAACCCTCCACCCTCCATACCTCCCCTCCTCCTCTCCTGTGATTTGGAGAGCCAAACTCTTCCCGCAGTGAGGCCCCTGAGAAGGGGGCATTTACAACTGGGAAAACGTCCAGAAACAATCCCCAACTTCTTATAGCCACCTCACTCTTCTTTACTTCCCAGTGCTGTGAGAAGGGGGTGTTGGGGGAGTAAGTTTTCAGTTCAGATTTTCTAGATAAATTACCCCTTCCTTTCCCACACTAGTGAAAGTGGGCAAGATAAGATTCTTCTCCTTACATTACAGAATTCCCCCATTCCTTTATTCTTAGGGCAACAGGCAACAAAATGTTGTTTTCCCAACGTAAAGCTTTTTATGACCAAGCGCAGTTTCAGTCAGTCTGCTTATAGGTGTGGTTTATTGTATCAAATATACATTCTGTACATTCTGAACAATAATGAACAATCTAGAAGGTTCAAATCGGCACAGGAAGCCCTGGCAAATATTTGGCTTAGATAAAGGCTTAGACTGCGGGTCCTTTTTAATGTGTGTCTACCTGACTTGAATCACCTGGAATTTTTAAGGGTACAATAATGACATATGTGTGCACGTAGAGACAAAGCCACTCACAAAATGCTACAGTCTATGCTGAAGGCCTGCCAGACATTTTAGAGCATATGGCCTAGTGCTTTGAAGCAGCCAGGGAAGCTATACAGATATTTATAAACTAAAGTGGAGGCCACATGTTTCTACTCCACATCATCACCCCCCACTTCTTCTTCTTCTTCTTCTTCTTCTTCTTCTTCTTCTTCTTCTTCTTCTTCTTCTATCTCTCTCTGATGCTCACACACTACTACCATTCAAAGGTTTGGACACATTAGATGAAATATATTTAATTGTCTTCAAGACATTTTGATAAAGGACTGTTGTTGCAGTTTGATTCTAAGACAAACGTACATAGTTAATGCCAAGGAGTAGTCTTGATGTTAAAATTAAGTTGTCTTTCCAAACAAGCAGAATTTAAGAGAAGCCAAAAAGTGCTCGACCTCGCAACTTTAAAAAAAGACCCCTTGGTGAAGCTCCTGCATGAAGCTGGTTAAGATGATGCCAATAGTGTGTAAAGCTTGATCAGGAATACTGTTTAAGGTAACAACAAAAAAAACAAGCGGCTGCTGCTGGGCCCTTGACCAAACCCCTTAACCCTCAACTGCTCAGTTGTATAAGTGAGGTAAATGAAAGTCAGTCTGGATAACTGCTAAATGCTGTAAATGTAAATACCCCCCATAAAAAAAATCCTTATAAATTATAATCTAGAAATTCCTTTAGGGAAAATGTAATATTTTCATTACTATGAGAAGCATATTCCTGTTTATATTGTATTGTTTAAAGTTCACCTGGGTGTTTTGATTAGAAACTCATAAGTGTTCATCTGTGACTTCCTGTTTCTTCTGGGCTGTAAACAAAAGAAATGAGACAACCTTGAGTGTGTCAACCTTTATAAATCAGGCAATGGCTTTTAAAAAAGATACAGTAGCTACACACCTTTAAAAAAGCCCGTATCCGCTGTTGGCCAGTAATTAAGAAGTTTAAAACAACAGGAGCTATAATGAACCTGCTGGAAAAGGATGCAAGTATTTTTCCTCCCATGCACAATTAGTACGAGGTTGGAAAAGCAAAAATTTCTCCAAGCATCACTGTTGGGGATTTACAGAAGCATTCTGGGGTCACTAATTCCCCAAATCTGCAATTAGACATCACCTCCATGCTAACGAACAATTCGGAAGGCGTGCCAGAAGAAAGCCTTTTCATTCTAACCACAAATGTAAGCACCTGGAGTTCACTAGCCTGCGTATTGGATTAGTTTACTAGCCTGCTTGTACTGGAACTCTTACCGGAACTGGGATCTGTGGTCAGAAGAGACAAAAATAGAGCATCTTGGCAACAAACACTCAAGGCGCGTTTGGTGTAAAATGAAGGAAGATCCCCTTCGTAATGTATGGTAAAGAACTTTTGGGGCTTTTTATCTGTTTTTCCTCCAAAGTTACTGGGAATCTTGTTAGGATACATGGCATCATGGACTCCATGAAGTAGCAGGAGATTTTAAATGAAAATTTGGGGGTCTCTGCCAAGAAGCTACAACTGGGTCTTGGTTGAGTCTGCCAGCAGGACACTGAATCAAAACATACATCCAAATTCACACAAAATGATTACAGAACCAATCTTGTTAGATGGCCATCCCAGTCCTCTGAACCCTGGAGGATCTGGAGAGGAGTGGTCTCAGCTTCCTGCTCTATATTCTCCAATCTCATCAAGCTTTATAGGAGAAGACTCAGTGCTGTTATTTTGGCAAAGGCAGGTCACACAGTACTAAATACAGGGACACCAATGATTGTGGTTTTCTTAGAAAATACATATTTTGATAAAAGATGTTTTATTTTCTTGGAATAAACATACTTCAGTTAAAGGATGGTATTCATATATTTTCATTGTGACAATAAACTGATTAATTACCAGTAGTTATATAACTTTTTACCCATCTTTATCAAGGGTGCTAATAACTCTGGAGCTTACTATATTTGGTGTGTGAAAAAAGAGGACGAGAAACCAAAGAGCAATGGCTTTTTCTTCTTCCTTTCTAACTTGCCTTGGCCAATTTACATCTGTGGTGATTGAAACCTGAGATGGTGTTGGTTGCTGGCAGCAGAAACGCATACAGCTATAAAAATGATTCACGTGAGTGACTAAACTATAGAGAAAGAGAGATTGGGAAACAGAGAAACACAGAGAGAGAGAGTGTGCAGAATGTGCGCAGCTGTTGGGGATTTTCTGTGAGCAGCTTAAGTCACGACTTGGCTCGCGTCCTCTGTTGTTGACCTAATGAGTCCGGTTCGACAAACTCAGTGAACTCTGCACCATGCTGTTTTCCGTGCACCTCAACCACAACAGAAATGTCATAACATCAAAGGGGCCACAAATGGCTTTCTGTTTAGGGGATGGGGGGATTGTTTCCATAATTTTTTTTGACCTTCCTCAGTCTCAAAAGGGAGTCGCTCACTCTTAATCATGAAGACTGGAAATATTTGCTTCAGCATCTGGGATTACTGTAGTGTAAACAGACCTAGTGATTATCGTCATGGAGCCGCGTCATTCTCAGGAGGGGCTGTCAAAGCAAGTCTGCCTCTGCTGAATGCGTTTCACCTCTCTCTCTTCTCTGTTCCTGTCCCACGTGCTGCAGGCAGAGAAGAAGGCCAAACTGGTTTCCATAATGAACTCGATGGAGGAGCATGGAGAGGTGGAGGCCAAGCCTCTGACGGCCTGTGGCACCATCAACAGCTCACTGACCACTGAACCACCACCAACACCACCACCACCACCAACACAGCAGCAACTCACCCAGGCTCTTCCCAAAGCTCAACCACAACCACAAATACAACCTACACCCCATCAACAGCAACAGCCTCTAGCCCAACAGCAACAGCCTACAGACCCAGCATCCCCTACAGTGGCCACCACGCCAGAGCCACTGCCTATAGGAGATGGAGATAAGACCTCACCAAAGTCCACAGACACAGAGGCTGAGTACGAGGTAGTGGCACATCTTCAGCAAATGTACACTTGTCACTGTCATTAAAATTGATAAAGAATGACAAAATGCATGATTGTGGATTAAAGCGCCTAATTTTTGAACAGAATTTAATATGCTATTGATCCAGTCCTGCCATCACTTCTGATTGATTAAGTCTCGTGAGATATGGCTTTCTGCCGTATTTGTTCCTGAGAGCTGCTATTGTATGATATGTATGAAATAGGGGCCTCTTACCTTACTGTAATGATGAAAGGAATTAGCAATTTAGCAACTAGGACAGAGCAGATAAGCCAAAGTTTAATACAGAACTCACTATGGACTGGTTGATGAGGCCTGTGTGGCATGTACAGGATGGCAAAGGCTTTGGCATTGGCGAGCTGGTGTGGGGGAAACTGCGTGGTTTCTCTTGGTGGCCTGGACGCATCGTCTCCTGGTGGATGACCGGACGAAGCCGAGCTGCCGAGGGAACCAGATGGGTCATGTGGTTCGGCGATGGCAAATTCTCTGTGGTATGTATATCAAGTCACATCAATTACATTCATCCGTCTTCAGTAACGGCGTTATCCTGGTCAGGATCTAGATCCTATCTTAGGAAAACTGGGCATGTTATTAAATATCTTATAGGAAAATATTAAAGTATTTTCCATAAATCGCCTACAGTTGATGTTCCAAATATTCCTTGTTTTTTAGGTTTGTGTTGAGAAGTTGTTGCCATTGAGTTCCTTCTGCAGTGCTTTTCACCAGCCAACTTACAACAAACAGCCAATGTACAAGAAAGCCATCTATGAGGTGCTACAGGTACGAATGTAAACTTTCAAGAGTGCATTCAGCTATACTATTGTAAATATTCCTGGCTGATGTGTTATGCAGAAACGTGACCAGCGCACCTCTCCGCTGAAATTATATTTTCAGGTAGCCAGCGGTAGAGCAGGAAAAGCGTTCCTCACCTGCCCTGAGAGTGACGACACCGACACCTGTAAGTCGGTGGACATGCAGAACAAGCAGATGATTGAATGGGCCATGACAGGATTCCAGCCCACTGGCCCTAAGGGCCTGGAGCCTCCAGAAGGTAAACCCTACTGCCATGCTCTTTTGAAAGGGATTATGGGGAAGATGTGGTTAAAAGGCATTCCAGTACAAGTGAAGACACATACCTGAAGTGAAGTCAAAAGCTGTGAATTTGTTGTATATTTATTTCGCAGCCTTGTGCATGTATGTTGTTGATCAAAACAGCTCCAAGCACTTTTCTTTGAGAGATGCGATGCTGCACGCCTGATGTGTGTAATGGTTTCTGTGAGCTCTTATGGATCTTCACAACTGATCTAGTGTTGTTGTTTTTTCATCTATATTCAAATCTAAGGACTTATCCTGAAAGTCCATGTACACACTGGTGTTCCAGAGCTGAGAGCTCTGGGTTTAAAACCATTACTCACTGACAGGCTAATTCAAATTCCAGCTTTCTGTTGTTCAGAATACGATTCTTCAGTCTGCTTTCGATTGATCTGATTTGATGACTTGGCCTTTCACAGACGAGCGCAACCCATATAAGGAAGTATACCCGGAAATGTGGGTGGAGCCTGAAGCTGCAGCCTATGCGCCCCCACCTGCCAAAAGGCCTCGTAAAAGCACATGCCCAGAGAAGCCCAAGGTGAAAGACATCGTCGATGAGCGAACCCGAGGTGAGCCATTATTACTCACTGTGTCATACAGGGCCAAGGAGTTCAGTGAGTTCATACACACAGGCACAAACACACCCAACCTCTCACATCAGCACACGCCTCTAATCAGGATTATCAGCCTCAAACGCTAAACTCTCCAAGGTAAACATTATGCTGTAAACGTCACACAGGGAATCAGATAGTCCTAATTACCAGTTCTGTTCTGCCTTTTTTTTTCAGAGAGACTTGTGTATGAAGTGCGGCAGAAGTGCAGGAATATTGAAGGTATTTATTTACAATAGTGTCTTGCTGACTTAAAGCATTTCCCATGAACTCTAAGGGCTGATTTATACTTCTGCATGCACGTCAGGACGTTTTGCACAGACTCTCGCACAGGATGAGGGATTCATACTTGTGAATATGTCCTCTAGGAGGTGCTGTTGTATGAGCTACACCTAAGTTTACTGTATTCAACAGTGAAGAAGGGCCAAAACAATGTGAGTCCTGTGTTTCACTGTAGAAATAATAAATAGAAGATAGCACGGGCATAACTTTGTTTTGAGAAATGCTGGGGAAAAAATAAACCTCACGTGATTCATTATAAGCCAAGTGAATTCTCACTGATAGCATTTCTGAATTCATCTCAATTTAGCAGTTGGAGCGGCTCTTGTATTGAAGGACTTCAGTTTAACTGGTGTTTCAAACCACAAGTCTGTCAGTCACTGACGGATGCTTTAGTTTTTAATTGTATTGACTTGCCGTGGTTTACATCACCTCCACTATGTGTTTACTGGGAGTCTGTTAAAAGCATTAAATGTGTGATCCAGCAGGTTTAAACTGGACATTATAACGAACTACAATCGTTACAAGTTATACAATATGTTCATATTAACACAATATCACGATTGTAGTTTCCGTAAAACAATTCCATTATACAATAATGTGATCATAGCACTGTGTGTGAAACAAACATGAAACACAGGGAAAAAAACTCGCCCGTGTTCATTTATACTCACTGTTATGGGTTTTTAATCATAGTGAAGTAGTTTTTATTAATGCATATGCATTTCTGTCGCAGGCTGTTTTAAAGTTTCAGGGTACAAGCTCGTCTGTAGAAAATGGAAATGACCTTGGACATAGCCACACAGCACTATTCCAGCCAGTCAGTAACATGGGGCATATTCCAGCCAATCACAGGACAGGGAGAAGGGGAGGATGGGAGATGGGGGTGTCATTGTTTGTGTCATTGCCTTGGCAATGCACGTCTCTGAATTTGGGGGCGGGGCTCCTGAAGGAGCACTGAAGTGAGGTGTGTAATTGTTTGGCTCTTGAGTTCGAATATCAACAATCTTTTGACTCCCTGTTTAAGATCTATTTTGAAAAGCTCGGATTTAAACATTTAAGTTATTTAAATATTTTAATCGGATTTAAACATTAATCTGAATTAGACAGTTTCCGTAACCAAAATGCCTCTCCATCAAACAATCTCCATCAACTGCATTCACCTGATGCACAGCCCTGAAGCGATACACAGTGTTTAGTTAGGTTGCAGGACTGCAGGCTAGCGTGTCTCTGCAGGCCATGTTTACCCATGATCTCTCTCTCTGCGTTGCAAGGTAAAGACGCAAAGATGCAAATACGCATGAACCAGAAGTATGAGTCAGCCTTAAGACACTGAACCACACGGGACCTTACTTCCTCCTTACTTTCTCACAGACATTTGCATCTCCTGTGGAACCCTGAACGTTTCCCTTGAGCACCCACTCTTCAGTGGAGGAATGTGCCAAAGCTGTAAGGTAGAAACTAGCTTCTTGTTATCAGCCTGTTACCCAGCCACCAATCATACAAAAAAGGGTACTGATCTGGACTTTATCTTGTCTCTGGGATGGTATTCTTGTGTCTTTCTTTACTATCTTTAATATGCGTTTTTCCCTGCAAATGTCAAAGTCAGTTGATTTGTCATATACACAGCATGCCAGAGATAACTGCACGTTGAAATGCTTGCGGCGAGGTTCTGTTCGTGCTAAGGAACAGACAGTACAGAAAAGAACAAACAAACCTTCTTTAAGAGAAGCAACTAGACAATATTTTCAATAAATATAGATAAAACAACTAAGAACCAATAAATGTGGGTTAATGTACCTTTAAAAAAGTACAGCTAAAAAGGTAGATTACATGCACCCTTCTAGGTAAAGGATGCATAGTAAAAGTACAAACGGTGTCCGCTTGAGGGTACGTCCTCAGCGACAAGGAATAGTACAGTGTAGTACCCTATTTTATAGAGAAGAGAATGTAGATTAATTCTGTGGATTAGAATCACATGGATCCTAATCCAAAAAGCACATTACTGTAGCTTTACCTATATTACTTATGAGTAAGTTATATCAGCAGTGCTGTTATATTCATCTGTCATTTGTGTAATAGCTAGGCTGTCCACAGACAATCACAAGCGGCTTTTTTTTTTCATATTAGCATGTAATGCCGTTGTGTTACAGAACTGCTTCTTGGAGTGTGCGTACCAGTATGACGACGACGGATACCAGTCTTACTGTACAATTTGCTGTGGAGGGAGGGAGGTGCTCATGTGTGGAAACAATAACTGCTGCAGGTGCAACTGCCACAGACACTTCAGTTCATGTTAATGCTCCATCTTAATCGTCTTTTGCACAGGGATGCATCAAAACCATTTTTTCTGACTCGTCCGTACTGATTCCGATACCGATACTGAAATGTCCAACCAACTTAGTATTAAGCACTCAGAAGCATTATGTAAGATTTTATTTACATCTGTTTACAATGAACTGCTTGTATTTAAGTTTTATCTTTAAAAAAATAAAATAGTATCTTTAATAGAGAATGTGAGGGCGGGCATCCTGAGCGCACAGAACCGTATCAGCAAGTGAGGTCATTCAAAAATGAACACAAAAAAAGGTTGAATGAATTGCACCTTGATTAGCAGGAAAAGGAAGTGTGTGTGCGTCTCAGTGCTCAGTGCTTGCAGAAATGAAATGTCGTCACAAGTGACAGTTTTTCTGCATGTCCATGTCACTGTCCTATACTCGCAAATACCCTTGTGTAAGCACAGATCATGACCATGAATTTGCTGACACTGCTCTTCATGCTCATGTATGACATTCTTGTGCTCTCTATTAAAGGTACTCTCTATTAAAAATAAACACCGTGCAACATTTTTGGTTTATCGTCCTCGTTGTTAGGGTTGGATTGTACGGAGAGTGCTATGTTTTTGGTCTGCTTTTGCTTTGATTGCCAACATTAATGATGAAATACATCCAGATCACGGTGATTTTGTGTCTTCTCTTCATTAGCGTGGCGACATACAGTAGGGGAGAACGTATACGTCACATAGTACCACAGTGTAATGGATGTTGGTATCTGATCATTTTTTATGAGTACGAATAATTAAGTGTGTTACTGGACCCATACCCGATATCAGTATTGCTATCAATGTATCACTAATTCAAACAATACAGCTTAATTGATATTAATGTTAAGGGTATGCTTGGATATAATGATAATACTACTGTCACTGCTACTACTGTTGTAATAGACGGAGTATATGAAATATGGAATATGGCATAGTCTGCCAGAATTCATTAACTGAGCAGACTGTGTTGTTTGCAGGTGTTTCTGTGTAGAGTGTGTGGATCTGCTGGTTGGGCCGGGGGCAGCACAAGCTGCTATAAAGGAGGACCCTTGGAACTGCTATATGTGTGGTCAGAAGCCTCAGTACGGGCTGCTGGAACGCCGGGCTGACTGGCCCAGCCGCCTACAGCACTTCTTTGCCAACAACCACGACCAGGACTTTGTAAGTGATACCCACTTAAATCACAACTTTTCTCGTTGAAAATGTTTTGGCATAATTGGTAATGAGCAGTGCGCTATGATGCAATTGAAAGCAATTGGTGAAGAAAAACTCTTCAGTTTCCTGGGTACTTCTTCATCCTTTTCTGCATATCTGGATAAGAATACGAATGTCCTTGAAAACAGCAAGAGGGCTCAAAGAAAGCCAAAGAGCTGTCAGTTTAGGACGTCATGTATGCATAAACAGTCCATAACAATGCCCCTTCTAATAAGATTAGCATTTGAAGGCTTGAGGTCCTCCGATGGGGCTAAGTGAAGATTTCTTTATGGTCTGTTTCATGGTCCACCTGTGCTGCAGTGGTGTTTAATTTATAGTCAGGGAAATACTTTGACCGGTTCTCCATTACCAAATAATTTGCCCCAGTTACTGAGGAGATTTAATGTGAAAAACATTTCTTGTTACTTTACGGAAGTATGTACAGGTTTGGGGCAGTTCTTCCATTTTAACACCAGTTGAATGGGAATAAGTTCAGTTAATGTAGATCAGAAGCTTGAAAAGACATGTGAGGTGGCTGAAGGGCTAGAGGACTCTTTACTGAGTGATTTATTAGTAAGAGTTGTCTTATTAACCCATTTTATAATACTCTTATTATTTATATGTGAATACAGTGAAACGCAAAGACTCCAGATGTAAAAGGCCACATTACACTTAATCCAACGTCAAGTGGGCTGGTCCAAAAAAATCAGTTTAGTAGACTGATAACACATTAGTGTCTCATTTTAATGTGCTCATCTATCAGCATTTATCTGTAAGGTACATTTTGAATGCAGAAACAGATTGAATGCCTACAAAACAGATGAACGGACTGCAGTTCCTTATATCATTATTTAGAATATATAACATAATGCATATTTTATATATATATTGTATTACTTTATATAATATCAAAATTTCCAAATTATATATTTTTCCCCAGAGTGGCATGCATAAGTATTCACACTGGAATTGGTATTATATGCTATATGGCCAAAAGTATGTGAACACCTGATCATGACACCCATATGTGCTTGTGCTTGGAACATCCCATACCAAAGGCATGGCAGTAATATGAAGTTGGCCTCTCCTTTGCTAGTATAATAGTCTCCACTCTACTATGAATGCTTTCTACTAGATTTTGGAACTGTGGGGATATGTGCTCATTCAGTTTTTTGCAATTATGTAATAAAATTTTACAATGACATAAATCAGAGAGATGTCAAGATTAATATGATCTTGCTGAGCTTCACTGGCAAAGCTCCCAAACCCAAATAATTAAAATAGCACATGGAAGCTTTTACATGGAATAAAAGCTAAAGTCAGTGGAAATGAGGAAATGTCTGGGGTTGGAATGAAAGAGTTGTCCATACATGTTGTCCAGAATGCTGTCCATGCATCTTGCATTAGGAACTCCTCAGCAGACTCTGAGAATGTGGTCTAAGCAGAAAGACAATGCAGGAGATGTCAGAAAGGTGTAAGAATTCAAAGTGAAATACAGTTTAAACAGAGTTTAATACATTTTAAACAGAAATGACAGATGATTATTATTATTATTATTATTATTATTATTATTATTATTATTATTATGTGTCCTATCTTAATTAACCGGCATTACAGCAAAAAGCTTTTTCAGAATCCAGGGTTGTAGTTTCACTTATTATTAAGTCATGTACAGTGGGATGCGAAAGTTTGGGCAACCTTGTTAATCTTCATGAATTTCCTGTATAAATCGTTGGTTGTGATGATA
>JAQQZR010000005.1:14822072-14849239 GCA_030068235.1 Notoglanidium macrostoma
ATCGTCACAACCAACGATTTATACAGGAAATTCATGAAGATTAACAAGGTTGCCCAAACTTTCGCATCCCACTGTATATCCTATGGGCTTCAAATCATATGGGCTTCAGTTAACTTGATATTGCTTTGCAATAGATCTTCTCTCTAATTTAGTTTTGGCTGATCCCCACCAACCATTTAGGTCTCTCCTATCATACAGCAGCTACCAATCTGGACAGGTGAAGGTTATCACACGCTCCGTCCGAGAACTGCTGCTCATGTTGGGCAGCGTAACACACTTGGAGAAAAGCTATCCTGTATCTGTCCCCTTCTGTGTTAACAGATACCCATGATTGGCAAGTGTCTCTGTGATTGATAGGGGAGAGAGTGTGCCAGCTCCTGGCTGTAGCCTCGTCAGGATTAAAACTTGGGATCTCCCGACGACAGGGCATACGCTTTTCTGTTGCACCAACTTGAGAGCCTGCTCATATTTATTGTTTGTCTCTTATGTTGTCGCTTTTTCTAAGAATTGTTTGAGCCCACCACACATGTACATCTTTGGCTTCATCACTTTGCAATGCCTCAGCAATGTTACCATTGCCTATTTACCAAAAATCCCCGCCCCAACCCCCCTGAAAACCCCTGGAACTGCCTCTATACAAGTACCATTACATTTTTCTGAGCAGTCTTTGTCTCCCTTCCTCCCCCCTCCCCTTCCCTCTCACTCTCTCATCTTCTCTCAGGAACCTCCAAAGCTCTACCCTCCTGTTTTGGCACAGAAGAGAAAGCCTATTCGTGTGTTATCACTCTTTGACGGAATCGCTACAGGTGAAAAAAGAATACACAGGGAGTTGTACTGTTCACATCATAGCCATCTTTTCCTTATAGTGGCTTTACATTGCTGTGTAATGACTAAGGTATTATTAACAGGACTGCATATTAATGACACTGTTAAATATACTTTGTTATACATATTAATTATATATGGTAAATAGTACATATGGATTTTCCCAGCTTTTTCATTCTTATTGTTATATTACACTGCACATATGGCAATTACTTCTCTACAATTTGATGGCAAAAATATGATTCACATTTCCTAAATTGCATGGCGATGATATATGATGTACTATGCTAAAAGTACTATACTATACAAACATTCTGCAATCTGAGGCATCCGGATGGCTTTGGGAAGCAGGGCCCTCACAGTTTGCTCAGTGTGTGTATGTTTTTGTGTGTGTGTGTGTGTGTGTAGGGCTGCTGGTGCTAAAGGAGCTAGGCATTCAGGTGGAGCGCTATGTAGCCTCTGAGATATGTGAGGACTCCATCACTGTCGGTATAGTGCGGCACCATGGGCGCATCATATATGTTGGCGACGTGAGGAACGTCACACGCAAACACGTGAGTTAGCCTGCTAGAAATTTTCTTCTGCAAGAACTGAGGTGTGAATATTTTACAAGGTACCTTTATTATACATGAAGATTTTTGACCCTTAATTGGCCTCCTGGTCTTTCTCTGTCTGTCCCTTTTCTGTTTTGTCATAGATACAAGATTGGGGGCCTTTTGATCTCGTCATTGGAGGAAGCCCTTGTAACGATCTGTCTATAGTTAATCCAGCACGGAAAGGTCTCTACGGTAAAATCATACTGCATGCAAAATCAATATTTTTTTTTTTGAGTCATTTTAAATTAATGTTAGTTTGTGTTCTGTTTTGGATGACTGCATTGCATTGTGAAGCACACATTTGTATAGCAGTATTTCTGGATACTCTTCCCTTAATTTTTCTGTACCTCATTTTCTTTTTGCCCCGCACACATCCCAGAGGGCACGGGCCGGCTGTTCTTTGAGTTTTACCGCCTTTTACATGAAGCCCGTCCTAAGGAAGGAGACAACAGGCCTTTCTTCTGGCTTTTTGAGAACGTAGTGGCCATGGGTGTCAGTGACAAGAGGGACATCTCTCGCTTTTTAGAGGTATGTGTTTGCTTATACTCTTCACACAGACTGACTCACACAGAAACAGTCAAATGCAAAAAGCATTCAGGTTTTGAGGACTGGACTGGAGTTCTGTGATAGGCGAGTCGTATGACGTGTTCCTCAGCAGTAAGCAATAAACCGCTTCTTTGCTGACACCAAGTGGTAGACTTCCGCCTATACCGTGTCTGTTTAAGCACCAAAATAATCCAAATTGTTTTTGTCATTGTTCCTAAGATAAAATAAAAACACACCAGTCCTTTATTTTTTACCAGTTTTAGTAAGATTTTTTAAATTTGGCCCACTGGATAAGCCACCATATCGTATTCTTTTAGTTTATTCAAACCAAGACACGTACCTGAACACACACCTTTATGTGTACAAATAGGCCTATGTTGTGTAACGCAAACAGCTTTTCGTATGTTAGTGAAAGAATATAATTTTATTCGGCAAAAGACAATATATCCACGAGAAAGAAGAGAATCCTCTCATGGTTTTCTCTCACACCGCCTTCCTTCATGCGTCATGCGTATGTTCAAACCCATTTCAAATGAAAAATCGGAATTATATCAAGATTCAGTAACTTTATATCATACATTAAACACTAAACGGTTGAAATTTAATTTTGCTTGTATATATTGTACATTGTTATCCGTCAGATACAGCAATCATGTAAAGAAATGTAACTTTTTAGAAAAACAAAACTGCTTGTAACAAGAGCCGTCATAATTAGTAAATACATGAACTAATTGAATGGAATAGGAATTATACAGTTATACTGCTCGTGAGAATTTCGTGGTTAATGCGTTCTTCAATTCCTGTGCATTTGCCTGCTTATGTGCATATATTTATACTGGTTTGTATATTAGACTACACAAGTTCAGCATCAGTGAAATATAGTACTTAAAAATAGTTTGGTTTTACAGATTTATCTTACAAAAAATAGAAAATAATAAAATAAAATAAGGCACTTGCTATTTCTTCACGAAAGCCCATTATCTCTGTTTCTCTTAAAAGTGCAACCCGGTGATGATAGATGCAAAGGAAGTGTCTGCTGCCCATCGTGCCCGTTACTTCTGGGGAAACCTTCCTGGCATGAACAGGTTGGTTCAAGCATGGTGAGGGAAGCAACAGTGCTTATGTCAGAACCTTCCCTCAGTTCATCCTGCACGCTACCTCACCATCCTCCACTGATTGTCCCTACCATGAGTACATCCTTCCAGTTGCTCCTCTCTACCTCTCTATTTCTCTATCCACCTCTCATTTGAACTGTTTTTCCTCAACGCAGACCTCTGACTGCCATGATTACTGACAAACTGGACCTGCAAGACTGTCTTGAACATGGCAGGACTGCAAAGGTAAAGGTGCCGCTTAAATATCCTGAATATATAACTGACGTGCAAATACCAAGTTAATAATTCACAACAACCCGGGAAAAGTAATTAATAATTGTTTTAATTGTTTAGTTTGATAAAGTGAGGACCATCACCACTCGGTCGAATTCCATAAAGCAGGGCAAAGATCAGCACTTCCCTGTTTACATGAATGACAAGGAGGACATCCTGTGGTGCACTGAGATGGAGAGGTATAAGACAATTCCCCAATCAAGAGCATGACTGTTTAAAAACGCAGAAAGAGAGGCAACGGATTTGAGAAACTGATGCACAGATGTGTGGAATGGACAATTAAAGTTACAGCTTGCACACAGTAATAGAAATGTAGCATATTCCGAGGTAAAGGCTGATTTGCAAGACAGTGGGCCTAATGACATGAACTCATGATCTTCCAGCCATCTTATTTTCTTCAAAATAAAATTGTTTCAGGAAGGTATTGCTGTAAGAACAGGCTGAATCAGCTAGTGGCCAGTGCGCTAATCTGTCCTATTTAAGATTTTTCAATAGCCAGTTTAACATTATGCATTATTACATTGTTATTATACTAGACCTTTCCATGCTGGGAAACTTTCAAACTTTGACATTCCGGACCCCTACCATAAATGTTACATAAATCCACATCAATGATGATAAATATTTATTTTTTAAACCACAAAACCGTATTATCAGTCTTGCATTATGTGGCGCATCTGTCATGCAAGTACCTGTGAATTAACCGTTTCTATAGAAACAATAACATATTAGGACAAGTGCAACTAATATAAACCTGTTGCTTTGTTACAGCTGGAACTACTGTCCAAGCCATTATATAAAATATTGCACACCTTCTGACCAATCAAATTGAGATTTCAGCCGAGCTGTGGTATGAAGATTGATAATAAATTGTCAGGTCACCAACGTCTCAAAAACATGTGAACGGTTCATGCTTGTTGATGTTTATTAGATAATGTAATGTCATTTTTGTAAATAATTTCTGGCTGTTATTTGTAAATTAATAATTAAGCTTGCATGATTAAATGTATACAATTCTATTGCATAACAAAGACTACGGACATGTTGAGAATCAGTCTATGGGCTGTTTTGTGTTACCAAAACCGGTGTTGAGATCACTGATTGAGTTACTTTTAATTTAATCATGTTAGATTAACACCAAGCAAAGTTCAACATGGCTTTCTGTATGCAGTTCCAACTAGATACTGTGTGGCACTGCTGTTTACCATGAGGAACTGAAGCCTCATTCCTGTTATACTCTCTCTCTCTTTGCATTGTTGTCCTTCAGGGTATTTGGCTTTCCCGTCCACTACACAGATGTGTCCAACATGAGTCGGTTGTCGAGACAGAGGCTGCTAGGCCGCTCGTGGAGTGTCCCGGTCATCCGCCACCTGTTTGCACCACTCAAAGAGTATTTCGCCTGTGTGTGAAAGTCAGCGCAGTGAGGAGTCGAGAATCCCAAACTGGTGTATGAAATAACAAGAGCCTTGTATATTATTTACAACATAAACATCAAAGTAGGTATTTCATGGTATTTTTTTTTTTTAATATTTGACTCTTTTTTTTTATTTTTTATTCTATTTAATTGTTTTTTTTTTTGTTAATTCATTTTACTTTTTAGCAGTGTTATCCAGAATTTGAATTGATTTATGTGTGTAAGCTATACTTGAGATGGGGCCTCCTATCAAGGCATTGAGAGACAACGCATGGGAGCAAATGATGGAAAAATCCTAGATCGTTCATTTCACCATCATAAGTTATGGAAAGTCCGAGTTAGTGACTTTTCAGTAATCGGGCTAGGTTGGGCTACAGGTCAAACGGGCCGCTTGAACGCTCGCCTTTCCTTTCCTCTGAGCAACTGAGCCTTTGGCGAGAGCAAAAAAAAAAAAAATTCACACGGAAAATGGTGTCTTTCTCTTCCATGTCAGGGGAGCTCTGTCTTAACCAATCCAAAACACCACATCACAAATACCTCTTTGTTTACGGTTTCTATACACAATGGTAATAAAAGGTACTACTGTAATAGGTGACAATATGGTGCTTCAAGGTGGTGAAAAACATTGCAACTCATGTGGTGCTACTACTTCAGACTAGATGTGGTCACCTTTGGACCATTAGCCAGGTTTTAAAAAAAACAATCAGAAAGTGACTCTAAACAAGGATTCGTCAAGCCAGGTCTGCCACATCTCATTTTGTATCTTTTACAGCCTTTTTTTACAATACCTTACTGGTGCTCTGTGTAAACCTCAGCCTTGCAGTCACTGAGGTCAGTTTCCTGCGTCCGTGCACACACAAAACCTGCTGGCCTGCCACATGGGCCGTGATGTTTTTTTTCTCCTCTATACCTTGAGATAGAAGGCTGTGTCGAGCTATTTTTTTTCCTAGCGTCACACAGGCCGGAATCATTACTGTACAACTCTTAGCGTGCGCAGCGGTCGCAGGGAGGGTGGTGTAGGGTTTGCTCCTGGCCTGCTGAACCCCTCTCTACAGTGCCTCTCGCAGGCTATCCTCAGTCAGGTGCAACACTTTTAACAATGGTGCGGCTTCACAATGTTCTTCTACCTTTTTATAGCTAATTGTTTTGTGCTGTGTTACCAACAATATCAAGCACTTTTGTATATGTATACTTATTTTTATTTCCGTTGATATTTCTGAAATATTTCTTCTTGACTCTTGTGAATCATTTTTTTTTTTCATTTGTTATGTTCTATGATGTGAAATGCTCTTAGCATTATATATATGAGGTAGTTCTTTTTATTTCTGTACAGTAGGGCTGTGCCAATAGATGTGAAAGAATGGGTTAGTAGGATAGGGGGAAATTCACTTGTCACTTGGTGAATAGGCTAAATGAAAAAAAAAAAAAAAAGCCACCCTTTCCCACATCCTCATCTGCTACAGTGATATTTCGTCATAATCCACATTAGGAAAGTCACTGTCTGCTCTCAGTATAGTGCGTATATGAGCCGTACAGTAAGTATGTTCTCTAGAGATCCCGTCAGGTCATTTCTTTCCTAACGCTTAACCGATGCTTCTCTCGTGTTGTCATTAGTGATGTTTCGTTTCTCTCTCTAATCCACCCACTTTATCCTGGTCAGGGCCGCTGTGAATCCGGAGCCTATCCGGGAACGCTGCAGTGGCCAGTTTATATCGGTCGAATCAAATCAAGACTGTGTGTGCAAGGGTAAAGTCTAACTGACCTGTCAGTCGGTCAGTCAGTGCTGAACTTGTATGATCATTGCCCTGTATTATCATTAGGTTTTGGGAGTTTGTTTTTGTTTAGAATTATAGTGTGCATTTAAATTATTCTACTCAGTAGAGTAATTTCCTAAGGAAATTGGCCAACTGTTATAAGACGTACTATAGAAACAAATTAGATTCTGTTTTTTTTTATTTAAGGCGTTATACTGCATACATACCGGAATCTTTTTTTTTTTTTTTTTTTTTTTTTTACATTTTCATGAGTTACTCCTTATGTATGTTCTAAATGATATCGATGCCCATATTTTTTGTACATTTTGTACATAGAATATGTTTGTTGCTGTGTTCGTTTTTAAAATTACCTATGAGATGTACAAATATAATTCTGTGCTAATATATATCATGGAATCGAAAGTCTCACATTGCAAAGAGAGGAGAGAGGTAATTAACAAAACTGCAACCTTGAAAATTGACATAAGCTATGGAGCAGAGTGGGGTGGGAGGACTTTCGGTATTTCATATTTGTCATATAATGTCATGCATTGAACAGGGAAAGCGAAAAGAATGATTATACCAGTAGATGGACACTTCCGTCTTTACTGCACAGCCCTACATACAAAACAGTCTCTTTAATTTGCATTTAATTCTTTTATAAATACTAAAAGGGGGATTGTAGGTGTTTCCTAAGGTGCTAAACATTTTATCAAATTGAAAATTATGTATTAGTTGGACAAACTTGTCTTGACAATGACTGTTTTTATGTTTCTTTTAGTATTGGAAAAGCACTATTATTTTACTCTCTCATATAAATATATTAACAAAGGCATTTTAACTTTGTACTTGAAAAAAAAATGATGAAAAGATTCTTATATTGTTTTAGAATAGATCTTGCTGTAGTTGGTGCTTATCTGTGGGAAAATCATGTACTCATATTGGGAAGTAAGAAAAGAATTGTAATCAATCGATCTTGCTGTTAACATGTACTTGCTTATTATCCAGGCAACGTTGTTTTTAAGTCCTACATTCCGTGGCATATATCCAGCCCTCCATGTTTTTTTTTCTTTTTTTTTTCTTTTAATTAAGATCAGTGTTTATTTTATATATTTTTGGCTTTGGTGGCCTATTTGTTTGCTCTTGTAACAGTTTCCTGTATATCCTCAGTGTGTGTGTGTGTGTGTGTGTGTGTGTGTATGTGTGTGTGTGTACATGTATACACGCAGACACATATATACACACAGATTTCATATTTTAGATATCTACACTCAGTGTCCTCCAGAGTTATTGGCACCCTTCATAAATTAGAGCAAAAATGTTATACAACAATATTTGATTTTTTCCACTCAATCAGTAACAATCTCATTGGAAGTATTTTTTTAAGTAATAGAATATGTGCCACAATTATTGACAGCCCCAATGAATGTTTTAATAAACACAAACAAATATTTGAAAAAAAAACCAAAAACCTATATTATTTTTCATTTGCTCTCAGTCCCCAGGAACTGTGTTGTGGGAGACACAAAAGAGACAGATCATTCAGAGACAGTTAATAAGACAGACAAATGGATATAAAACATCTACACAGTTAAAAAATACCATTAAGCACAGCTGGGGATAGAACAAAACGTTTTAAATGTCTGAAGCAGTTGAACATTTGCCAAGATTCAGACCCATGAGTATTACCAGCCCATAACCAAGCAGGAAGATGGCAAAGGAGTGAAAAAGAACCCAAAGATCAGTTTTAGAAAGGGATAGGTTAGTGTATTCTTGTGGTTGCCCAGTTTCAAAGTCAACTGTTAAATGCAGCCTTCATAACAACAGGCCGTGATGGAAGCGTTGTGAGAAAGAAGCTGCCATTACACTACAGTTGGCATTGTGTGTTGTGATCCGATGAGAATCTTACTTTTTGGCTGTACCATCAGTTTGGCGACCAAATGGAACAGCGGACAAGGAAATGTCTCATTTGTATCATTGATGCGTTGGGGCTATTTTATGATCCGTGGCTCAGGGGAACTTTTGGGAAGATTGACGACATTGTGAATTCTGCTAGGTATCAGTATATTTCAGTCCAAATCCTCTTTGCTTGTGCCAGGAGGTTCAGACGTGTCCATAGAGAGACCTTTCGACATTATGAGCCAAACTATAACATTGCAAAGTCAGTGTGTTAATGACCATCTCAGGCTCTGACCTCTACAAAAACACTGAAAATGTTCTGCATGGACAGGAATCCCTACAAGTGTCTCCAACCTTGTTATCCATTACAGAAACAGTTAGAGTGCTGTTATTCTCTCCAGGACAGGCATCACAAAATTCATTGTAAGGGTGCTGATAATATTGAGACCGGCGTGTTGTGGGAAAAAAATTGCACTACCTACATTTTTTTGTATGTCTGTAAGTTTAAGCTCAAAATATTGCACAGTGTAGATTAAGATTTGCTCATTTTCATGAATATTGCCAATGATTCTGGAGAGCATTGTATATTTTTTTTTTCCTCAGCAACACTGTTAATTAGTGTGACCTCTTCTGTGTCATAACTGTTTTTAAGCCTTCTCTCATTTTGAGATCAGCTCATACAGCAGATGTAGCAGTCATTCTCCACCTCTACTCCCTCTCTCTTCTTTTTTTGTGCCCAGAACTAAGAAAAAAGGCTCCTTATGTACTTGTGCTGGAGAACACTTGAATAAATGTATTGTTTTTTGTGCAAAAAGCAGCTTCTTTTATTTCTCACTTGGTTTCTTTTAACATAAGTAAAGGAAACACCCCTAACGGCACTAAGATCACAAACGTGTTTTTTTTTACAGCCCACTCAGGAGACACTGAAGCACAATCCAATTTCCATAATTCTATATTATAGTTATTGCATGACTGCCAGCATTCTTTAAACAAAACCATGTAAGATCTTTAACTGGTTGCCTTGTCAAAACCTCAGACCTTCCAAGAGCTTATATTTGGAGAAATGGTTTGGAGGAAACTCAAATTTACACAAATTTTCCACGTACCTCAAATGTTGCATAGACGTGTTTCGCTCCAACTTTAACATGACTTAACTTTTTGACTAGAGCTGCAAGAACAAGAACTCTGCACATCAGAGTATCTGTCTAAATAATACCTTTTTTACATAAACTATTTCAAAAGCAAAAGATAAATTTATTTGAGACCAACAATCAACATGGTTGAGGCAGGTGTGATGATTTTAGTATGGATTTTGCATGTGTGTGGTGGCCACGAGCTTCTATTGCAAGTGAGCTATATTAGCCTTCTTTTTTTACTTGGAAAAAAAACAAGCATGTTTTGAATGATTTACTATGGTCAGCTCTAGAATTATTGGCACCTTTCAAGAGATTGAGCAAAAGTCATTGTATAAAATGCAGTAATTACTTATAATTATTTATGTATTCCACTCAAAAAAAAAAGAAAATCGAGGAATTTCTCACCTTTTCACCAAGCATACTCACGAGGATTTCTTTAAATAACTATTTTTTTTTTCTTCAGAAACGTATGTGACAAAAATATTAACACCCCTATGGAGTATTAAATGCAAAGCAGTTAAATAAAATGATAGGTTTTTTAAATTGGCTTCAGAATCAACTCCCCGTATGTTTGGTCAGTGAAATATGTGATTGCGTTTGTTATACATTTTATATTACTTAAATGTTACTTTAAATAAATTAAACCTGTTGAATTCTGCAGTCAACTTGATTAGAAGCTGTTGATTAATTTTCTATACCAGCAGCTCCAACAGTAGTTCTGGCTACAAGGCAAATCACAGGGTTATATTAATGTTTGTTCTAATATATTATCATTTCAATACTAACAGCTACAAACTAAATACTACAAAAAGCTAAGATAATAATAAATGGATTCAGAAATGTTATTTAAGCAAGAGAAAATGTAGAATTGTTCATATTTTGAAGCTTTCTGTAAGGAGGTTCTAATTAGCATTTATGAAAGGCGTGTCAGGTGTCAGCGCTTTGCAACAGTCAGTAAGTTTTCCACCACAGGAAAGTCACAGAGCATTTCTTCTTAACATAGCAAGCTGCACTCTTTTGTCTTTTGCACTTCGAGAGATACGAAATAGTAAAAAGAGTGACTGGTGAGAGAGTAACTGCTTCATATAATGTAAGTAATAACAGGAACTAACTAGTCTTGCAGAAGTTCCACAACATAAAATGTAACTATAAATGGTTATGATGGAGCCTTTATTAAAATAATACATTACAAATTGTAATCACCGGTGAATCATTGTGGAATAAAAGGAATAAAACTTTTAAAATAAGAGGAATAAAATAGGTTTGTGTTGTTGATTAGAAAAATAACCGTGGTAATGTGTTTTATAATTTACATTATCTATTTATATTTTCTTTTGCTAAATTCACTCTTTATAATTATTAACTGTTCACTGGAAGTAAGTGGACAGTTATAGTATATGTTATTTTTCCTCACATCATTTCTTGAAGACCATTAATGAAATGCATGGAAAAATTAATTGGGGGTGACGTATGAATATGGGGTTGTATAAATATTAATGCAGCTAAATGATTAAAGCTGCTGAGGTAACTACAGGTGTCATTTCAACATTAGCACTTAGTTCTGTTTTCGAAACTCTTGGTTCTTGTCATCTCTCAGTGTCCTATTTGATTCTGATATCAGCAGTTTCTGTAACAAATCAATCTTAATCATTAATAACGTCGTTTTATTGGTTGTTTTTTTTTTTGTTTGTTTTGTTCTTTTTAGCTAAGGCTAACCCGGACACTAGCTCTATTAACGCGCGTCTTAAAGCCCATCCCCCTTTGAAACCACACAATGGTACATACCCAGAGTGACAGGACACGCCCAGTCTGCATTTTGATTTGCTGCTGGTACAGCCATCTTCGCAAGTCTGCTTTGTGATTGGTCGGCAAGTGGCTCGCGCTGTGTGGATGCTGCGGACGTCAGGTTTTCCAAGCTGGAGCGGCCGGAGCATCTGCCTGCGTCTGCCTGCGGGTGTCAACCAGCGTTATCGTCACACACCACTGAAACACTGCTTTTTGGAAAAATAACAAAGGAGGTAAGCCGTATATTGTTTAAGTATAGCTCGTACGCTCATGGGGTTAGGATGAAATCTGCGGTTGTTTTTGGAAGACGTTGCTTGAGTGACAGTTCCACAGCTCGAGCCTGTTTTTCTGCTAAAGGTTGCCATCAGGGCTTGGTTCATTTCTACACTCAGTCATATCCGTCTCCATCCGGAGATCCGCCTTCTATCCGGATGTGACAGGATTTGCACGCTCGATTTGTTGTAAATGTTAATTATAAATGTTTGGACTGAAATGTAGCACAGTGTTTAGTCTTGCCCCAGGAATGGAGCAGCTGGCCGCAGAGCTATAAACATGATTGATGAAGCAGCTTCAGTCGATATGGCCGTCCTAACCTAATCATATAGATGGAGCACTCAGAAAAATGGACGCCTTGTCTTAACTGCTATGTTTACAAACTAGATTCATTCGTTTTTCAGGATGTGTCTTAAAGCATCCTGACGTCCATGTGTCCGCTAGTGGAAGGGCTTGGCCACCCTCTTTGTGTGTGAGATGGGCTCCATGACATCCATGTGGAATGCTGCTTCACATTCACACACACACACACACACACACACACACACACACACACACACACACACACACACAGTGCACAGAGCTCTTTCAGATTTCTCCCTGCCATCTGGAGGAAAAAAAGATCATGGAAATTGAAATGGAACATTTTTAATGCAAGCAATACCTAAAATGTATCAACCACAGATAAAAAGGCGTAAGTCAGGAAACATGGCCACATTATATACAAGAACATCACTCGCCGTAGGCTGCTAATAGGGCTGAGGATTGTTTTCCACATTGTTGGTGTTGCAGTTAGGGAAAACCACTAGCTATGGTGTGTTCTAGCATGAGCGCGCCTTCTGCATTGCGTGGAATAAGCCGGATTCAGAAGTGGGTCATGGCATAAAATCTGCCTGCGTGAGCCGTGGCGAGGAACAAATGTGTGACTAATTTGTCTCTAAGGTCTTCGGAGAGGACATGGATGTAGCATGTGTACTGTACTGCTGCTGCTTGCTTAATATAGTTCAGACAGAGGCGCAAGGACACACCCATCTCCACCCGCTCCCTGGGCTACCTTCCACCTCTCCCAATCCGGGGCATAGAGAGGGCTTGTGGAGGGGGGGTTGGGGTGTGTGTGTTACACTGTACCCTCTTTCCATGACTTCACCCTGCTCGCACTAGGGCTTACACAGCTGAATGGAATCAAAAGCTCCTCCATTTCTCTGCTTTGCCACACCTCTGCACTGTACACTGTACTATCTGGGTCAGAACCGCCCAGACTCCCTGCATCATGATTTCTTTATAAGCGCTGACGCTGCCGTTTGCGCCGCCAGATGATGGGCTTTGTTTATTATCGTGCCTGTGGGTCACATCATTAGCAATGAGAAGGAGTGGATGTAATAATTCCACCGAGTTCTATTCACACTCAAATTATATCGATTTGCTGCAGTGCTTGGCCAAGTCAGTGGCTATTGCAGTAATTGGATTTTATTATAGCTGTGCTTTAAGTCCAGGCCAAACTAGGATTATACTCTGTGGATTTAAACCTGGCTTTTCTATTTTCTATAATATGTCCCAGAGCCTTTTATTTTTCTAAGTCAAGCTTCACTGCACAGGAATGTTGGAATTTGGAAAATCGCCTCCCAGACCTATTATTACTATTCGCTGGACTATGTTCAGTTGACTTTTCAACAAGTACTTTACATGGTTGTTAGAGTTCTTTTGCTCATTTGGTACATGTCATAAGAGAAACTGGCATAAGCAAAACCATTTTTGTCCATTTCAGGATAAACGTAGTCCTCTCTCACAGGTGGAATCATGTCTGCTGTTCCAGCGACGTTGCGCATCCTTATAAAGGGAGGCAAAGTGGTGAACGATGACTTTACCCAGGAAGCGGACGTGTACATTGAGAACGGCATCATTCAGCAGGTGGGCAAAGAGCTGATGATCCCAGGCGGTGCCAAGGTGATTGATGCGACGGGCAAGCTGGTGCTTCCGGGGGGCATCGACACGAGCGTTCACCTGCAGGAGAGCTTCATGAACGTCACCACTGCCGATGACTTCTACAGTGGCACCAAGGTACATTGTGCTGATTCTCTGCACTGCATTTATGTCAAACTTTGCAGTTACGCAATAAAACACTACAGGGTGTGCTGGTGTAGGAAAACGGTGATCAACACCATTGATGCAGACCAACAAAAAGCGGGAATTATTTTCCACTAACCTCACATCCCAAAATGGTTTATTCCTCTTATTCCGCAATGATTTACCGATGATTACATTTTTCTCTTTATTAATGCACAACTTCATGCTTTTTAACCATTTATACTAACACCAATACACTTTCTGTCAGATTCCGTGAGTATCTCCTTATGGTCCTTTAGCTGTCCATTCTGTGTGCAGGCTGAAAGAAAATCCGCTGTTTGTACGCAGCACAGTCTCGGACCGAGCCACACAACACTATTTCAGCCAATCAGTAACAAGATACGTATTCCAGCCGATCACAGGGCCGGGGGAAGGGGTGGGGGAGGGGTGGCATTGTTCGTGGTCTTTCTTTGGTAATGAGTGACCATGAATATTGGGGCGGGGCTTCTGAAGGAGCTCTGAAGGGAGTTGTGTATTTGTTTGGATGTTGAGTTCAAATATCGACAATCTTTCTTCAGAATTGAGGAATTGCCCCTTTAATGTCGTTGAACGCCTGCAGGACAAGCTAGTTCCCGTCATCACTTAGGTTATAGCAGGTGTAAACAGGTATTCCCTCACTAGTTTTAAGTGAAAGATAATATAAAGAGAAAACAAACCACCAAAAAAGGCTACTTATCATATTACAGAGAATCCTGGAAAAGGCAACGTCTCCCGTATCGCCAAACAGACCGTTCCAAAACGCTGACACCGGGGACTCCTTCCGTAAATGTTAAATAATAAACGTTTCCATACAGAATACTTCACCGTAGTAACAATTCATTAAAAGGTCCTGGTGAATGAGTTATAAAAATGAAAAGATATTAGAAAGAACGCATTAATCTAAACTACAGCCAGGAATATTGTCAGAGCTGCTATTATAGAAAATGAATTCTGACTGGAATCATTAAAGATAAGGAACGTCATATAAATTGAAACTCTGTTAATCATAACATTATTTAAGAATGACTGGTAATATAGTGAAATAGAAAAGCATGTAGTTATGATGGTAAGGAATGTAAGTGGGGATTAGATATTATACGTTATTGTTGAGTTACATGTTAATAACAGTTGTATTTACATGTCAGTAGGCAGAACTTGCTTGCACACCCTGTACAATGATTTTGTGAAAGTAGCTTCAATTCCTAATAAAGGCATGAGCTGTTATAGCGTTATTCCCGACCCGCGATTAAAATCTGGCCTTTGCGTGGTAGGAGAGCGGTTATTTCACACGCAGATGTCTTTGCGTTCATTGAGGCAGATTCCACTCCACTGACTGTGTTGTGAAATTGTATCCGACGTCTCCGTAGATGTCTGGGGCCAAAGTAATACTTGGCTAGATTTTTTTTTTTGTTTTTTTGCCTCCACACTAGGGAGGCCTGCCATCTGCTGGGTCTTTCTGCTCTAAAAGCCCAGTGAGCTTTTCTTCTTGAGTGGCATGGTATGGCTGTAGCTCTCAAATTACCGGGAGGATAGAAGCTGACGCTCAGAAAGCCATGAAATGTATTTTATTGATCCAAAAAAAAAAAAAAAAAAAAGACCAGAACCTGGGTTTCACTCTGATGTAATACATTCAGTCTTTTTCAATTTATAATATGCATCTTGGTTCTATTTTAACCCAAAGCCACATTTGGGGTGGTACGTATATTTATATATATATATGGAGCTCCTCAGTGTCACGTCGTAGCAGGCTGCCTCTCTTCCAACCTAATCCAATGGGTTGGTTAGCACTGAAAGACAGGAGTATGGATGATTCACGCACATCCGAATGCACACACACACACACACTTACGCCAGAGAACACTGTCGTGTTTAAGATGACAAATGAATCAGTTGTTATCAGAACTGTGCTTGTTAGACACTGGCGACGCGAGTGGTAATCCCCACACCCAGCCCACATTGCTGCCGTGATCTTGGCCAAGCACAGACACAAATGCAGATCAGATTCTGTTACCATAGATACAGCGGGAGGGAGCTGCTGCAAAGACTGCTGCAAAAGCCTTTCACTCGCACCATTGTACAGAGAGACAATGGTGCTGAATTCCACGCCCCTCTCAGAGGACACTGGTCCATTCCCCTGTGCCAACTGACAGATGGAAGAAGACCCTCACGCGGCGCAGATTTATGGCAAAGCTCCTTTCTCTTATTCTTCATACCATTACAGTTCACTCTGTTGGAGTGCGCACGGATTCAGAAATGAGTGCAGTAACTACTGTATGGTCTATTAAACATTTATTCTTTAAGATGCCTGATTGAGTAAGGACACACTTGGGATTTCTTCGTCATTTCTTTTTCAAATACGCAGACATGTAATTGATGACTCCAAACGGATATTTACAGCCTGGCCCATGTGGGAGACTCTGAGCAGCACCAATACCAAACATACCAGTTTCCATATTTGGAGATGTTTAAACAGCTCTAAAGGGAACACAAATTTATAAATGCAAACCGAGAAAACACCACCAAAGAAAAGGCCAAAGTTTAGTAGGTTTGGTTTGTTCTGTTTTACGACTATATCTCACCTCAGGGTTGCAAAAAATCATAATCGTGATTATTTTGGTCAGTATTGAGATCAGGATTATTTAATACGATTACTCATTGACTTTGGAAACGTCATGCATTTATATGAAAGAAACGAATCACAGCTATATACGTTATTATATATACTATACTATATACTAGTACTATATACGTACACCCTGGGCAGCTCGCCAGTCCACCACAGGGCCAACACAGACAAACAGCCACACACGCTCGCATTCACACCTATGGGCATATTTAGAGTAGCCAGTTGACGTTATCTGTATGTCTTTGAACTGTGGGAGGAAACCCGCGCATGCACGGGGAGAACATGCAAACTCCGCACAGAAAGGCACTCTGGGTGACCCGGGGATCGAACCCAGGACCCAGGACAAAACCACATGCATACTATGTATTGTGTAGTGCGTCAATTTTGACAGGGTAGTGTTGTCTCAAACTGAACACTTCAAGTTGCCAACTTCAACACATCACACAACTTCACACTTCAAGTCGCAACATTTCACCACGATTGTCACCTACACAGCTAAAACATATCTTTTTTTGCTCAACTCCGTAAAAATGAACGTTTTTAATTTTCCTCACTTGTGTGCATAGCCATTTCATGCGATTAGGAAATTACATTGCTATTGGCGTCGATGACTTGCCCTCCTCCGGGAAGGTCTCTCCCCTTCTGTTACGTAGCCAAGATGGCGACCGTTGAGGGTGACGAGTGTGCAGTGTTGCACACTCAACATGTTGACTGTTTTGTGTGCACCACCCGGGTTCTCTTAGTGCACTGCATGTTGACATACTTCTCAGTGTGAACGCATTTATGCACACAATAGCAAGTGTAAGTATGCAAGTACGTGAATGTACGTACACAAATACAGCCGGTTTGTCTATGCCGGACGAGTGTTGGAGGAATCCGGTTGTCTTACTGCAAACATCTAGCGTTTAAATTCAATATGTTCTGCGATATAAAATATACGTCTTTATTTTAATCCTATAACAACCGACTGTGGAGCGGATGATTGATGAGAACAACCAGCCCATTGCTTCATTACATCATTGCTGCAAACGAGTTTAAAAGTAAAAATAATGTAATTAAAAATAATGGTTTTTTAACATAGAAAACAAATGTGAAATATCTAAAACGGGATGAAACCAATGACTGTGCAAGTTCACATCAGCTTTCATGTGGGAAGCTGACAGTAGAGTTCGCTTTAGGCATGGCGAGCGCTGTGAGGTTTACCGCTATGCGTTCGCAGGTCGGTAAACTTGAAAAGTTAACCGAAAGTGACATCTAAAGGAGGGGATCAGTAATTGCCTTTAATACGAACAGCCTGACTGTCTAGCTCTGTTTACTCATAGCCGAAATGAACCTAGAATACACTTCACCCAAAAAACTGCATGTTAACCTAAAAGATCGAACCATAGATTTTGCCGATGGAGTCAGAATTCAATATTCTGAATTCTTCTGAAGATTATACAATAACACTATATTTTTGCACACCCTTAGTGTTAATTAGGCTAAAAGTAACAGCATTACACTGCGGTACGCTGTACATGCATATTTTCATGTAAAATAAAAACGTAATGTTTTGAATTTGTTTACTCACTTCACAATAAACTTGTCGCTGATAGTTAGCAAGGTTTTACTTTTTCAGGATGACCCGAGATCAGCGTAAATATTGGTTGTTCATGCAGAAGACTGAGCGACTGACAGCAGCTGAAAGTGAGAAAAAAAAAGTTTAGAATTTCTTGTTCTCAACTTTATGCAAATGAGAAGTGAAAAGTGCTGGCCAAGCAGACTGTTCAGTGTGGCGCAGGCCTCATCGTGTGTCACGCCCACACTCGGCCGAAATCAGCGCAGTACTATAGCCATATTAGGCTTTTCGATAATCTTAGTAAAGCATAGTGAAACTGAGGCAGGAAGAATTAGCCTTAAAAGTCTGCATGCATTTTCCTTCGGCCAGCTAAATCCGCTCGCATCGAGGGGACGTCCCCTAAAACATTCAGCTGCTGTGAATGTGCTCACAGTGTTTTAGGAGTATTATCTGACAGTGTGAAATTGTAGTTTTGTTATATTATGTGTTGTGACAAAATTTGCACTTCACATTCGTTCTACTTTCTCTAAGACACAAGTATTGTTGTCATTATACTCAAGTACAGTGACTTTTATTGTATGGTGACCGGACGATGAGAGGGTTAGATCCTGAGCTTGACGTACTGTCTATATAGAGCATATTCTCGCCACGTTGGTTTCCTTGTGGCTTCTCCATTTTTCTCCCACTGCCACCAAAATCAAGTGTCTTTTTCTATAAAGGGGCTTAAAGTAATTGGGCTTTATAACTTATTAATCAGTGCAGTGAGTTCTGGTAATTGATGTTGGCTAAAAATACTCAGTTAATGTTTGCTGTCATTTGCATAAGAATAGAATTAAGCGTAGATTCAGGCATCCTTAAAGGGGGAGCGACTCTAGAGAGAAATTGTTGGTATTTAAACTCACCAGCCAAACAAATACACATCTTCCGTCAGTGCTTCTTCAGAAGCCCCGCCCCCAAATTAATGGACATGCGTTGCCATGACACTAACAAGGACACCCGGTCTCCTCATCCTCGTCCCCTGTGCTGTGATTGGCTGGAATACGCGTCATGTTACTGATTGGCTGGTATAGTGTTGTCCAAACCACTTTCTGTGTTGTACAAAAAGTGTACCGGATTAGAATCGTTGACTGCACCTTTAATAAACCTGTGTCTGGTTCATGAAACTGTCATATGACAGCAAAATGGGCTGGAATTGAAGTGCAATTAATAAATAAGAATGACAACAATGCACCCAGAGACCTTCAGCTTACATTTAGACAAAACATGCCCTAATTTTCTCAGATGTCATTTTCAGGTTGTTAAAATATTATACCCACATTCCAACCAGATTTGAGTGTGATCATGAAGATGACATTGCTTCATTTCATTTCAGTGGTAGGAGGAAACCAGAGAACCCACACAGACATGTTTGTTCATTATCAGATTCAACTTTACATAACTTTGGTCAATGTGTTTTCATCTCCAGGCTGCTCTGGCTGGAGGTACGACAATGGTGTTGGGTCACGTGTTGCCCGAGAAGAACGAATCCTTGCTGGATGCCTATGAGAAATGTCGATCTCACGCTGATGCCAAGACCTGCTGTGACTATGCTCTTCATGTTACTGTGACCTGGTGGAGTCCCAAGGTGCACATTTTCTTTGACGTACACAAAGACAGATAACTTCTTACAATCAACAGCTAGTAAGACAATCTTACATACTGTGACATCACCATCCTGTACCTGCTTAATTCTGACTGTATGAAAGTCACTGGCAGTATGTCACCCAAAAACAGTAATTAACGTGTTTTAACATATATGAGCACTGTCTACTACAGAGCTTAATGTGGAAGTCGTGACTGTGTCTTACCTGCTTTAACCAACAAAGCTTATATCATTAATGCATTTTATAACAAATCATAACCAGGTGAGGGCTCAGATGGAGACACTGGTGAGAGAGAAAGGAGTGAACGCCTTCCAGATGTACATGGCTTACAAGGACGTGTACATGCTGAGGGACAGCGAGCTCTTCCAGGCCCTGCAGCACTGTAAGGACATCGGAGCCATAGCCCGTGTACACGCTGAGAACGGGGAGCTGGTGGCTGAGGTTGGGAAAGTGTATTATCTTTCTCAGTGTTATTGTATTATTTTCACCTATTCTGGTAACTTCACAGACTTTTTTGGCTTTCATTCAAGGGTGCCAAAGAAGCGTTGGATCTGGGCATCAGTGGACCAGAAGGCATTGAGATCAGCAGGCCTGAAGAGGTGTGACATTGGTTTTTGACCTCTGAGAGAGCATTTCTTCATATACTGATTATTTATGTCTAAACTTAGGTTCACATGTGTAAGAGATAAAGCGACGAGCGACCATTTATTTTCTGTGTACATGTGCAACACCGAGCCATGATTTTAATGACATAGCTACAGTGTGACATTTCAACTGAGAGTGTAGGTATGACACCGTGAAGCAAAAAAAATCAGCTGGGATGACTCCTCTGTCAATCCTGTGGTGCAGTGGTCCAACATTAACTCTGTTTCCTCTCATCGTGGGAATTCAGTACCCATTTTCTTTTCGATGCACTAACATGGAAGAAAACCTTAACTATAGTTCGATTTATTTGTCATACAGTACTGTGCAAAGGTCTTAGGCACATGCAAAGAAATGCTGAAAAATGAGAACTTCGAAAATAATGAAATGAAATCTTTTTATTTAAAAGAAAAACACTACAACGTGCAGTCAACGGTAATGCACTAAACACAATCGATATTTGGTGTGACAGCCCTTTTTCTTAAATAGTAGTCCCAGATACAATGTGTACAATTTTATAAGGAAATGAGCTGGTAAGCTTTACTGAGCATCTTGGAGAGAATCTGCCACAGTTCTTCTGGAGACTTTGACTGTGGCACTTCTTTCTTTCTTTCCCAGGAGCCTTCATTTTGTTTCTTGTCTGAAAAGTGCTAAAGTGCTCTCTTCCGTAATATGTTGCTTTCTTTACTGACATACAAACATGTTTCAAATACAGATTATTTTTTGGAAAAGTGTACTGACTCAGTAATGCAGAATTCATAAAATTAATATTTATAACACAATTTGCACTAAAATAAAATTAGAAAAAAAGAAAAGAAGCAATAAAAGACTTTTGCACAGTACTCTCTCTCTCTCTCCGTCTCTCTCATACAGATATATATATATATATTTATTTTAAGTCACAAAGGTGGCGGTCACTACACACTCACCTAGAGACAAATTACAAGTGACACGACCGAGTTGTCACTTGTCAGTGTGAATGTAAGGCTCTGAATCTGTGACTCATTAGGTTACAGCAGTGATGTTCACATTTCTTACTGACTGTGAGTAATCTTCTGTTTACAGCTGGAGGCAGAGGCGGTGCACCGAGCGATCACCATCGCCAACAGAGTGAGTAATGTTAAAGTCACATGGTTTATTGTGTACTAAGCTGTGATCAAATTTAGTTTCCTCTGGTCCTGAAGTTAATTAGATACCTTTGCCCATTCCATTGCTCATGGAAAGCTGGGCATTATTAAAGAAAAAACAAGCGTGACGTGGTTGGATTTTGTTCCACTTCCTACAAATGAAGTAGTAAGAAGAGCTACAAGCACTAAGCCATCCCTAAACCTAACCACTTAACAAACCATTTAAGTCGTAATGAGAACATTTAGGACACTGTTTCTTCTACTCTCCTGCTACAAACAGTGCCAACAACTTGTTCAGTGTTGCCAGGCAATTGGGCTATTTTTAAATCAGCTCCAGTTCACTGTAAACCTGCCCAAAGTGGAGCCGTAACATTACAATACATTTTCCAGCACTACCCAGTGAATACCGTGCATGGGCAACACATTTAACGTCAATGGAAGCTTATTCATGTGTATTGCTTACAGTGCTGGATTAGCATTTTATTCTGCTTATAATTCTTTTTCATGTTTCCAGTTCTTCATTCAAGATCATGTATATGCAGTAAAAGACATAGGAACAACTAAAATGCATGCACCTTTTGGCTTTTTTTTAATTGTTTTTTTTAAACTAATATAATATTTTATGAAAGGTAAATTTATTAGGAAACTGATGCACTATTCTGATTTCAGTAATACTATTGGAGCTTAATATCTTCTTAATAAAATTATATTGTACCTTTTCTAGAACTGTCGAAGGTATTGATTTAATTTAACCTCAGTTTAATGTAATTTATTTCCATTGAAATATACGTATTTCAGCTTTTTTGTTACTAGGAGTGTTGCTACGGTGACCAGCCACTGAACCGAAGAACTACCGTTGATTAAAATAAAAGCAAATTTTGATTTGGAAATTTAGATTTGGTAAAGCAGTTGACTACTGTATTATGTGAACTGTCTTGGTCAAGATGGATGTAAATGTTTTTCAGATAATCTTTCAGACATAGTGTGGTGTGCAGTGCAGACTCGTTTTTTTTTTTTTTTTTCCCAAAGACTTTCAAAGGCGGCTCCTCAGGGAGCTGTGTGCACTTAAATGTCTTGCGTCCACATTAAATATAAATGAGACTGCTATGTTGTGAGAACCGTATTGAATAGATTTTTAAAACGACAGCACAGTGCTCTATCCTGATGCATCCTTGGTGATATTACAGGTGAAAAATGAAATTGGTGTAGAGATAAACTTAGTGGAGAGATTACAAAAATATTGTTTTATCGATTAACCGTGGTTTAAAATTCAATCGATATCGTAATTAGTATTAATGGAAATGTTTAATCCTCCCTTTTAGTTGTCGCTCTGTGATGTGATGCTAATGTGAGCTCCCTACTATCGCCTTCCCACATGAAAGCTGACATGTGGAACCACACTGGATTCCGTAAGCTTGATAGAGCTTTATTTTTTTGGAATTTGTTTGGACAGTTCTCCCCCGTCATGTGACATCTACCAGCCAGGGTGGGCGAGGCTATCACATGCTGACCGCATCTCTCAGAACTGCTGCACATGTGACGTTGGGGGCGGCATAATAAACTCAGGACAGCGCTATGCACCCTCTTCTGTACGCATGTGCTCACAGATGCCCATGATTGTCTAGCGTCGCTGTGAGTGACTGGGGAGACGGAGTTTCCCACCCCTCCATCCCTGAGAGGCCACTCTTGCTTTCTGAGCTCTTGACCATGGGTGTCTATGGCATTCAAGGGATTCCTGATGATAGGACTAACGCTTTTGTTTCGCCACTCGACAGACCTCCTTAAACATCTCTCCAATTGTAGAAACCTGCTATATAGTATTTCATGTCTCATTCCTATTAAATCGATATCAGATCGGAATAGAATCGCATTAGATTGAATCAAAACTTTATCTTGTGAATCAGAATGGAATCGGGGCCCAATACTCAGCCCTAGTTACATTGTTGGTTTCTTTTCTATTCTTTTCTATCTGCTATCAGGCGATCTGATTTATGTGCAAAGCTTCATTACCCAGTACCGAGGTCTACTGAGGTGTCTTTACTGGAGGCATTGATTTCAGCCCTAATGCTTCTGCATCTGCTATCGCAGCGAATATGAGTGCCCTTTTATCAGATTTTAGCTTCGGTGTGCTATCGAAGGCGCATGAGCTCTCATGAATGAAATTGGCAGCGCAATTACGCCCTTAGCGTACATCTTTTTCCCCACTATGCTCAGTTCGCTTTCGGTTGGAAATAGTTCAACTTTTGGAGCACCGCCGAGCTCGTCAGTGTCGTTTCTCTCTCACTGAGCGATCAAAATCAAGAAGGGGCGGGACTTACGACATCAACACTGTCAAATATGGAAAAGCTGCTACCAATGTTGGGACGCTATTTCTTTCTATTCTTTTATCTAACCTTTCGAAACGACTGTGAAATAGAATTGAACTAGAATTTAATAGAATTGAAATAGAATATAATTGATATAAAATATTACCTTCAAAGATGATGGTGATGATTATTATTATTTATATTATCATCCTTCTCAGGCTCACTGTCCTCTATACCTGGTTAATGTGGCCAGCATGTCAGCAGGAGATGTTTTGGCCTCGGGGAAGATGCACGGTAAGGGCACAGCTTTGTCTGTATCCTATTACACCTTCATGCAGTGATTGCCCCTTGATGCACATGCCACCTGTGGAATTGTCTGTGCACACTATCTGTTATACATTCACTAGTAGATATTCACCATGCTAATCTAGGTACAGCGAGTATAATAATGCATAGTTGGTATGTAGGTAAAGTGGTGCATGGGGAGACCACCACTGCCCATGCTGTTATAAACGGGCTGCAGTACTACCACCAGGACTGGGTCCATGCTGCTGCCTATGTCACTGTGCCGCCCCTGAGGCTGGACCCCAACACACCCAACTTCCTGCTCAGCCTGCTGGGAAGGTAGGTTTCATCTCATAGTGTACATAATCACATAATGAGACTATTTACACATAGAAAAGCTTCCATTCTAGCCTATACATAGGACATAACAGAATGTGACAGACATCTCTTTCTGTTGCCATAGTGACACTCTCAATGTGGTGGCGTCAGACCACCGGCCCTTCACCACCAAGCAGAAGGCCATGGGCAAAGATGACTTCACTAAGATTCCTCATGGAGTGCCTGGTGTGCAGGACCGCATGAGTGTCATCTGGGAGAAAGGAGTGGTAGGTTTGACCTGATTAACCACAATTAATATTTATTTATAATGCATACCATTTTTATTGCATGCCATGCATTATGTAAGGGATCAAAGGTGATCAGGGTTTGTGCATCATACTTACACTTTTTATTTATGGAAAATAACAGGTCATACTTTACATTCATTTATAGTTAACGTTGTGAAAGGTCTGCGTAACAAGTTCCTGTTACCATTTCTGCTACAATAGCTGTTAACAGTTGCTCTCTCACCAACCTCTCTTTATTTCCTCTGTCTTGAAGTTAATAAGAAAAAATGCAGTAAACCACAATATACCACCGAGTGACCATGTGATGGACAACTTCAAGGAACAGCTTTAACTCTGATACAAAGCGCAGACACTGGAGCCTTAAAATGTTGAATAAATGTTGTAACAAAGAAGGCTTCACCATAGCAACAATGACATGCTTTTCTTTGTTAAGAAGGAACACTTAAAAAAATCCACTTATGCGTAGGCTATTATTGTATGAGCTTCCTGTACACAGTGTTTTTTTTCCAGAGGGTCAAACTTACTTTGATAAAGTAAGTCGAGGGCCACGCGTTAGACAATTGAAATGAAACAGCACGGTGCTGTTATGTTAAATTACATACATTTTTATGACATTTATGTCAAAAAGTGTACTGGTATAGTCTGAAGTTAAAATAAAAAGATTGACTTTATGATTTACTTTCATAAACCAATTGACTTAAATGGAGTATCACCTTTTACATTAACCCGGCATCTTGTCAATTGTCTGACATGTACCACTGCTATAGTATGTATAGTTTATATATTCAGTTTAACATAGAAATGATAATGACACACTGCATTTTGTTATGTACATGGAATTGAGGCAGTTTGATTCACAATGATTAATATTTATATTTATTATGAAGAAATACATTGTCATATAACACAATTTATCTTGGACACATTCATTTCAATTTAATGGCATGTTTCACAACTGCTAAGGTTATGAGGATTTTGAGCCAATTTTAATTGTAGACAGCGCCCTCTGCTGGATTCAGTTTAATAGCAGTACAGGCAGGCCATTTGTTTTAGAGATACACGAAGCAGCATTTATTTATTTATTTATTTATTTTTTGTAGTTTTTCCCTCCAAGGAGTTGCAGGCCAAATTACAGTAGTACAGATTCCGGCCCGCATTGCTAGAAATGAAATATATATGAAATGGTGATGTAGTGGTTATGAGGTTTATAATAATGTGGTTTAATAATGATAGTGGTTTATATGTTGTTCAAATGAAGCATGGTGCAATTGCAAGACATAAAGATATTTAAGTGGCTCAGTTTGACATAGGGCATCCCAAGAACATATTTGAGCTGTCAGTCTTAAACACTGATAACATCAAATAAAGAGAACGCCATCAAAGAGAAACATATTTTCCTTACCAGGTTGGAGGGAAGATGGATGAAAATCGGTTTGTTGCTGTCACAAGCTCTAACGCTGCAAAGATCTACAACCTGTACCCCAGGAAAGGCAGGATCATCCCAGGAGCCGATGCTGATGTGGTAGTCTGGGACCCTGATGCAACCAGGTACAAGAAATACGGGCCAGCTCAATGATTGTACAGCAGTGCATGGATGAATCTGGTCAAGCTCAAGCTTAACCGTGTAGTTTGAGCCAAGCTAGAGCTGTTAGACTGGTTAAATGATGTATGATTACATTTACTTTGAAGTATTATCTTAGTTTGTACACATAGGCAAAGTCTAACTGTCTAGGCTGCCTGTTTGTCCTTTGTTAAGGTTTGTTAAGGTTATGAAAGTAGCTATGAAAATGGTAGCACCTCCTGTCAACTTATGGTCCATAACATGTAGATGTGTGATGACATGTGATGTGTATTATCTGTTGTCTCTGTGCAGGACCATCTCTGTGACCACGCAGTGGCAGGGAGGAGACGTGAATCTCTATGAAGGTCTGCGCTGTCACGGTGTGCCGCTGGTCACCATCAGCCGTGGCCGCGTTGTCTACGAGAACGACATCTTCACCTGTGCTGAGGGCTCCGGAAAGTTCTACCCTCTCCGAACCTTCCCAGACTTCCTCTACAAGAAGATGGTGCAGAGGGAGAAGGTACGATGTCATCAGTATCATCCAGTTAACTGGGATCTAGAACTCTGTTTCATTAATCAACTGTTTGTCATTAAAATCAGAAAGACTCAATGCTTCATTGTGTGATGTACCATGGAGTAATGGATAGTATAATGGTAAAGTTTTTTATTTATTGGTTTTCCAGTCCACACCATACCTCCTTAAATATTAAAGACAGCGTAAAGCAAGTTAGAAAGTAGTTGCTGAAAACATGGTAAACTATATATTACTGAATTGTGGCGTGTTTATCATTTTCGCATTCTGGAATTTTGGGCGGGTCAGAAATGGTGGCTCAATGACGCACTGGAGCCACCTAATTAGCATAACCCCTCCCCTAACACTACAACTTTTAAACATAAGAGGGCGTTAGCACTGGTGCTTCTCCTGCTTGTTTGCGAGTTATTATTATAGGTTCACTACCAGTCAAAAGTTTGGACACACCTCTTTCATAGGTTTTTCTTTATTTTTTGTTTTCTACATTGTAAAACAATACTGAATACCTCAAACTATGAAGCAACACATATACTGAATTATGT
>JAQQZR010000005.1:14854259-14888675 GCA_030068235.1 Notoglanidium macrostoma
GTTGGCCCTGTGGTGGACTGGCGACCTGCCCAGGGTGTACCCCGCCTCTCGCCTGAAGATGCTGGGATTGGCTCCAGTTTCCCCGCGACCCAGATGGATAAAGCGGTATAGATAATGGATGGATGGATGGAGTGCACCATCTGGGTACTCACGGTGCACTGCATGTCGCCATACTTGTCAGTGTGAACGCACTTATGAACTAAAAATTGCAAGTATAAGTACAGAGGAATGCAAATTGAGACACTGCGGTGGTTTAATATGATTTTTTTTGTGTGTGTTGTCCAATATAAAAAAATAACACCTGTATCATCTGTAAATGTTTCAAAACTCAAACACTTAAATGACAGTCAGTGACTGAATAACCCCTGAAAATGGCCAAACGGCTCACACGCATACATACTGAAGTGCTAGATGAAAAGGAGATTTATTGCTAGCGTGTCTTTTACTGGTTCTGTTACTACGCCCGTCAGTGGCTGGGAGACTCCATTGTAGAGAATATTTGTAATAGAGTAAGGACAGTCAAGATGTCATAATGAAACAGTCCAACAGATACACGATGATTTCTCTATTGGTGCTGAATTTTCATGTGTGTGGATGTTTTTTTTTTCTTTTGGAACTCGACATTTCTCTCAATGTTTCTCAACCATCTTTTTATACCATGTATGTATGCACTAGAAGTGTATGTGTTATGTTCCTCTCAAAAGTTCAAATAAACACTGTTCAACCTTGTACGGTACTTTTGATCGTAAGACTGAGTTATGTCGTTAAAGCAGGATGAGCCTACCTGCATGCATGGCTGCATTATTACACTATGTAATATTATTGTAATTTCACACACACAAACACTGACTATTCCATATATATTGTATAATGGTGCAATCCCACAATCCCACAATGCATCACCATGTGTCCTAATGACATTACAGATTTCCCATAACGCACTGCACGTGTGTGATGTGTTATTTAAACATCCACATGCTGATGAAATGTGATTACTGATGACAAGCAACCTAACCAATATTAGAGTGTTAAATAGTGTGCTAAACAATGCTTGTACAATTGAACTATATTAAACAAATGACTTTAAAAAAAAAACTAAATGGAAGTAAAAAGCTCAGAATTATTTTTATCTCAGTCTTTCGGACGTAAACCTTCTTGGTAGGAGTGACGAGAAAATGGTCAATAAACACTCAATGCATTGCAAGAAATTGTGTAGCAATGCTGGAGATGTAGAACGAGCTATTAAGATAAACATGATATATTTATGTGGCACAGAAGCAGAACCCTAAATTTATACAGCAACATTTGTTTGGCCAGGCCAGGATTCCTACCGGTAGCCTTGTGACAAGCTGCATGCAAACTATACAATAGCAATAACAGTAATAACATACATGGGTATTGCACATGGTTACAGGATACTTGAACTGTCATTTTCGGGTTTCACTTTTTTTATTTATCCCCTTACTAGACAAAAACATTACCTATGGAAAAGTCATAGTACTTATAAGTTATGTCATAGTAGTTTTACCACAAGTGCCTTGACATGTGACAGTCCCGTTACATTTAACTATAGCTAATATGGTTATTTCATTTGCGAGAACAAAAACAAAACAATTGAAATTATAGTCTGTGAACACGGCACCGCTTTTTACAATGTAAACATACGGACAGTTCAACCTCAAAAGTAAAAGTATTTTATAATGAAAATTTTATTTTCCAATCTTTGCATTCAGCCTTCAGGGTAAACCTGACACAGATTGCCTCACTATCTGAGAAAATTGCTCCAACACAGGTTTCCATTACAGTTTTTCGCAAAATTAGAAACGATGATTTAAAAATTTCGACAAAACACAGTTGGGAATGGTCTGTGATTCCCTTCAGTGATGTTATGCAGTCAAAAAGCTGGGTTGCCTCCTCTCATGATAGGAGTGTTTCCATTTGCTCTTCATGTCATGTGATTTAAATATGAGAAATGTGTTTCCATTTCAATTTTGCAAAATACTGCTTAATCGAATTGTCTGAAAAACCATGCATCACAAAAACCACCACACCTATTGTAAAAAATTTTTTTGCAATATTTGAGTTTTACCAAATTTCCATTACTCATTTTTTTAGTTCAGATGTTCAAATTGTTTATTAAGCAGGTTAGTGATATCTAGTTTGCCTGCTATCTAGCTGTAGATATAATTTAATATATAAAAATCATTTTTAATTAAAAAAAAAAAATGCAGCTTGTCATGTTATTGACAAAGCAGAAAACCTTCTATCCTAAAAACGTTCCCGCATCAGAAGTTAAAACTTTTCCTGTCCTGTTACAGTTGTTAAACTCTAATAATTAGAACTAGTGCATTAACACAAACTTGTCTTGCAGTAGGAAATATTGTCAGAGCTGCTGCTGTAGAAATTAAATAACACTAATTAATTAATTAACTTTTGACCAATCAGAATCAAGAACTCAATACGACCGCTGCATAAAGATGTTTTCTCTCTCTCTTCTTTTTTACTCAATCAACAAAATTACAGTTTAGGATATATACTAACAACAACAACAACAACAACAACTACATACAGTACCAGTCAAAAGTCACTCAATCATTCATAGACTTTTCTTTATTTTGACTATTTTCTACATTGTGGAACAATACTGAAGACATCAAAACTATGAAATTAAGACTTACCACAAACATGAAATATTGCAGTAAACAAAAATTTGTTATAAAACAAAATATGCAAATGCAAAAAAAAACTTTAGGAGGTGTGTCCAAACTTTTAACTGGTACTGCATTATTATTATTATTAGTAGTAGTAGTAGTATTGTCGTTGCTGTTGCTGCCCTAATAACTGCATTTTGAAATGCTCGTATTGGTTAAAGTATTAGCTTTGGGCTTAGAAACGGCAGGGGCGGGGCTCCGGAGAGTGAGGCGCATGCGCAGTAGCGGCGGGGGCGGCCCGTTACGAACCACTGCACCGCGCTGTAACCGCTAAGCCAGCAGGGCTAGTCTGTGATTTTGACAGGAGGCGTTACGTAGGCTACGTCGGGAACCTAGGCGAAAGATAATTCAGTAAGTAACGGAAGAAGGTGTATTCCGTCTTTTGTTGTTGTTTATTTGCTAAAATCGCGCTTTGAGCCGTTTTCGCGCTTGGGCCTTTGTGGCTCTGTGAGTGTCTGAGTGTCCAGTCAGTGATAACGGCGGTTACAGGGACAGTGTGCAGTGTGCGCGCGCAGCGGCCTGTCACGATTAAGATCTTTTTTTAGTGAGCCGGCATGACATTTAGTCCAGTCATCATCTTATAAATGAAAGTTAGGATTAAAATAAAAGCGCTGTGAAGCCTTACAGACGACAATGACGGTGTGGGCTGCGGGCCTGCGGGCTCTGTGAAGGCTCGCTGCAAATGCAGTAGTGTCACTGGGGATGTTTACTGACTCAGCTAGCTGAGAAAACAAAATATCAAGATGTTCTATTTAATAGCCTACCACAGTTATTAGCATGTTGGCTCTCAGAACAATGTGTGTTTAGAGTAAATATGCACGCGGGGCTGGTAATAAAGCAGTGCTGCTGAAGCAGAACCGGGCCACTGATTCATTTCTCAGTGCAGGGACACTGTAAAGGATAGAGCTCGCGACAGCGCGTTTACACTCTATTTAATATGAATCAAACACTTTCTCTTTTGTAAATATTCATCAAAGTAAACTCCAATCACGTGGGCTTTTCTTTACCAGTGAACCGTACGGCGCGTGCGATGGGACAGGGTTTAAAAAAAGTAAAATCAAGAGTTAAACACCCGCAGATTAAACTCACGTGCTAGTATTGTCAGTCCGAAATGTCACTGATTTGCTGCCAGTGCAAACAAAGGTCATGATACTTTTAGGAAATTCGTCCAACAGAATGAGGTGCATGGCCTGCACAGAGCAGGACTTCACCAGCTGATTATCACCAGGGACTCCTTTAACTGTGCATTTCACTACACATATACTTCATGATCTGTTTAAATATGTACAGTAATAATTTTTTATCTGTTTATTAGTGTTCCATTTCTGAACTCACCTACTAAACACATTAAGCCCAACATGATACTAGTTCTAGGTTACTTGATTTTTTAATTAAACCCATTCGATTCCAGTGACTGATCAAGCAGGCCTGTAACGATAATAATCGATAATGACGGGTTGTGATTTCCACCAGCACTTAAGAACGACAAACCTAGAAAAACACAGGAGTGTTATTCTTTTTTCGTTTATTCAGTTAGCTTTGAAGGTTTATCCACAGAGCCGGTAAACATATTTACTTTTTGCATCAGGGGGTTAAAGCAAATTGGTTTACATTGATAACCACAGAATTACCAAGCACATTTTATACTGAAGCCAAAGGCACCTTCTGTGTTCGTGCAGTGACGCTAAAGGCTTCTGATGTCTAGGGACTGAGAATGGGTTGAATTTCCTCCACCGCATAAAAAAAAAACCAACCAACCAAAAAAAAATAAAAAATAGCCCCCTCCCGGTTATGCTTCACTGACCCTCACTGACTTCACTTTGATCGCTGAACAGGTTGGATTAAGCAGATGTTTCCAGGCTACTTGGTAACTGTTTAAAAAATGCTAAAGAATCCTGAGGATTAACTTCCAGATAAGGATTGTGATGTACTTGCTTTCCTTGCTCTGAGATCATTCAACTCTATTTTGTTTAGTGGTTTTTAGTTTTTAACCTATTACATAAAATTCAACTTGACAGTTAATAATGAAGGCATTGTACTGTGTTTCTTCTTCTTTTGAACAAACATTGTTTTGCTCAGAGGACCTAAAATACAATGTGATCTGTTTACTTTTTCCCTGTCATATTGCACATGATTGATCAGCATGAATTAATAGACACGATTCTTGTTTATTTAATCTTCAATCAAAATGCAGTTACTTTACGTACTTTACAGGTAGCCAGACATAATAATAACTGTCTTTTACATCATTTCCTCCATGTAAGGAATGGCGGTGAACGTATACTCCACGTCTGTAACCAACGAAAACCTGAGCCGACATGACATGCTGGCGTGGGTGAATGACTCTCTCCAGCTCAGCTACACCAAAATAGAACAGTTATGTTCAGGTGAGTTTCACCATGTTCATCACTACACAGACTGACATCGTCACCTTATCTACATTCACTGTCCTGGTCATTGTTTCCCCCCCAAAAACTCATTTGCATCTGATTGATTCTGATTGCTGCTGTTTGTTCGTCAGATCATAATCACACTCCTTACTTAAACATAATGCCTTAGAATCATAATTAACAAGGTGTTTTTGTTTCTCCATAGGTGCAGCATATTGTCAGTTCATGGACATGTTATTCCCAGGGTGTATTTTTCTAAAGAAGGTGAAATTCCAAGCGAAGCTGGAACACGAGTACATACACAATTTCAAAGTTCTTCAGGCGGCTTTCAAAAGGATGAGTGTGGACAAAGTTAGTCTGTTTTTCATCGTTTTAAATATTTGTGTGCCATGTCATTTAGCAGGGCTTTTTATTCAGCAATAGACAGCATGTCTTATAATGGATCAGAAGTACTTTTTTTTTTGTTGCTCTAAACACTTATAAATAAAGTCTAGTTATAGTGAGATTATGTTTGATAATGTGTCTGACAGATTTATATATCAAGAGTCTGTACATTGTGCTTTGCTTAGTTATTTATTGAAAAATTAAGAATGTCATATTTTGGTATCAGTTTTCAGGCATTATATGACAAATTGAGTTGCCTAGACTCAGTGACCCTGTTTACACTTGGTATAAAATGAGATCTGATCACAACTGGACGGCGCTAAATACAAGTGTAAACGACCTCCTAGACGCATTCGCTCAAACAGCTTGCCGAGGTGGTCTGGGACGCATTTAACCACATACCTTCTGTAGTGTAAACGCTGATGCGTCCCGACGCGTCCAGAACACGGACGTAACAGGAAAATACGTCATTAATGCTGGACGCGGTGATTGTTTTAATAACAGCGCGACATGCTAGAAAAAACGGAGAGGAGCACCGATGTACATGTTGGTTATACCAAAATAATGAAGGTATGTTGCAGGTTTTACGTTTTAATATAATTTTGCTCTGGGACCTTTGAACTTCTAGCGGCAGTGATGTAGGCAGTAACGAAATTTGAACAGAAGTGGTCAGCTGGACACCCTGGAGACGCATGATAAACACGGGTGTAAACGGAGATGTATCTCGGCAGTCCATTTGTGACCTGAATGCTCAAGACGCATTTTAAAACCAAGTGTAAACAGGGCCATTATTATGAGAGGTTTAAAATGACCTGGTTGACTTCTCTATTTGTAATCAATTTTCCTGTTCATTACCTGACCAGATAATCCCAGTGGAAAAGCTTGTAAAGGGGAAGTTCCAAGACAACTTTGAATTCGTCCAGTGGTTCAAGAAATTCTTTGATGCCAACTATGATGGAAAAGAGTATGATCCTCTTCAAGCTAGACAGGGCCAAGACATCGCTCCTCCCCCGAATCCAGGTGAACACTTTTCCCACAAACCCAAGAGAACTGGTCCAGGTAACCCCATGATTCTACTGCACCTCTGCTGCATCCATCGCTGAGCTTCTACCCTGCAAGTGGCCGGTTTGTGCACGGTCTTTGGAATGATTGCTCCATGCTCAAGCTTCCATTAAAGTGAACGGTGTGAAATCGCATCTTGTGGCAAAATATTCAGCTCAGTGCCGTTTAGAAAACCCTCAGTGCAAATGTGACTAACAACCAAAGTCGCACAGTGATGACTTGGGCTAATGCTTTTAATCATGTGTAGGCTGAACTCAAATTGTTCTCATGTACTACAAGGATTTTTGTGTTTTCGAATCAGTCTTTGTTACCCCTGAATCCGAGAAATATGACCTGCAAAGTCTTCATTGTTTTGATGTCAGGAAGTCCTATGAAAATATTATAATCCAGCCAGATATTTTTCTTCAAAGTTAATAATAGGTCAACAAGTATGAAAAGTAACCTGCAAATGAAAACTGGTTAACAGTTGACCTTTGCTGTAATCCCATTGGGCTGGATTGGAAACGTGTCCACAATTCAGTCTCTAATAACATCCTTTCACAATGATGTGACTTTGGTTAAATGTGCCCAGAAACGTAATGTTTTACATTTTCTGTTCCCATTTGAGTTTAACCAATGTTACGGTGTTAACAAAATGCACATGCAACGACTTTAGACTAGACGGCTGATCTTACTCAAGCTTTAAACACCAGATTTAGCTTAGCACATCGTTTAAGGTTGCTACTTCTGCATATTTACAGTACATCAGCTTACTGCATGAAACCTGTTTTTCTTTGTATAGCTCGGTGGTAAGAAGACAATGGCTCATCACTGAAGTTGTTTTAATTTCAGGGCCACAGAGAACATCACCTACAGTACCCAAAAACATGCCCACGCCACAGAGGGTGATGAACACTACGGTCAGGAAGAACCCCAGTCTCGCTCGGAATGGAGGTGGCGATGCTGAGATCATGGAGCTTAATCAACAGGTAGAGTCACTGGGAGGGTAAGGACGTCTTAATCTGCCTTCCAGTGTTTCACGTGAGTTGGGTGATGTATAATAGTTTCTTATAATTCTACACAAGTGCAACTCTATTAACTGATACTTTATCTATTTATCTCAGCCTACTACTCTTTCCTGTAGTCATAGTGTAGCAAATGATTACAATAGTGTATGTCCAATATCCTCATTATAGGTTCAGAACTGTTTGGCCTGTTTTTACTGACCTACATTCCTCAGAATAGATCTACCTCTGCCTGCCCTCTCTCAGTAGTAACAGAAGTCGTCCTTTCCTGTTTTTTTCCCCGTTTCCTTTGCAAAGTTAATGGAACTGAAGTTAACTGTAGACGGTCTGGAAAAGGAAAGAGATTTCTACTTCAGCAAACTGCGAGACATTGAGCTTATCTGCCAGGAACACGAGAACGAGAACAACCCCGTCCTCACTAAGATAATCGACATCCTTTATGCCACAGAGGTATGTCTGGCTATTCCCAGCCCCAGTGTATATTAGAATGGATGGATGAGTGGATAATGATTTGGTTATAGTTGAATGAGTATGACTTCCTATGTTCACACTAGCAAGACAACGCAAACACAAGTCCCATTCATTTTCTATGTATGTGCCTAACCCAGAGCCATGATTTTAGTAAAAGTGACATGAGATTTCATGCAAATCATGTATGACGCAGTAAGGCGGCATATCCAAATAATTGGTTTGAAAGTCCCGTATTCCATAGTGTGATATAGTTCTTCAGTTCCCCGCTCACAACTTTTATTTTTAAAAATAATAAATAATAATAATTATTATTATTTTATTTTTAATTTACAGGTAATTGTTACCAGTAATTATTTCCCGTTTACAGGCTGATGCACAAAAACAGTAGGGAAAAAAAGAAGCAAGCTTTCTTGTCACTCTCATTAAATGTGCATAGGGAAATTACAAAGAAAAATAAAGCTAGGAAGAAAGTAGCAGAGATGTTAGGGGACGGCTCACCATTCCCAGAATGCAATGTGTTGTTTTTGTTTTGAAAGCACATGACTGCTCGCTGTTAGTCCAGTGTGCAGCGAAAATTCACTGTTAGTGATCCCTTCAAACCCACATCCAAAGTTTTCTTCATTCGCATGCCATTCGTGGAAGCTTTGAACAAAATATGGCTTATCTTTTCTTTGCCGCGAGATGGAACCTATAACATTCGGAATAACCATACGAATACGAAATGGAACCGTCGAAAGAATTTAAAATATAGATACTTTAACAAAATTCACGTTGCGATTTAAGATCTATGGCCAAGGATGTCACCGGTTTGTTACGGATTGTTTTTGGAATATCGATGGCATCGAGAATGGTGACTCGTTATTTGGACAGAGGATTCTGGGAAGGGTGAACCGGCCCCTTTAATGCCTCTGATGAGTGTGTGTAGCTGGTACAGTTAGCTTGCTTTGTTACTACTGCTTCTCACTGGAACTAACTAAATGCTGGACACTTCACACCCACATGTGACAACAGTAGTGATCGCTACTTGCCCACAAGAGACAAACAACAAGCAACTCGTTGCTTACTAATGTGAATGTAAGGTTAGAAATCGAGAGAGATAAGACTGTACTCTAATAAATGGCGTGTTTCTCGGAATGCAGGAAGGATTTGCAGCACCAGAAGATGAGGACATAGATGAGCAGCCCCATTTGGACCAGGATGAATACTGAGTGCTCCCTTTCCTTCCCGTCTCTCCTTCCCTTCTTCCCTTTTCTTGTCCCCATTCTCCCACCCTTCTAGCCCCCTTCACTTTGGAATTACTCCCCCATTGCACGCTGTTGGTATCTCGTCCATTACCTCTGTATCTATGGATGCCCCAGTATGTACTAAGTATCTGTTTGTCTACTCCTGCTACAGTTCATGCACTACACCTCAGAGACCCAGTACTACCCGCTTCACCCCCAGACAATAGCATCAGCAGTGATATATCCTAGTCATCTCAGCATGTTTTACATTACGACGTGGAGAATGAACACGAACAAGGCATCAGACACTGAGGGTAGCACAATGGACTTTACACAGTAAATGTTACGACGAGAAAGTATTTTTGAAGAAAAAGCAAAAAAGGATGCTGCCTGGAATGCAGTTTTCGCCTTAGATCTCCTGCATATTTTGTCATCGCTCTGTACTTGCTCTGTTCATTAAGGTCATTCTACAAAATATTTGTTACTGACTTTTTAAGCTAGAACTATCACAACTATAACAATGAAAAATACTGTGAATTCTATCAGTCTGCCACATTTGGATTTGCTATTTTGAGTCTTTTTGGATAAAGCAATTACAAAGATATAATAAAGGAAGTGTAGGAGATGGGGGGAAAAAAGAAAGGGACGTTTTAAAATGAAAAGAAAAAAAAAACAAACAAACCTAAGAAGCCAAACTAAAGAATGTAACAAGTTGCCCTTTTACCATTTAGTTAGTTACTGCATATCTAATGGGAGCATGTGAATGTTATACATGTATAGTGAATGAGTGATACATTTGTATTTTTTTTTTTTTTTTTTAATGGCGCTTTGGTTCAGTTTGATTAATTCAATACTGCTCACCCAGTTTCTAATAATGAAATTACTGTTGGAGTGAAAAGTGGTATTTGATACTAATCAATCAGAACAGTGACACTACTGATCAAATGGCATTTGATTGAGGTTTTGCTGCTAATTTTACTGCAACTGTGAATCTTGACTTACTATTTATTTTATTCTGCTATTGACTAGCATGAGCTGTGTTTTTGTGACTATATTTTATGTTAGGAATTAAGGCCCAGATGTGAAGGAACTGAATGCCATTTGCTAGAAGCATTGTGCTGCCTTTACAGTCTGAATCCTCAGCCATCTGCATCGAGACCGTCTCACTCATACTTGTTTTGTCTACATTTAAAAAATTGGACATGATAGTGTTTGCATAAATTGTTTTGCGTTTTATTGAGTAAATAAACAGTTGTAAAAATGTGCGTCTCCAAGCCTGTTGTTTTGCAGTATATAAAGTCAATGCAATCCGCTATACATTAGAATACGGTTAATTTGATTTGGCTACATTAATGGTTGACTTATTTAATAAATAAGACATCTGGCGTCTTTAGGATATAAGCATTTAACTGATATGGTATAAATGAATTGGCTACAGTCCAACACTTAAATGCAACTAGCAAGAGCTTTAGATGCGCATGCGCACAAGAGTTCCGCCTATTATGGCGACACCATGGACTGCATATACAGTCCAAGTACAGTACACTTACTGTGCAAGTACAAAAACTGTAAATACATAAGGTTATATACTCACTGAGCACTTCATTAGTAACACCTGTACACCTAATCATTCATTCAATTATTAGACCAGGCTACTTTTTTCTGTCCAGTTTTGGTGCCCACTGCATCCTGTTTTCGTTTATAATTCACTCCTGTACTTACCCACTCACACCGCAAGCTTCCAAAAAGTATTTTAAAAAGTCGCGTAAAAGCCGGATTATGTTTTCCAGGCTGTTTAGCTGGGAGTCGATCACAATAAGAATCGATTCTTCGATTCCAGGTAACTGTGAATCAAGAGTCGATTCCAAAGCTTTGGACTCGATTCCACACAGTGTCTGTTTCGCCTGCAGTCGATGAGCATTGGTCTGAACAGAGGTTTGTATAGATAAATGGGCATTATTAACAGTGACCACGGTTAAAACATTAAGTATTCCCACCAACTTACAAGAAAAACAAAAACGAAGGCAGCTAAAAATACCGTTGTGCAAGTGGTATAGGCCTACTGGTCTGTTTAATAGCGTGTAACAACACTTTCCACAGACTGAAAATTATAACGACTCATGAGTGCCCTCTATAGGCGTAGTGTGGTCTCTGCAATCATTTAAGACTGGATGGCGAGTTCACAATAAGATGCAGAGATATTTAGACACGTTCAGATTTATTGTTGAACCCAATCCTACTATTCAAATATTAAACTCATTGTTCAGATGTACACAGTGATATACTGGCTTTTAATTGGCGCCTATTAGTTTGAGTTTTCCACCGACAGAACACATTAGGCTGACATAACGTGTATTTGGGTTAAAACCATTCAGTTCAAGTGACCAGTTAAAGTAGCTATTAACCATAATGAATATTTTTTACTGGGCTATAAGAATTATCAAATAACTAGACCTCTTTTCTGTTTGAAACACATAACATCAGCTCGAAGCACGTGAATAAAATAGAATCGACACTCTGAATCGACTACATCGATTACTAGTACTTAGAATCAGAGTCGATTCCTAAATCCCTAGAATCGAACAGCAGCAGTTAGCCTACCGCTTAACGAAAGCTAATTTGTGTAAATTGATTGTATTTTGCGCATGCGCAGCAGAAGGCGCACAGGTGAATAGTAACCCTGACAAACGGTTCTTCCTGTCTTGTAGAGCGTCGAGGTCGCGTTTGAACAGGAAAGATATTAGCTAACCTAATGGAACTTAGTTATTGCTTGTGAGGTTGGTAAATAATATCAAATTGATGCTTCAGCCTGTGGTTTGTGCTAAGAAGGTAAGAAGTAGAGTATGTTTTTTTCCCAAAAGCTAGTGCTAGCGGAAATATACTAGCCCTATACTATACTATGTTTAATAAGCGAAACTCATGTGGGGCTTCACTTTCTTATTTATTAAGATGTAAGAAATAAACCACCATGAATTTGGTGTTTTATTATTACATGCTGGACATTTCTAAAACCTCCTCACAGCACTATAACCACATGCTATGAGCTATGAAGTGTTTATTTTCTCCCAAAAGTTCCAACCTCAAAATAAAATTGGACTACAGGTTGCACAGGCTGTGGAGTGGAGGAGAAGGACATTGCTTGCGTTTGGATTTCCTTAAAAAAAATGTGTCTCTGTCCTGCAGTGTGCCCTCACCAAGCATGCCACAAATCCTAGAGGAAAGTAACAGGTTTACATTGTCCATTAACCTGTGCACACCTCCATCACAAGGTGTCGTCCTTAAAAGGCGTCACTTCCAGCATGCACTTGTCTCTGGTACTAAGACTGCAAAAAGGTTTGCTATGTTGTTTTTTTTTAATATATTACAAAATGTTTAAAATGAAATTGGAACCCAAAATTTCTCATTAGCTTACCCCTTGCAGGATGGGCAGCAATGACGAAATGGAAAATCCTGACACGAAGTTACCACTCATGAATACAGCTGGTAAGTTTGTCTTTTACGTTCCAAATATATGCACCCATTGCTAAATATGTGCCAAATATTCTAGACCACTGATGTGTCTTTAGAAGTGCTCGTTCGGTTGCATCGAGACAAAAGCGAAGCTTTTAAGGGTAGTGTACTGTTTGGAAAATGTAAATGCGTTTGTGCTGTGTCGTGTGGACTAGCCTATCCAGAGTTTGTAGTGTAGGTGAGGATGGCGATGTAGCCTGTGGTTGTGTCAAATATTTGAATAACGACGCCCTTTTTTAAAACAGGCCCGGTTATTGAACCGAAGAATTCCAATAAAGAAGAACTGACGTTGTATGTGTATGCACAGACTTCACGAAAGTTTCGTATGAGGGATCAGGTACTAGGAAAGATGAAAAAGGGTTTCAGAGTGCACTGTTTATTGCTTCCGGTCCAAGCAACAATCATTCTTGTTTTCATTTTAGTAGTTTCGTTTGTATCCTTCTCTGTCATGTATTGTGATGAACATGTGTGTTTCTTTGCAGAATGGATACCTTATGCCAGAAAAACACATGGCAAGGACACCAGCCTCATTACCTGCATCACATATGGAAGGGCATAGCAAGCTTACTCTCAATGTCAGAAGTCTTAAACTTGGAACACTTAACATTAATTTCAGAGGGCCTGTCACAGTGAGTCTTTGGCCTTTTCAGATTTTAAGGCTTTACTGTAGCACCATCCTGAGTTACAGTTTCTGTGCACAATTCATATCTGTCTGGGTTCCACTGGCTTCCTTCCACCTCCTAAAAACACACTGGCAGCTGGAATAGCTAAGCTAAATTGCCCTGTGTGTGTGTGTGTGTGTGTGTGTGTGTGTGTGTGTGTGTGTGTGTGTGTGTGATGGATTGGCATCCTATCCAGGGTGTATTTCTGCCTCACACCTAGTGTTCCTGAGATATTATAGGCCTATTTGTCCAGGAAATAGAGGTTACTCATGATGAGTTAATTTATATTTCTTCAGCTAGTGGGATATTTGCTGCTGCAAAGAAATGGTTAACCACTAACTATTCTGTGTTTCCTTTGCAGTTTTCAGTGGACTATGTTGAGATTGCAAATGAAGGTATGAGCCACATTATGGATGGTGTAATGTGGAAAATGGTTTGCCTACTCAGGCTGTTAAGCAGTCTTAATATAGTCTTCTCTCATCACTCGGTAATGAGTATATTTTTGCGTCATCAGTTCTGCCCTTGAATTCAAAGGGACTGCTATTGACCTTTGACAATGTAACATCACATTATTATTATTAATTTCATATGCACTGGTTGTAATTCTGTTACTTGTATAGCCTCAGGTTTAAAATTCACTAACGTTATTTTTGCCTTGAAGCCTCTGTGACCTGTGTTGTCGTGTTTTTTTTTAAAGTGCGAATTGAGGCATTCGAGCTCACCAGCTGTGAATGGTGCAGGGGACATAGACTGCCGGCTCTGTTTCTGCAAATGACTGATGTAGCACGTTGGCACCTGAGAGAAAAGCTTGCCATGTCTACAGATATGGGGAAGCGGGTTGGCCGTCAGAGCAAGAGTTAGTAGCCAAAAGTCTTTTTACACTTCAGTTTCTTCTTCATTTTTTGGCCCTGATAATAAATCTATTATGAAATGACGCATTTATTTTTGGAGAGGGAAAAAAACCACGTTTTACGTTTTACTTTTCCGTTCCTATCTTGGTGCGCAGAAACATCATCTTGCTTCTGGTTATTGCTCCAATGCTACAAGAGAAGTAGCTGGTGATTTAATTTAAAAACACTGGAGCATTGCTTTAAAGCCTAAATAGCAGCTTCAGTGTAAGACCAAAATCAGTGTAATTATAACAATTATAGAAAACTATTCTTTTCCCCTGTCAGATCAACAAGAAAAGTACCTCCTCATTTTTTTGGAGAGTTTGCCAACGGTGCTGGAGGAGACCACACTAGAAGAAATATTCACAGAAATTGGCCGGCTTAAGAATTTACGCAACTTCTTTGTCACAGTCACATGTGAAGAAGCCAGGGACAGACTAATGGCACATACTCAGAAGGTGAGTTGAGCAACTTCAAGCAAGTTATTCCTTTATTTTTGTGAAGGTAATAGCAAAAGCTAATATTAGTACCGTGACCAAGTGCAAGGAGTCTATATATATTTTAGTGGAACTTTAGACAGTTTGTTAATTTAGAAGATTTTGATAACCAGAGGATAATTTACAGTATATGTCTTTTCTTTGTGTTGGGGTTAGGAGATCTTCTCGCTTCCCTTCTCTCCCACTAGTATTCAGAGTGAGGTAACAACCCTGAGTGTCTCAGACAGTGAAGATGATGATGACGCCCTGATGGAGTGCCAATCCTCGCACACTCAATTAACCAAAACGTGAGTGGTTTTAGTTGATGATATTGCTTTGATGTGCTTCTGGTAGCAGCTCTAGAAGCTTTTGTTTTCCAGCCTGGTCATGTACCCACCTCCTCCAGCTAAGGGTGGCTTTTCCATCACTAAGGAAGACCTCTGTTGTCTCAACGAGGGTGAATACCTAAATGATGTGATCATTGATTTCTATTTGAAGTAAGTGCTAATTCTAATGTTTTTTGGTTTTTTTTCCAAAGAAAAGAAGAAATTTACTTTCCTGTAAATTTTTGTGTGTCAGATATTTGGTCTGTGAGAAGTTACAGAAGGAGGATGCTAACAGGTGTCATGTGTTCAGCTCCTTCTTCTACAAGAGTCTCACTCAGAGTGACCTGAAGGAGGATCTAGATAGCACAAGTTTATCGTAAGTCTGAAATCCGTAGTCCATACAATTATTAGATTCTCATGTAGTCCCAAATATTATGTTGGCCAACTTCCCCATAGTATTCAAGAGAAGAGGCATAACCGGGTTAAAACGTGGACGAGGCATTTGGATCTTTTCAAGAAGGACTTCATTTTTGTTCCAATTAACCAGTCGTGAGTTCTGCTGTTCCCTTTCTTTTTCCATAAGTAACTTTCCACGTAATGTCAGTGTCGGATTTGATGTAGCCTTTTCAGTTGTTATTATTATATATTGGCTAATTCTGTTTGATCTCAGGGCTCACTGGTACCTGGCTGTTATCTGCTTCCCCGGCCAAGCTTCACACTGCTCCATCGTGGAGCCTTGTGAGAATAAGAAAGAGGAGAGCTCAGTAGTGTTCATTCCCAGTTCACCTTTTTCAAACCCCATGTCCCTTTTCTACAGACACCAAACATCTGAGCAGGTTTCTAAGTGGAGCACATCTGAAGGTAACAATAAACTCAACGCTGATTGGTTATTCATTTGTATTTGAACACCCAGCAGTGATCATGCACATTTAATGGGCCACTGTGTAGGATTTAAAGGGGAACTATTAGTGGAAATGGAGTATATATTCCATTATAAACTTATGGAATTCATAAGTATGTACTCATTAGTGTATAATTACCTGTAACTGTGTTTTTGTAAGCTTAGAATGAGCCCTTTATATCTACATGGAGAGCGGGTCCTCCTCTGCGGAGCTGCCATGTTGTGACGCTACAGTAGCACAAAACGGACAAACCTCTAGTGAGTGCCTTCTGTGGATGGTGAAGAAGAATTAAGAAGAATCAGTGTTTGCTGGTGTGGTTAACAAGTTTGAGGGCCCAAATTTTGAAAAATGGAGGATCACACTTATTATTTAGCACAGAAAAACAAGGGAGCGTGAATGTAAGCACTCGGACGTACGCTACAGGCACTTGACAGCCACCGTACATTTTAATTCATGCTTGGAAAGGGAGGAGTAAAGCAGCCCTGACACTCGCAAGAATGTTGGCTACGAACAGGTCTGAACCAAGGAGTGTGTGGGTCAGAGACTGGTTGACCAGAAGAGTGTAGACAACATGATCAGCTGTTGACTGAAATGTTGAGCCACTTCTGGTGAGCCACTGCGTGCCGTGTGGAAACTGTGCGTAATGTATGCACAGCATGTGTGCGCCAGTACGTGCCACTGCACTCCACAGGTATTTACATTGTCAAAAAATTCCCAGGCAATGGCAACTAGTGACACTCAGTAACGCGCAGTAGCTGCGAATTGGTTGCACACAAGTTGCGCATTAGCCATGCCTCAAAATGTTGTTGTGCCAAATTTTTTTAAATATTCAAAAGCCCCGGCACCCATTGGCACACATACACGCACTTGACATGAAGCTCAATGAAGTTCCACTCACTCTTTCACGACTAGTTCCCTCATTGGCACGTGTCTCTTCGTACAACGTCCGCGTGCAAGTGTCCGGGTTGTTTGAAGGAGGGGCATTCAGGTGGTTGAATCCTACATAGTGGTCCTTTAAATGTGGTGGAAAATGATACTTGATTACACCATATTAAATATGCTTTTATCCCCTTCTACCGATCTGATATCCATTCAATAACTGATATTGAAATAATAAAAATAGGGCAGAAGGCACATTGGGTTTATTTCCAATGATAGAAAATTGGTAAAAAATGTCATTATTATATCAGATGACCTACTCAAAATTAGTCACATTGTAATGGGTGAATCTGAATTAAAACGTAACCTCTATTCTTCTATAAATCACGTACAGTACACAAGCTGTGCATCGACCTGTGATCAGTCAATAGCTACGATTTGTGGTGAAATGTACAAGCCGACACGACAAGCTTAAGTGTCATTCCTGAAGTTATGGCGCTTTCGGCCTCGGTAAACCTGCCATGTAGGCATTGTTGTTTTTCCATGTCATCGAAAAAAGCTCTTTTGACCGTGTTTGCTTTTATGCCCCTTAAAACAGCAATTTGTTTTGCTAGAGAACATAAGATATGTTCTAATTATGTTTTTCAAATGTATTCTTTCACATCAAAATTGATAATCATTTATGAGTTGGAGTTACTTTCAAGCTGATCATACAAATCAAAAGGCGGCCCAAAAACCAACACTTAATAAAGTAGTAATGGGCTGAAGCGTTACACTCCTCCCAGTCTTTACTTGGTGTTTGTTCTAGATGAGCTGGACAAGGGGTTCTGCTTTGTCTCAGATGATGACCTAGATGATGAATTTCAGGTAATTTGATAAACAACATCTTGGTTCCATAGTTGTGTGAACTGATATCGGAGCTGGCTATGCTATTACTAAATTTTTAATACCTTTTTTTTTCCCCCTTAGTTTAATGAAACCAGCAGAGATGCATTCAAAACAAGTGATACTTCTTCTAAACAGTGAGTATGATGCTCAAGTCTCTTGTCTGTCTATGACGTACCTTTCAGTTTCAAAGTAGGATTCTGTCGTCTTAAAACTGCGGTTTATTTTGAGCCTACTAGTCATCGTATTTTGTGCGTATTCTTTTTATCTGTAGGCCTTGCATTCTTATTATGGACTCTCTCCTCTGTGGTGCTAAATCAACAGTGGTGAAAGTACTACAAGAGTAAGTATTTTCAAGTAATCTGACTGATTACGTGCGTTGTTTTTGTAATCAGCTTTTTCATGTACAGATGTGTGCCGACTGTTTTCTCCCACTCCTGCCTGCTTGCAAAAGAATTCAATCCAAAGTTAGGCCACTTCCGTCTTTTTGTTTGCCATAGACGGAATATCATATTTCATCAGCACCCCCATTTTTTTAAGTACAAATTTTGTTATAGATATTTATTTTATGAATCCTGTATTGGTTAGTCAATACAAAAATATTTTAGATTTCCAAACATTACATTTCAGAAAATATAACTTGTATTTGAAAAACGTTTGTATGTCAGTAAAGAAAGCAACATGTATGAGAGCGCTTTTCAGATAAAAAAATAAAAATCATAATGAAGGCAAAAGGATTTTGCCTGCAAAAAGCAAATGCGACCGTCTCCAGAAGGACTGTGGCAGATTCTCCAACACAGCTCGTTTCCTTATAAAGCTGTGCACATTGTACATATTTAAGAAAAGCAAAGGGTCGTCGCACCAAATATCTTCTAAGCAAAAAGATTGAATGCCATTGTTTTTGAAGTCATCTTTCCAGAATTTCTTTGTGGGTACCTAAGACTAATTATTATTTATATATGAATTGTAATAAAAAAAATAAGTATCGCTGATCAGGATAAAGCGTTTACTGATGTTAAGCAATCTGCCTCATCCAGTACGTTTCCACATAATGAACATGGCCTTTCTTTATCTGTTGAGCTTCATAGCTGAATGTCCTCTTGCACCTGCATAACAGTAAAATAAATAAATAATACATATCGTACACTATATGGACAAAAGTTTGTGACCTAACCAAAACATGTGCTTGTTAGACATCCTGTTCCAGATTTAGTCCCCCTTATAATAACCTCTACTTTTAAGAGAAGGCTTTACATGAGATTTTGGGGCGTGGCTGTGGGGATCTGTGTCCATTCAGCCACATGAGCGTTAGTGAGGTCAGACACTGAAGTCGGGTGAGGAGTCCTGGGGTGCAGTCAGTGTTGCAGTTTATCCCATAGGTGTTCAGTTGGGTTGATCTCGGGCAACAGTTTGGGGAAGGAAAACAAACTGGTTTCGTGGTCAGGTGTCCACAAACTTTTGACCATATAGTGTACAAATTATTTGCATGTGTGTTGGTATGTTGTATGCCTGTGTATTTGTGTGTCATAAATTTAAAAAAGGTATTTGGAGATGGAGTGGCGAGAGAGAAAGGGCTCTTTGTGCAGTTTTGGGAAACGGGCCATGAATGGATGGAGTGTGCAGGTCCCACAGCAGGATAATCATACTGACTGTGGAGTTTATGTTTTGCAGTATGTGGAAAGCTTTATCACGGTAAGTATGGAACAAGTGGTTATATCTTTGTCAATGTGATGGAGAGCAGCTTGATTATTAAAGGTCTGACATATACTGTACTTAGACTTGGCATAATATGTCTCGAATGAATAACACCATACTGTGGGCAGTATTTCAGTTTCTTTGATTTCTCATGAAGTCCTGAGTCTTTTAATATATTATTTCTAGAACCCACCAAAGACTTTCCATCCTGCCATGGATCTGAAGGACTGGTTTCCACAGAGGCTTGTGAAAAAAAAGCGGGAAAGAATCAAGCAGCTTATTTTTAGACTCCACCGTCAACAGCAAGCTGAACTTGGAGAATGAGTGCCTCCTTGAGATCCTCTTCGATATTGCAAACGTAAACCCAGGCACTTAGCTCAGCTTTCCAAAGTCTGTTCTGATAGAATAATTTTGTTTTCTGTATTTATACAAAGAAGAATTTTGTTTGTAAAGAGTTGCAAAATAAAGTATTTAATTAAATTCTAGTTCGTTTATCGCTTTATATTTTCACATTTCCCTTCTACCCTGGTTCAATTGAATCCGATATGGTGTTTTTCTTCTACTTTGAGAAAACGTGCTGAAGTTAAGATGGAGTCGACCATGCGCTGCTGATTCTGATTAGGTTTTTAATGAATTATTAGTAATCCTAGCCTCTTTAGGGTTATACAATTGCTCTGTAAGTAGACCAACATATGGAATGTCTGGAAACCTGAGCCTAATGCATGAGTCAGGATTCACTGTAACCAGTATTTCTGTTTGTTATTTTTTTTTTAGAAAGACGTACGTGAATGTTCATTTACGATGCTCTCACATCGTATCCTCTGTCTGTGAGCAGCTACAAATTTACTTGATGTGTTAATACATGTCATTAGCTTCTACCTTTTAAGACAAGCATTGAACACCTGTTGTGATGTTAGGTGATAAATTATAAATATCAGTGCTATTGAAGTCCTGTTGTATGCAGTTCACTATATTGCAGATTTGAATGCTTGTGTGTGAAACCCTTTAGATCTGATCAGTTTACATTCCTTGTTGATTACCCTCAGCATTCATTTTGTTTTCACAGATACAGGCTGTAGTGTAAGAGAATCAGGGTGGCTCTGGAAAACTGATAGGAAAGTCAGCATGAGTTTCTCAGTGTGTTAAATTTGCCTAAGAGCATGAGGGTCAAACAGAAGTGTACATACAAGAAAGCTAGGACTTTCGGTATAGTAATGCCCCAGCAACTTGTATGGTGTATGTTTATTCGGGATAACCGCAGTCTGGCACATGTATCTGTTTTGTTCTAAGCTACAATGGGAGAAGTGTGCAGCATGGAAAAACAAGGTCCAGTGTAAACATGTAAAGCTCGCTTTTACAGCCATCCATTGCTAAGTAACCTGATGCAGTTGCAAATGGAGGCAGGTATCAGGTGTCCTAATTAGATTTACAAACAGAGTTGCTATTCAATAGAGTATTGGGTTTCTACTTCAGGAATACTTCTAAAAGTTTTAAATTTCAACCATCTTAAAAAATTCATGAATCTCCGATTTGCATTTGTGTCACACCTTCGGCTGAAATGATGATGCCAAACGCTTTTGCACGGTCACACTGCACGCGCTGAAATAGTGCACGCACAAACAGCACTGATGGGGCAAGTTTCTGCCACAATTATATATTCGAGTAGTTTAAGGGTCGTTCATGGTTAATATTTTTAGCATTTCAAAGAGTGAAGCTACTTCCTGATTGCGCTGCGCTTTAAGATGTTTTAACGCTGACCGGTGTAGTGCTGCTGTCGGAGTCGCGCGCGCTTCCCGCTGACGTCACCGCGGCTTCTCTTCTCAGGAGCTCAATCCCGAGAGAGAGAGAGAGAGAGAGAGGGAGAGAACCGGGGAACCGGTGAGCTCTGTCAGCAGGACATAACGCCTTTCACTAGTCAGAAGCGCATCCCAGCACACTCTCTGCTGAAGAACCTACCCGTAATGTGAGTATGCTGTCTTTGTTATACTCTCGCTCGCTGCTCTCTTTGCCCTTCACTTCCAGAGCTGTGTAACTGGCTTGCTAAATACCGCTGGTGAAGCTTGGCGAACATTTCATTCCAGCGCGCTGTGAAAGGAGCTAACATGCTAATATGACTCCTTTGCTTGCTACTTTGTCGAAATGTGAAGTTCCCAGAAAACAAAAGTTGTGTGTATAATAGAAACAAGTAACTACAAGGCTAGGGATAACTCCTGATACACTATGGCGGGTCTGTCAGAGGAGTTCTTGTTATTGTAACCGGTTGTTGGAGCTCTTTATACGTCAGCGCGTGCCTAAATAATGTACATGTAACGGATTACGGGTAGTGAAGAGGAGTGATGAAGAAGAAACAAACTGCATGCATCCTGTATGCGTCATTAGATTTATGGAAAAGTATGTTCACAATGCTGATACGGTGTGTGTATATAAATATATATATGTATACACGATTTGTGTGTGTGTGTGTATAAATTATAATAATTTCAAGGTGTGATAGTAATGCAACTGTTCTCGTTACATCTGCAGTAGTTGCATTGAACGACCTGTGCAAGTTGTTTTTTTTTTTTTTTTTTTTAGTTTACTTTACATAGCTCTAGGCTATACCTTCTCTGACAGATAAATCTTGAAATGCAGGGTAACCAAAGAGATCTCATCTAGGCTATTTCACTCGCTATTTATACACTCGGAAAGAATAAGAATGACTTGAAAGCAGTGCATCCTGTTAGGTTAGTGCAGATATCACAATGTGTTTTCCATATCCCCTGCCTGAGTATGGAGCAGGAAGTTCGGGAGGGGGTGCAGGGGAGGATGCTTTAAAAGCTGTGTGTGTGTGTGTGGTACAGGAAACTTTTTCTCGCCCTTTGACCCCACGCGGTCTCCATGAGCAACCACTGTATTGTACCCACCAGGGATCGTTCAGATTGTTTTCTCATTCCTGATAATCATGAGTCTCGTCTCATCAACCCTAAAAAAAGAGCACGGTTGAATATCTTACCTGAGCCTGCTGACGGGGTTTAACTGCTGAAGCATGAGTAAGCCGTTTAATACACACTGTCCATGGACCGTGCACGAAGACAGCATGAGCTGTTGAACATGGGATAAGGAACATTAAAATGATTATATAACCTGAGAAGTGTTAAAAAGTTGTTATATATCTTGTAGAGATGGTATGAGCTTTTCCTGACCTCTTATTGTCCTCTGTAATTGTAACAAGTTGTGGCTAAGGATTGTTTTTTATACATATACTTACAAGTTACACATCCACCTAAACATGTACGAGAGATGCAAAATAAAAGAAACAAAGTAATTGTGCTGTAATGGAGACATTGCCACTATTGAAGTGGCATTGGTGTTGTCTGTAACTATTTGGTTACAAAAACCCCAACTACAATTAATACTGTTATTGCTCATGACATTAAAACGGCTTTAAGTCACTGTTTATGTTTGGTTTTAAAATGCGTCTTGGGTGATCAGATCACAAGTGGACAGCACTAAATAAAAGTGTAAATGATGACCAATAGATGGGATGTGATAGACGCTTGTGTAAAAACGATATGTCTTAGCTGTCTGCTTGTGACCTGATTGCCCAAAACGCATTTTAAAACCAAGTGTAAACAGGGCCTAAGATTCACCATTGTTGGCTTAACTATGGATTTTATTAAAGGTGGTTTGAACATTGCTGTCTGCTCAGACATCTGATACATGTTGGCTTTATGTAAGGTTCATCCTGTTAGGCCATATGGGGGCTCACTTTTGTTTGAACATATTTTTAAAAGTATAGTGTAGAGGCATGCATGGAGCTGGTTATCCCGCTCCAGTCCACTCCTGAAACCACTCTGACCAAAGCCACCCGCTCACACGGGCACTCGCTCCTGAAATAACTTTTATTTACACCCGCCTGCCTGACGAGCTGATTTGTCTCGATTTCTACAGTATAAACAAATTAGTCATTTAAACCACAATGACCATGACCACAATTAAGCACGTCATTCATTCATTCATCTTCAGTGACTGCTGTATCCTGGTCAGGGTTGCAGCGGATCCAGAATTTATCCCAGGAAAATAGAATGGTAGGGAGGAAGAGACACATCCTGGATGGGATATCAGTCCGTCGCAGGGCAGCACACACTCGCAAACATTCACACTTAAAGGCAATTTAGAATAGTCAGTCATGACTGTTCATGACAGTCATATTACTGTCATGTTTGAGGACAGTATGGAGTGGGATGGAAACCGGAGGAAACCCACGGAGACGGACAATAATCCAACATCCAGTGAACTCATGTAAATGAATATGACTTTTCTTTATCCCACAAGCTTCATATCTGACCGCCACTTCTGCAAGATTTCTGTCTCCTGGGATCCCACTCCCAATGCACACCTCCAGTATTCTGTTCTGGCTGGTTCTCATTGGGTGTTTCTTTTGTGGAGAAGATGTTACTCTTAAGCACACTATTATTTACATTTACATTTATGTCATTTGGCAGATGTCCTTATCCAGAGCGACTTGCATACATACATTTTATACAAGTGAGCAGTGAAGGTTAAGGGCCCAGCAGTGGCAGCTTGGCGGTGCTGGGATTTGAACTCGCGACCTTCCGATCACTAGTACCACTGAGCTACCACTATACTGTCTTCAGTAACGCCTCCGTCTGTCTTTACAGTCCTTGTCTCCAGTTAAGAGGAATAGAAGTAGAGGAAGACACATTTATTTTGTTATGTATACGTTGCGGCACAGTGAAATGATTTTCTTCACATATCCCAGCATGTTAGGAGGCTGGGGTCAGAGTGCACGGTCACCCACTACTGCCCCTGAATACAGCCATAAAGCATGTGTGCGGTTGCTTTTATTTACTATATTTGCACATATCCTGTTGCAAAGGCAAAATAGCGAGATAAATAGACAGATAAGTAAGTAAATAAAATATATGCAAAAGCTTTGCTTTCCTGTCTCCAACTGTTGCGTAGTGTAATTCTCCAGGCAGGTCCTCAGGCAAATTTTACAGTAGAGTCATTTGAATGAAATATTACTGCTTGTAAATACGGCCTGTAAGGATGCATTTTCATGTGTTGTAGGAAGCATGTTTGGTCGTCAAATACCTGGATTTCACCTGTCGGGTTTCTTTAGGTAGAACCTGGTTCCTTCTCTTTAACATATCGCATCATGCTTGGTGAATTTTGAACCTGTCTTATCTCTGAGAGCACCCGAAAAAAAACAGACTGTCTTTTACCTATTTCCTTAAGTTACATTCTAACAACATATAACTGCCCAGTCAGTGTCGCATCTGATATATTACATGTAATAAACTGCAGGATTATGAGTTAAAGTAAATTTTTGCCTGTCATATTGGCCTATATTTAGGGCTACTGTCTTGTGTAGTAACATTTCTACATATTTATAAATCACTCTAGCTGTCTGTAGAGAGAATTAGATATAGCCTCAATGTCTTCACAGTCAGTCCGGATAAAGGAATCTAATTTGCACCAGTTGTGTAACAGTAGTTGTGTATAGACAAGTAAGTCTATACACTTAAAGGTACCAAACTGAACTACTCCTTGGTGTTGAGGTGGTGCCATCAAGGGTACGCATTGTTTATACTGTTCATATGTATCATTAACCTGGGAAGGCATAAGTGCTGTCTCTTTAACCAGCTGGTTAGAACTGGTCCTTAATGTCCATTTATGTATGTTAAATAATTTTTAAAGGTGAACTGTATTCATGTTTCCAGGTGAAAGATACATATTAAATGTACCATACATGTGTGTTTGATAGTATAGATGTTTTTACAGGAGATGATACGTTACATAAGCCACTACACAATTATATGTTCAGATTAAGAAAAAGAAGTGTATTGTTGTTTTGGATTAATATCTGGAATCCACTATTAGTTCCCAAGGTCTGAGGAAAAACTGTTGGCACCATTTGGTTATTTCCTGTTACAGCATTTACATGCACATTATCATGTCAGTTTAGCCTATAACACAAGGGATGTTTAATATCTGAAGATTCCAGTGGGTTTTTTTTTTATTATTTTCAGGTGTCTTGTCAATCTGTCTGTCTGCTCAGAATCTACCAGTTTGTTTTGGTGAGGCATCCAGGGAAGACCCGAGTCATTCAGGAGCCGTTCTGCTCCAAAACCTTTGTTCTCCTGGGCTCACTAACGACCCGAGTGACGTTCAGTCCATTAGCACAGATGCAGTTTATGCAGAGCAGACAATGAGTTCATTTATCATGCTGAGTTAAGTGATGCCTAACAAACTGAGAACTGAGCCACGGGAATCGCTCGTGGCAAAAGCCTCCAGCATGCAGTGAATGTAGATGGTAGCATTTGCTATGGATCGAAACGAGAGCATGGATCAACCTGGCCTTGAGCGAACACCTGACCTCTGAGATGCCTGTGTCTTACTAATATATCCCTAGTAGATTACTTCCACAGGGGATTTTTAAAGCTTGGTCTCTGGAGCTGGTTAATGTTCTCTGTGGTAGACTTTTCATTACAGTGCTTAGAATGTAATGTAAACAATGTCACTTTCTTGCAGTCCCATAATATTCTGCAGTTCTGTTTATGAATGCTCTCATTATTTTATTTCTGCTGTCTGGTGATGCGACTCTTTATTCTTATTAGAAAATAGCACTGTTTGTATCTATTGTTTCTGTAATCCAAATTTACTTTTTATTTTGGCTACAACCATTAACTGCTTGCACTTTACCTGACATTAAATGTCCTAATTTACCCCCCCCTCCTGATTTTCTGTGCTTTGTAGAGCTGGTGTCTAGTTGTGGAGTGCAATGGATGATGGGAAGCCTGTGTGGGGACCCCATCCTACTGATGGGTTCCAACTGGGGATGATCGTAGACATCGGTGCTGACACACTCACTATTGAACCCCTCAGTCACAGGGGCAAGGTAAAGTCAGCAAACAAAAACCTATAACATGTTAACTCGCTTATCATGGACGTGCAGTGCGTAAACTGTACTGCAAATATTCATGAAAATGTGATCTTTTGAACATGCTTTATTAGGAATAAATCAAATGAGTAGTCAGGATCTGTCGTTTAATATACAATTTTTAATGACATGGCACTCATCTATAAGGTAATCATACAAGACATGCCGTATAGGGCATTTTTAATAATAGCACCATTTGTGAAACATCTAGAAATGCATATATTTTGTTTACTGAAGGAGCTATCCAGAATAAAGGAGTACGGCAAATGAGCAAACTGGTTCAGCCCTGTGCTGTATAAGGGTGTCGCTTGCAGAGGTAGTTAATAATAAATGACTCCTACCTGCAGCAGGTGTGCAGCTCATGTTACGCTCAGGTTGGGTTCATTAGAAGAGTAAGCCACCTGGGTTTTAGCCATCCCCTTAGAGAATCAGCCTGTGCTACTGTGCTGCAGGCAAAGGCTTCGGCTTATACTAACAGTGACATAAAACTGATTACGCTTTTGTTACTTTGCCTCAGTTCTGTCAGATATTAAATATTTTTTTCATCTCACATTGGAATATTTTTGTATTATCACCAAGCAGTCTCATGATCTGTTTCTTTGTCAGATCTATTTTTTAATCTGGGACTGAGATGGTGCTCAGTGGAACTGAAAACTTTATACTAAGATGGGATGAGCTCATGGGTTGTTTTCTTATAAGAAAAGGAGCGCCTCCATGTTACTGTTGACCTCCATAAATAATGTACTCTTGTGATGGACGGACATTTGATGTGTCCCTTGTGATATGCCTTAAAGATTGTCTCTCAGAACCCTCGCGCCACATGAATTATCCGCTTCACCACTATTTGTTGTAGTTTTCTCCATGTCTAATTAAAACAGACTTCCAAACAAACGTGCTTACGTTCCTGTTACAGTGTTGCTAATTAAGTAATTATGTTAGGAAACGTTAGCTGTCTGCCTGTCTGTCTATCTAAACCCCTTTTTCTCTCAATTCTCATCAATACCCTTTCCCACAACTAGCTACCTGCCTTATATAAAGTAACACCTACCAGCCAGGGATGGTGAGGGCTAAAATACATTTTCTTTTCAAGACCTGAGCAGTTCTATCAATGTATCTTTTGCTCACACAACATTGCAGCATTGCTGAACACGCTTATAGAACAAAGCTAACTGCTCTCTTGCACATAGATGAGCTCACAGATGCTTACAGTTGGCTGTAGTGTTTGTCTGATCCACAGGGAAGAGAGCACCTGCATCTTCCCAACCACAGAGTTAGGGCCTCTTGGACTCCTGACCATGGGTGGCTAGGACATCTTCCGACGATAATGTGATCGCTTTTTTCTTTTGTGCCACTCAGGAGCCCATTAGCACAATTTTATAAAACTGTGAAGTTTTGTTTCAGGTTCTTGGAACTAACCATTAATTAACATGAATGTAAGAAAATGCCTCATATTTATAGAAATTGATCTGAGAAGCAACCATTTTATGTGTTGTTCTTCAGTTTACGGGTCAAGTATTCAATTAAATCTGTGAAGTTATTGAACCATTAGTAATTCTTGAAGATTTTCCAGGAAGGGGGCAGGGTAATAAAAGCTATTGATGTTCTGTGTGAATTTCCAGACTTTCCTGGCTCCCATTAGCCAAGTCTTCCCAGCAGAGGATGATGTCAACAAACATGTAGAGGACAACTGTAAGTTGTGACATTCAGGCTATTGTGATGTATGCCAAGATTCATGCATTAATATGATTGTGTGATTCATCATATTTTGCTTTATCTTTAGGTTCTCTTATGTACTTAAATGAAGCCACCCTCCTAAACAACGTACGAATACGTTACAGTAAAGACCTGATCTATGTAAGTCGGATTACTTTCACTTCTCCATTAACTCTTGCCATATGTCCCCTAAAGCTGGTTCGAACTCTCCGGTAATGTATAGAAATGTTAGCATTTTGAAATACAGTAAGTGTCTTATCCTTTTAGATTCAACTATATGCAAATGTTTTTGGCAGTTGTAAAATGCAAATCCATTTTCCACTGAATCATCTGTTTTTATCAGGAATACAGTTGTTTTAACAAAAGAAAATGACAGGTTTTTAGTCTCTGGCAGTAAAATGTCCATTTAGAATGACCATGTATGAGGATCGGACATATGCTGTTGAAGATGGGCTTGTGGTCCTGCGTTTCCTCATAAAAATGGCCTCCCCATAGCCCACAGACCTGCTGTCAGTGCTGTGTGTGTCATGTCAAGTGTAGAGGTTCTGCCCTGCTGTGGCTGCCCATCTCGGATGACCTGGCTAAAGCAGCCCAGACACTATCGGGTTGCCTGTTGCACTTAATTAGGTCCTGCGAGGTAGCACTAAGCAGCGTGGCAAGGCTAACCTGACAGCCCTGAATGGCAGCAGGTGGAGAGTAGCCCGTTTGTGAGAACTCCACTGTGAAGGCTTCCCTTAGCAGCCCATTAGTGGTCAATTGATTGTTCTCTAAATTCCAGATTGTTGTGAAAATGAAGATGTCAGATAGCCAGTAGGTTTTCTTATTTATCCCTTCAGTATCCATTGCCTTGTAGTTCATTTATATACTGCTCTTTACCTTGTTTTGTTTCTTCCAGACATTTGTGGCTAACATCCTGATTGCTGTGAACCCTTACTATGACATTCCTAAACTCTACGCCCCCGAGACCATCAAGAGCTACCAGGGCCGCTCTTTGGGAACGCTCCCACCTCATGTTTATGCGATTGGTGAATGTTTGATATCATAAAAAAACAGTTTATTTGAAATTGAGAATTCACTTTTTCAACTTTCTGTTTTTAATCTTCCTCTTTCACTTTCCCCTGTATGTTTACATCCCAGCTGATAAGGCATATCGAGACATGAAGGTGCTGAAGATGAGCCAGTCCATCATTGTGTCTGGTGAATCTGGTGCTGGAAAAACTGAAAACACAAAGTTTGTGCTCAGGTCTGGTAAATGAGCACATATTTAATGTAATGGCATGAAAAGAATGAGTTAGAAGACAAAACATAGTCAAACACAATAAGGTCACAAGTAGCCTTGGAAGTGTTTTAGTACATTGTATGGTGAATGGTTTTCTTTCCATCCCAGGTATGTGACCACATCATATGGTACTGGCCAAGACATTGATGAGAGGATAGTCGAAGGTAAGTCAAATTAAGTATGCTTTACGCTTCAACTGCATATGTGTATATATGTCTATGACATTTGTATCATTTGTTGCAGCAAACCCACTGCTTGAAGCTTTTGGGAATGCAAAGACTGTCCGGAACAACAACAGTAGCCGTTTTGGAAAATTTGTGGAAATTCATTTTAATGAGAAGGTAGAACATTTCTGCTGATACATTTGATATGTATGGGTGCAAATCTTTATTATAACATTCAGAACATTGTCGTAGCTTAGTGTAGTCTCATTTATGGCTTATTAATTGTACTGGATGGCAGTTTCGGTCATGTGCTGTCAACTTACACCATCCACGCGGTTACAAAATCTGGGCGCAGCGTGGACAGTGCACATGAGGAAATTTGCGTCAAGCGGATCATGCGTGCACAGTGCACGGACTGCACCCACTAAGTATACTTGGATAATTAGTGAGGTCATTAGTGAGATCTTGGTGAGGAGGCCTGATGTGCAGTCGGAATTCCAATTCATTCCAAGGTGTTCAGTGGGGTTGAGGACACGGCTCTGTACGGGCCATTCGAGTTCTCCAACTCTGACTTTGGCAAACAATGTCTTCTGACCTCTCTGTTTGTGCACATGGGCATTGTAATGATGGAACATGTTTGGGCCCCTCAGTTCCACTGAAGGGAAACTATAATGCTGCAGCATATAAAGACTTTTTCTATACAATTGTGTACACTCAATTTGGTGGCAACAGTTTCGGGAAGGCCAGGTTCAGGTGTCCTCCAACTTTTGTCCGTATGGTGTATACACTCAATATCTACTTTATTAGAAACACCTGTATACCTACACATTAATGCCATTATTGAAACATCATCTGGCAGCTGTGCAATGTATAAAATCATGCGGATACAGGTATACAGCTTCAGTTAATGTTCACATCAAACAGAATCAAGAAAAAGTGTGATCTCTGTGACATTGATCATGGCATGGATGTTGGCACCAAATGGGCTGTTTTGAGTATTTTAGAAACTACTTATCTCCTGTGTTGTTCACACACAACAGTCCCTCCTTAACAGTATATCAACAGAACAGTATATCCTTATTTTGAATGTCATTTATGTTGTTTGATGTGCAGAATGCGGTCGTAGGTGGATTTGTCTCACACTATCTGTTAGAGAAATCTCGGATCTGCATGCAAAGTTCAGATGAGCGCAATTATCACATATTCTACCGGCTCTGCGCCGGTGCCTCTGAAGACATCAAGAATACGCTGCACTTAACCTCACCTGACAATTTCAGGGTACGTTTCTGTCTGTCTGTCTCTTTCTTTCTTTCGGTCTGTCTTTCTATTTTTTACACATGCAAAATAACTTTCTCCTAATTTAGAGTGTAAAGCACAATTTAAACACTGAAAGCTGAATCAAAACTCCAAGAGAAAGTTTTGCCTAAAGCAGGACATGCATGCTTATATGCCTCATTCCGAAAGACAATTGGACCATTTTGAAATGAAATGTGTGAATTATTGTTTCTTGGAATGCCTCCGAAATGTGACAGCACAGTTCTGTATTAGAATTTTATGTCATTTATTTTTATGAAAATGGTGTTTGCTTTTGTTTTTCAGTTTTACAGTTTCTTGAATTTTGTTTATTTATTTATTTTCGCTTTTGTTTTATTTATTTATTTATTTATTTATTGTTTAAATTTTAACCTTTTTTTTATTTCTTGTTTCACAGCCAACACTACAAAAGCTCAATTGTCAGTAATGCCACTAGATGGCATGTTTGCTTAAGTGTTTGTTTTCAGTGTATTGGCCTGAAATGTTGCTCTAAAATGCACAGAAGGATCTCATAATCAGCATCACAACTAGTATGAAGCTCTTCACATTGCAGGCATGTGGTGCACTGATTTAAAATCTTACCAATAAAATCATGTTTTTATTTCAGTATTTGAATCGTGGCTGCACAAGATACTTCGCAAGCAAAGACTCCGATAAGCAGATCATGCAGAACCGTAAGAGTCCTGAGGTATGTCACATGTCTACAGAGCCTTAGTGTTTCAGCAAGCTGCAATTTGATCCTGTTTTTTTATGCACGAACCCTGATGGATTGTCTACAGATGTACATTTTGTTAACAGTCATTTTTATTAAATTAGGGTAAGTTAGGGTGGGCGAAGTTACTTGACATTTCAGTTGGTTAAATGTTAATAGTAATTTTGTTTCTCTTATAAAGAATGCCATGAATGTACAGTGTATTTTTATCAGCAGTGCTACAACAGGGACAAATCAATTTTGTGGGCCGTGCATCTTAACCACTCTCTTTTTCACATGTATGTTTGGACTGTTGCCATAGAGTGATAATATAAGTATAGGAGCATACGGTTTCTTTTTGTTGTATGCAAATAATTTTTTCAGTAATAATTTGTGCTCAAAAAGAGTTCTGAGCTTTGATTACCTGTTAAATAACAGTACTGGAATTGTGCCTGTGGATGAACCTCTCTGGAGCTGAGTTTACTACAAGGCATTTGATGTTATTCTTATCAGGAGCCATTAGTAAAAGTCATCTTGCCTCCTTCCCTTGTAGATTATTAGAAATTAATTAAGCACAGTCTTTGTAGGAAATTCTTCACCCAAATACTTAGAATATATTGTTGTAATTATTCATTGGTTATCCTGCTTTTGCCCATGAAAGATTTGAATCTTGGAAACGTGGGTAATTTTGTAAAGACATTTCCTTGCTTAACTGTGTTGCCTTGACCTGCTATTACTAGACTTTCAAAATAATCTGGGTGCCATCAAAGATCCTCTTTTGCCAGATCTATATATTTATCTGAGATTTTGCATTAAGCATTTACACAAATAGATTTTATGACGGCTAAGATCCCTAAGATCCTAGCTAGGTCAGCAAATTAGGTTTTGTTTTCTATTAACTCAAAATGCCTTACTACATATGGCTCCCTTACAATAAGCGATCCTTGTGTTATGAATCTAATTGGCTTCAAAAGCTCCAGTAATTTTTTTTTTTCCATGTAATGTGAAACTGTCGGTAATATAAAGTTCATTATATATTATATATTCTTACCATGTGATTATAACTGTCTCTTTGTTCTCATTCAAATCCAGGACAAAAAGGTGATCATTTCTTCTAGGGCTAGTGCTGAGTACATTGCGGTTTCTTTCTAAAGCTGAGTTTGCTGTGATGAAGATGCATGCTTATAGATTTACATTGATGGGTTAGGTTTCATGAAATATAGTACCTCTTGCACGCTGGTCCACATTCTTCAAGGGCCATTGTACTGCAAGGTTGAGTACTTTACCATACTTGAATTGGCAGCTGAAATACTTACCATGAATTGAATCCTATGCGTTAGAGCAAGGATAACATCAAACTATGCAGTAGGTGGGCCTTCGGTGAATGTAATTTGACATTACTGGGATTCATTATGGTTAATTTCAGTTCTCTACTGGGTTATGCAAAAGTAGAGTGGACTGTTGCAACACTATACTGCAGAATGAAGTGTGTTCATGCTATGATTTTTGTGTGTTTTAGCATTTGCTTTATAGCTTTCAACATTATTCTAAATTGAAATTTTAGAAATCTGGAGCAAAAAGAGATTGGAACATAATTAACATGGCTGAACTTATGGGGTTTTTTTGTGGTATGTTTCTGTAGCAAATGAAAGTAGGAGCTCTGAAAGACCCTCAGCTGGATGATGTGGGGGATTTTAATAGGATGTGCATAGCCATGAAAAAGATCGGCCTTGATGACGCAGAGAAGCTCAATCTCTTCAGAGTGGTGGCAGGAGTCCTGCATCTTGGCAACATAGACTTTGAAGAAACTGGGAGCACCTCTGGTAGATAGTGCCATTAATCTTTTTCTATGCTTTTCTGGGTAATCAAACAAGTATTTCTTATGATATTGTGTTCTTTATTATATTTATAAACAAATATTTTGCATAACCAAAAATGCCTTTTCGTGCTTGTGTACAGGTTCACAATCCTGCTAATGTAGGCTTTAATATAAATGTACATGTGTATATAACCCATCAAATAGAGACATTTATATGCTGTTAAAGTGGCACCAATGTTATTGACAGGAACACTGTGTTTTCCTCATTCAGCTAATCATCTGTTTTTAGACACATGCATGCATGCACGCCTTCACCCACTCATCTAACACTTCACCTCAACAGGGCTCATTAGTGTGGTGTGTAAGGTTGTCCCCCCCCCATTGTTGCCAGACAGTGTCAGCTTTTTTTTTTCATCTCCTAAAAGGCAAAAGGGCATTTTTACCGTGCTGATTTACAAAAGAGTGACTGAATGCATGGCCTCTCTGTGGAGCCTTGCATTGTCCTGTTTTTCACATGCTTCTCAGATGAGAGATGAAAACTGTTATTTAATATTCTGTAATATAATTACAACTGAGAGAATGCTGCCAGAGACACGGTCTTGTTTGATAAATAGAAAGTCTCGCTCATCCTATATTTGACTCTCGGTCTGATTTATACAATCATATGTAAATATATTTTTAAAGCCGTTAAATGTAGACACATTTAGTCATTATCTGTATATAACATGGCACGTTTGCTGCTGTCCCGTCTGCTCCCCCAGAGTGTGTTATTTTCATGTACAGCTTGGTCTGGAGTGTGGTATTCTGCTTATACCACAGCAGCTTGCAAATGATTAAAGTGTTTAATTTATTAATGAGCAATATGTCACATATATATTTAAGGTATGTAGTCGTAATTAATGTTGTGGAATGTTTGAGAAATAAGTAAGTTTCTGCGATTAAACAGTCGTTCCCTCATCAGCCTCTCTCTCTCTCTCTCTCTCTCTCTCTCTCTCTCTCTCTCTCTCGCTCTCTCTCTCT
>JAQQZR010000005.1:14888723-14922856 GCA_030068235.1 Notoglanidium macrostoma
TCTCTCTCTCTCTCTCTCTCTCTCTCTCTCTCTCTCTCTCTCTCTCTCTCTCTCTCTCTCTCTCTCTCTCTCTCTACCAAACTCCACTGTCCTTAAGACTTTCCTGAGCTGGGAAACTTTGACTGTTACAAAGTGCTTACAACTGTCACTCCTTCCATAGATGTTAAATAAATGTCTCCCAAAAAAAGTCACCACACCAATGACTCGAAGTTTTCCTTCGTTGAACATGTTTTTGTACTCCGTTTATTATTACTCTTAGATTATGATGAATGTCCGCATACAATCCTTGTGTATGAGTTACTGCTATAGAAACTATAAAAGGTTCTCTGTATTGTATTAGAACTGACATTTTGTTGTATTGTTGTTGAACATTGTTGTATAAATCCAGTCATATATTAAGTAAGTTGATGCACACCTCTGTGTTGGCTGACAGGTGGCTGTGTTTTGAAGAACCAGTCGAATCAGACTCTGCAATACTGTGCTGAGCTCCTGGGCCTGGACCAGGATGACCTGAGAGTCAGCCTTACCACTAGGGTCATGCTTACCACTTCAGGGGGCACAAAAGGCACAGTCATCAAGTAGGACACACACACACACACACACACACACACACACACACACACACACACACACACACGCATACACCATCATTCATCAGCCTGAACTAGAATTACCTGGAGACATGTGTTTTTTAGAATGATGGTCACTAGGGAGACGGACTAATCTTTCCCTTAGAATGCAATGATATGGTAGAGGAATAGTGTTATTGACACAAATATTTGGTGATTTTATAAGAAAAAAATACATTTACAAATGTATTACAACAAATTGTTCATTTATCTGAATTAATGCATCAGGCTAATTGAATTATTGTATTCATAACTCCTAAATCATGTCTCTGTATGGCTAAAGTTTAATGTGTTTCACTCTTTCACTCTGTTTTCTCTCTGCCTGTCACTCCTCACACCCTCACTGCTGAACATGTGCAACAGAGAATGTCACATTATATGTCCTAATAACATATGGCTTGCTTGAAATGAACTTGACTCAATTTTGTCTGCTAGGACACATACATTATAACAAATTGCATGTCATTATTATCATCAAACTGTGAGGAGACTCCACTGTAACGTAACCCACATTTTCCTCCCTGCTTTACGACTAGGTTGCATTGATATCTGCCAGTAATGTTTTCTCTCCCAAGCAGTGTCACACATGACACGAATCAGATCTTTGGTCTCATATTGAGGTCATGTTGGTCTGAGAAACATATGATGACATCTATTTTTATATATTCTAGTAAGCCTTTTCTTTGCAAGCAGTCACCCAGCAGCAGATCCAGAAGCAGGCTACTTTTGCGTTCAGATTTTCTGAAGTGTCTGTTCACATTAAGGTACTTCAAATGACGAACAGTGGTGTGCTGTATCCTGTGCTGAGAGCTCCACTCCAAACTAACAGGCTCCTGCAGCATATTCATCACAGCTCGCTCCCCTGTGATGTGAATGTCCTCTAGCATTACCTTTCATCAGTTCATACTGATTCACATCTGCTTTATTAAATCCTCACGCTGTAACTATTCTGAGCAAGAGTTCCAAAAGAATTACCTATATCAGCAGCTTCGTATGAGGGGTGTAGTTGCTACCAGAAGCCATATTAGCTAAGTCACTGTAATAGTCTAACTGTAATTGTCTAGTTGGTATTTAAATCCTTCTGGTATACTTAAGCAGATATACAGTATTTTTATTCATTGCATAAAAGAGGAGGTTTTAAGTCAGCATATATCTGTCCCATTACAGCTCTTTTGTAGTCGATCCAGAGCTCATCCTTACCTTATTTACCTCCTGTCTTACAGGAGCAGTTGTTCTTTGTGTAAGCTGCTGAAATAGGGTATAAATATAAAAACGTTCTTGACCTTTTTTTATTCGCTGTTCTTCAGAGTTCTTCGATCCACTATTGTTTGAACGATGTGGTCGATTAATATTTAACGGAGAACAGATGTTAGAGGGTGTCTGTAAGAAGGTCTAGGGTTTCACAAACATGTATCATATTCTTTCACTTCACTGAGAACAAATGCACAGCCATGTTCCGTTTCTATCATATTGTGTAGAGAATAGTAGGGCAATTTTCCAACATCACTGAAGTGACGAATTCCAGTTCATGCCTTAAAATGTTATCATCACTTTGCTGTGGGATGAAGGATTCCTGTTACTTTTATCTACTTCTCTGAAGTAATAGGACTGGAACAGTTAATGGTGCTATGCATTATGAGAGCTGTCAAGGCCCCTTATGGCATTGTGAAAAAAAGCAAAGAGAGACACAAGGCCATTCATAATTCAATGTGCACAAGTTAAACATCACTGGTCTCGCAGATGCAGGGTGTTATGCATTCTGTTTAAAGCGTGTTATAACCGAAATCTTTACGGATGCTGACATTTTACTCATCTTATTTTGGAAAATTCAGTATTGTTGATTGCATCATTTCATAATGATCATCACGAGAGGTGAAAATGATATATATTAATTAAAATCGATTGAATTAAAAAAAAAAAAAATTAACGTGCAGAAGGGTGGAAGTAACAAATATTATTTGATAAATATATAGATGAACAAGCATGTAAATTAAAAAACGTTGCAGTTAGAAAATTAACCTGACTTTTGAAGAATGTTGCAGTGAGCATAATAAACTAGCTAGACAAATAGTTAAATGATAACCAGGAAAAACTAAAACAATATAGAAATCACTAAAAAAAAAAAAAAAAAAAAGATCATTCTGAGGCCTTATTTTAATTTAATTTTAATTTTAATCCACAGACTTTTCTGCACCTTCCACCCTTCAGTTTGTCCACTAATTAAGCAACAGCACACGAGTGAGAGTGTGGTTATTGTGAATATCGGCACGGCTCTTATTTGCCGCAGGCATGAGCCCACAGGACTGTTGCTTTTATACAAAAGCTCTATGAACAAGTAATGCATATCAACTAAGTGAAATTTTGGACGCAATATGGGCAAACAGTCTGTTTATTCTTGCTCCACTAGTGGAAACCGATCCCGAAGAAGCCATTCTCACTTCATAGCATGTTGGCTAAATGGCTAACTGGCTCATGTTGATTTGTACATTCCCATTAAAGGTGCTTGTGGTAAATTTGCCGTCCCTTCCTGTTCATCTTCATCCAATGAGCTTTCATATTTTAAGCCAAAAGTCATATTCCTGAAAAGTATAATTTGCCATGTCCACTGATGTTGCTAACATTTCTGTAGTAACTATTTCAAAAGTGGAAGTTTACATAGCAAAATCAGACAAGTGATGCGCACACAGTGCGGTTAAAGGAAATTGTAGCACTCGGGGAATGCCACTCGATCAATCAAATTAGTAGACCAGAATTAACTATTGTATAGTTTTTACTAGATCTGTGACTATATGTGCAGTGTTTCTGTGAGACACTTCATTGAAAAGGCTTCGTTTGTTTTGGGAGCTGAAAGCATGTGCTTCATATGGAAAGCAGTAGGTATACTAAGAGAAGGAACACTCAATTTCCATTTCTCATGCTCCATTATAACTTCGAGCTGGTTTCAGGAGGTGAAATAAGAGAGTCAGGAGTGTCCCAGGCTCTTCTCTTCAGTTCAAAATATGTGTTCAGGGAAGATATCTAAATTGTGTTATTCTAGGCTGTAGGTTTGTGTATTATTTGTCCTGCACTCTTTGAAGTTGGCCTGTCTGTCTAGCAGTGATAGAATGCCTTTAAGGGAGACGTGTCTGACGGTTTTTGAGATGTGTTGAAGTAAAGCTGAAGTGACATATATTGATGAGTTTACATTAACAAGAGTTCTGGCCCAGTTTTTGACTCCTCCTGGCCCACTTTGCTGTTCTCCAGGGTGCCGCTGAAGGTGGAGCAGGCCAACAATGCGCGTGATGCGCTAGCCAAGGCCATTTACAGCCGCCTCTTCGATCATGTGGTCACACGGGTCAACCGGTGCTTCCCCTTTGAGACCTCCTCAAACTTCATTGGAGTGCTGGACATTGCTGGATTTGGTGAGTGTGTGTAGCAGCAGTGATGTTTGTCTACATTTTTCTGACTTTTAGTGCCCTGCACTTCCTAATGATCAGTATGCCCATTGGTGTTAAAGGAAAATTAAACATTGGTGTTAAAGGAAACATAATTTGGCATTAGGAAATATTTCTTTACAAGATGAACCTTTTGGTAAACTTTTGTACAAATACTGCTTAAGGGCTCTGATAGTTTTCTCATTCTTTCTCTAAAGGAAAAAAAAAAACACTGGAAGGTGCTGTCCCGGCTAAACTGCATTACATTCCCCCAGCATATTATTAATATTAATATTTTTATATTCTTTTCTGTTTTATGGGATGGTTTCAGGTAATATCAATTTTTAAATGATTAAATTTTTTTTCTCTGCTTACCTCTAGAGTATTTTGAGCACAACAGCTTTGAGCAGTTCTGCATCAACTACTGTAATGAAAAGTTGCAGCAGTTTTTCAATGAGCGCATATTGAAGGAGGTGCGTCAGTTTCTCAACAAGCTCAGTATTTGTAATATGAAATAACTGTATTAATTTGGATATTGATAATATAGTGGCAAAACAAACATTCCTGTTGAATATATTTGTTAGTTTAATTTATTTTTTATTTCTTATTTTTTTGTGTGCCACAAAGTTTTAACTTGTTCCATGATTTGTAAAAACTACTATTACTATTGTTTTTGTGTTTTTAAGGAGCAAGAACTGTATCAGAAGGAGGGCTTGGGAGTGAATGAAGTTCATTACGTTGATAATCAGGACTGCATAAGTCAGTATCATTCAGCCTGCATGTACTCTTCACTTTCCTACCATTTCATTCCATGTTATATTCTGCATGCATTAGGTATCAATTCTGAGTAGTAACATTAGCTCAACTAAATAAAAATCAATCCTTTAAGTATCTAAGCTATTTTATTGCCCTAATAATTTCATTTGCATTGTTTCATTCATTTAACATACAGTACATACTATATTTATGGTTTGTAGCTGCTAGATATAAGGGGAAAAAAAGTGAAAAAGGACTTGTAATCATGTAATATTTTCTAGATAATGTGAAATTCATTAAATGTCTGAGCGCCACTGTCAGGTTCAGGTCCAGGTTAGCGGTTTTCTTATTTACCAAAAGCAGAGAGAGAGATGAAGAATGTCATTTGTCATCCCTCTTGAATATTATGATCTTAAAAAGGGAAATGGTGCCAATTGTAGGCACTAATGCGTGAATAATAATTATAACAGTTATAATAATATAATTCGTATTTTTATATGAGAGCAAATAATTTGGCAGAAGAGGTGACATCATTTATGAACTTAACCTCAGTGTAGTTTATCTACTTTTTGCCCTGTAGTAGAACTACTTGCCTACCTCTGAAAGATGTTTTTAATATAGCTGTACATTTTTTTTTTTGTACAGTAACATGTAGCTTAGCTGATGACTTTTATAAAGTTGCTTGCAACACCACTGCAAGGTACTATAAAGTAACTGGCTGTGCATATAGACCCAATTCTTCTTGTGCTGTTTCTTTTTGTGTTGACTCAGGACATTTGTTGGCATTTCCTAGATTGTCATAGCATAGGGATAACCTATTATCTTGGTGCATTGTCACTACTGCAGTGTTCCTAGGGGCTTATTAAAAATTTTATGCTGGGCTGCAACGCACCTGGCCAAGACTATGATGTGATATATGTGTGTGTTGTGATTATTATGTGTTGAAGACAACAGCAGAATTGAAAGTGAATTAGCTCTACAGTGATCTACAAGGTTTATCTGGTCTCACACACACACACACACACACACACACACACACACACACACACACACACACACACAAACATACTTGTTAGCGCACAGTAACTGATACATTTCAGGTAGCGCCTTCATAAATAATTTTTGCAAAGATTGAAGAACTAATGCTTAACATTATTTTCAGCACTTCACAGGATTTAGCTGTGTCCTAGATAACAGTTCTGCATCTAACAGGACTCCGCGGTTGGCACGGCACTTAGACACTTTTCATTCAGAGGCTCAGGCCATGCTAATGCTTCCATTAATAATACAGCCTCTTGCACATCCTAGTGACTTGCAAATGGACGCACGGGGGCTCTATTCTATTTCCCCTCATCAATCAGCTCTCATTTAAGCACAGGTGTCTGCTCATGCAAATACATGAATGTGCCTGTGTCTGGTCCTTAGTCACCTGCATGTATTGCTGATGAATAATGCACATCATAGATACCCTCGTGTTGAATACCTAATATAGCCAAGCGCTCCCTTAGTTTTGACTTCATTCCATTAAATTTGTTTGGGACGGACATGCTCTGGATAATTGCTGATCAGCTGGGTCATCATGTGCTAATGCAGTGTGCTGTCTCTGCTGCATGCTGCAGTTTGCAATGATGTTTTTCCCTCTGTAGACCTTATTGAGGCAAAACTGGTAGGAATTCTGGACATCCTTGACGAGGAGAATCGAATGCCCCAGCCCAGTGACCAGCACTTCGCTGAGGCTGTTCACACCAAGCACAAAGATCACTTCCGCCTCACGGTTAGCTATGACCTTCAACTGTTTTCAAACCTGACATCTGGTTTAAAAAAGTGTGGGCTGATGTTAATTAACATCTTGTACGTAGTCGACAACAAAATGAATATAGACCATGTGAAGTAGTTATGTTAGTTGATTAAAACCATGTAGCTTGAATAGTAAATTATTTTTTCTTTAGATCCCAAGAAAGTCCAAACTAGCAATCCACAGGAACCTAAGGGATGATGAAGGATTCATCATCAGGCACTTTGCAGGAGCTGTGTGCTATGAGACTGTATGTACACTTGGGCATGCATAAGACCACACACACTTTACCTTGTTGATTTATTTGAAATATACCATTGTGATTTTAATGTCTATCTCAAGGACATGTATTTTATTAATATAAAAATCTATCTTTTAATTCTTGCTTGTTACTTTTTACCTTTTACTTTTCTTTTAAGTTTTACATGTCCCTTTCTATTTAGCATTTTATCTAACCTTTTTTTTTTTTTTTTTAATTGTAACTAGATGAAATAGTGAAAATCATATAGCAAAAAGTGTATTTATCTAGTGATGGTGTACTATGATGGACTGTATCTGTATGGCCTCATTCTTTACCTGATGCTGCCTGTGTATGTGTGTGAGCAGGCCCGTTTTGTGGAGAAAAATAACGATGCCCTCCACATGTCCTTGGAGAGTCTTGTGTGCGAGTCGAAGGACAAGTTTGTCCGGGATCTATTTGAGAACAACTCAAACTCGAAGGACTCCAAGCAGAAGGCTGGCAAGCTCAGCTTCATCAGCGTAGGAAACAAGTTCAAGGTGAATTGATGCGTTTCAAGTGATCTGAAACAAATCAGGTTCATCATGGATGCTTATAAGGCTGTAGAATATGGAAATTTTGGTCCTTTACAAATGCGAGCAATTGTTTCTGCTAAGAGTTTTCTTTCACTTTTTAGTAAAGTAGGATAAACGTCTGTGGAAGACAGTGTGAACTTGACCTTCTGACTTTTAACCTGGTTCTCTAATTCTTCCCTCTGTCCCTGTTCTCCTCTCCTTCTGCTCCCCCCCTTAGACCTTCTCCTGTTTTTTGACTCCATCCTTGAGAAAAACTTGTATGTCTTAAATATAAAGATAGAATGGCAGAAACAAGAAGATAAAGGAGAAAGGCTAAAACTTTTAACTGGGTAAGACTGGCCGGAGAAATTCAAACCCATGGAGAGGTGTAGTTTACCATGTCTCATCCCGCCATTACAAGTCTAAACCCAGTCACATACTCTACCCACCTCCACTGCTCTCTTTCTGCTCTCAGCTCACCTTCTTGTTTGTGTGGGAGCTTCATGATGGCGCCATTGTTTTTCCATTGTCACTGTAGTGCTGAATTTACAGTTGTAATGTAATTTATTCATTTTCTTGGCCTTAAGGAAAATGGAAAATATTTGCACCAATTCTAATTTTGTGTAATCATGCAACACACCAGAGATTTCTTACTATAATAGATTCTCATATACTAGCTCCCGCTCATCACATTATTGGAATGGCTGTGCTGCAACAAAGGAGTGAGATGTTCACATGTAGCCTCACTAGCACGATGCATGTTTCCCACCTGCTTTATATGCCTTTTATTGTCCATGATTGTGGTTTGCATAGGACAAAGTCCATTTTGTGTGATATAGATGCTACAAAATGCTGAGTTGAGTCCTTTTTCTGTAAATTAAAAAAAAAAAAAACCTTTTTTTTTTTTTTTTTTTTTTTTTATAGACTCAGTTGATCCTTCTACTAGAAAAGCTTCACAGCACAGTAAGTATATGTTCCCATTCCTTTGAAATATTGTCTACTGTAAGCCAACAGTACATGAGGTCAGGTTTTTCATTCACAATGTCATTAAACCCTGGCTACGGCTGTGTCTGAAAGTCCTTACTGCTCGTATACTGATCTCGATGATAAAGTAGTAAGTATTAAGCAGTACATGGAAAAATACAAATTTTGCAGTGCACAGCATTCGGCTGTACCTGGATGATGTACTGCTCTGGTAAAACATTTCCATTATACAGCTAGAATTTCATTGGCTACTGCATCCCATGATGCTATGGTGTGTTTACGAAATAAAAAAAAAAACATGGCGGAAGTGACTTCGACTCCAGCTCCGAATATAAATAAATGTAAAATAAATAATAAATAATTTGTGTATTTTGGTGTATTTTCATACGTCTTTTTGTTTTCTACTAGCACTAGCACAGCCTATAGCAAATGCTAGCTAACTATCTCACTAATGGAACTGAAAGGCATAGTTGCTTGCTAAGCTAGATGGCATTTATACATTAGCGAGGCCACTATCTAAAATTCGCTACTAGCAATAGCAGTGTTTTTTTATTTACTTCCACAAGGCCTGTGTGATGTTGATGTAACTACACAGACATACTATTTATTTATTTATTTATCTTTCTACTGTTATAGCAGTCTAGTACACTGAATGAAAGTTGTCATACTTGCAGACTATACTGTATACTAGGGTGGGGACTAATGTTCAGTACACGGTGTATATTGGGACAGTATGCAGTGTGTAGTACACCAGTATGGAGATCGAACACAGCCTAAGACTGGGTAAAATATCCCAGGGTGGGGAGGTTTACTTCTTAGTCTAATCCAGAAATTGGATAGTAGTTTTTTAGAATGCACCACTCACACACACAATGCATAAGCTAGTTATTATCTAAATTTTTTGCTTGATTATGTTTACAAAGGGATCCAGTTTCATCCGTTGTGTGAAGCCCAATCTGAAGATGGTGAGCCACCAGTTTGAAGGAGCACAGATTCTGTCCCAGCTGCAGTGTTCTGGTATGAGTGTTTGCGTGCATCCTGATACATATGCAACACACGTGCATCCATATAAACATGCCATTTTAGGCATCCATTCGCTTTGATCTGCTGCTGCCTGAATTTTGCATAAGGTTCATGCTTTTCTTCACATTGCCAGTGTAGCTTCAAATGTTTCACAATATATTGTACCATGAAGCGGAGCTCATGAAGCTTGTTTTTCAGAACATATATATTGCCCAATGAGCAGATGCATTAAATGTGAAGAGCAGTGATTGTTTTTCATTATCTTCCAGTGGTGGTCTTAGCCTGGAAGGGCTGTGTTAATGAGCTTTTTCACGTCATAGCCTGCGTTTGCAACACTTGCTTTTTCTTAGCAAGCAGTAATGGTTGGTGCACTTAAGACCTGCACAAAGTAGCTCTTGAGAATGAGTGTGGCCAACAAGCTATAAGTAGACACTGTGCATGTGCAATGGCTGATTACCTTCACTAACCTTATTGAAAAAAATGCTTTCAAATTCTTAAAGTGGAATAGTTTAGCTTTGCTTGCTTTTAACATAACTAAGCATATAGTGTAGGAAACAAAACCATATCAGTTCAGATGAACCATTTTGGACAATGAAACCGTCATATTTGTCTTGTTCATGTTTTTCTCAGGAATGGTTTCAGTACTGGATCTGATGCAGGGGGGTTTTCCTTCCCGAGCTCCTTTCCATGAGCTATATAATATGTACAAGCAATACCTGCCAGGCAAGCTCGCCAGACTCGACCCTCGCCTCTTCTGTAAGGTAAGTCTTTCTCTTTAATGTTAAATAAGCTTTTTCCTTTTTCTTCAGAGTTTTCTGTATCTGACAATTTCTCATGGCATATGTCCACTGCAGGCTCTCTTTAAAGCACTGGGGCTTAATGACAGTGATTACAAGTTTGGACTGACAAAAGTGTTTTTTCGCCCTGGAAAGGTGAGTATCCTCTGTGTAAGACAAATCAGTCGTCTTTGAATCGCAAAAAATGGATTAAATTAATATCTGCAGAGACTGCAGCATTAATACAAAGCTGACTGCCGTGTGCATCTCAGTTTGCAGAGTTCGACCAGATCATGAGGTCTGACCCAGAGCACTTGGCAGAGCTGGTCCAGCGGGTCAACAAGTGGCTGGTGTGCAGCCGCTGGAAGAAGGTGCAGTGGTGTGGGCTGTCTGTCATTAAATGTGAGTTTTCACCCCGTATCACTGCAAAATAATCTTCAAATACATTTACTGGTCATGCACCATCGGTGATGTTTTTTTTTTTTAAAGATTTAAAAAATGGATGACTTCTGATCCATCAGTGACAGTCAGTTTGGCAAGCTCCATCTCAGTAGTTGCGGGTCAGCATAATAAATGGCAAAAAAAACCTAAAAAGGTTTCTGGTACTACAGCCCAGATAATAAAATCACCCCTAGGTCTTCTGGTGGAAACACATTTAAATCTCCTGAGTTTTTGAAAAAGGTTTTGTGCTTGAAAATGGTACAGCAACAGAATCATGGCATTTTATTGATCATTTCTTGCTTGCCAGGAACACTCAACAGGGCATTTGTGAAGTAAAAGACTTGCCTCTGCTCTGTAATTGTCCTTCTAAATGGGAAAATGTATTCTCCCTGTCCTTTCCCCCTTCTCCCACAGTGAAGAATAAAATCAAGTACAGGGCCAGCGCCTGCATTAAAATTCAGAAAACGGTGCGCATGTGGTTGTGCAAGAGGAGACATAAGCCTCGGTGGGTGCCAGACTTCACTCTTTCAAACCACTTACTTTCCATTAACTCATCATTCATGAACCATATGTATGAGTAGATTTTGAATGTTTACATCCATCCTGCTATTTGTACTTCATATTTCTTTATGACTGATATGGATTTTCCCTTGCATGGCAGTGTTGATGGTCTGGTAAAGGTTCAGAATCTGAAGAAGAGAATGGACAAATTTAATGAGGCTGTGAACGGTCTGAAAGAGGGCAAGCTGGAGATGAGCAAACAGATTCAGGAGCTGGCCACTTCCATCAACTCCCTCATGACCAAGATTAAGGTGAGATTGATTAAACACTATGCTTCCACATTAAGTGATTACTAGATTGATGAAATTTTTTATTCTAGGACAAGGCACATTGTGGTGTGATGTGTTGTCTTTTAGGTACTTGGAAGCATGGTGTCAGTTTGCCATTCATAATACAACAGGCGCCAGTCATTCCATGGACTGGCGAAGATGAACTAAAGATGCTATGCATGAACTGTTGTCTCAACAGGCTCCTGCTACAATTTTCTTATCTTTGTGCATGTATTATTTTACATCACAATGTAGAATTGCTCAGATAACAGCATAGATTCCTGTTTTAAGTCAAGTCAAGTCAAGTGGATTTTATTGTCATTTAAACCACAGTACACAGTACTTGGTGAAACGAGACAATGTTCTTCCAGGACCATGGTGGTACATATAAGACAACACAGAATTACAAAAAGTGCACGTGTGCAACATAAAACAACACAGGACTACATAAAGTGCATGTGTGCAAACATGTCCAAACAGTAAAGACGGTTCAAACATTACGAGACAGTGCAATAAAGGACAACTTATGTGTAAGTTCAGTGCCCGAGTGTTAAGGAGTCTGACTGCTTGGGGCAAGAAGTGGTTGTACAGTCTGGCAGTGTGGGCCCGAATGCTTTGGTACATTCGGTAAAGAGTTTGTGTGAAGGGTGTGTGGGGTCATCCACAATACTGGTGGCTTTGGGGATGCAGCATGTGTGGTTAATGTCTGTGAGGGAGGGATGAATGACACCGATAAGCTGCTCAGCTGCTCTGCTGTAGGGCCTTGCGATCCTATTCAGTGCTGTTTCCATACAAGATAGTTATGCAGCTGCTCAGAATGCTCTTAACAGTCCCACTGTAGAATGTGGTGAGGATGGGTGGTGGGAGATGGACTTTCATCACTTTTCGCAGGAAGTAGAGATGCTGCTGGGCTTTCTTGGCTATGGAGCCAATGTTACGGGACAAGGAGAGGTTCTCCACCATGTGAACATCAAGGAATTTGGTGTTCTTGATGATCTCCGCAGAAGATCCGTCGATGTTCAGAGTGGTCACTCCGTGGTCTCCTGAAATCAACAACCATTTCTTTTGTTTTGTCCATGTTCAGAAACAGGTTGTTGACTTTCCACCAGTCTGTTAGCTACTGCACTTCCTCTGTGTATGCTGACTCATCATTCTTGCTGATGAGACCAACCATAATCGTGTCCTCAGCAAACTTTGTGATATGATTCGAGCTGTGCATTGCTGCACAGTCTGGAGTCAGCAGCCACAGTCGTGAGTCCAGTTAGCTCATATATTATAGCACGATAATGAAGCCTAGCATAAAGGCAGATGGTTGGATGTTGGTCAGACTCCGGTTGCCTTTGTGCACAATGCACATAGCACCAAATCTGTGTGTGGCTTGTTCCGCCGAGCATGATGGGACGCTGGGATAATTTGACTGCCTTCCAAGTGTTAGGAAATAAATTGCATGGGAGATTATGGACATCCTAATCTTATATCTCTTATATTATCTTGTATATCCTCTCCATTAGTAGTCTTTGCACACTCCAAACCCTTAAGCCTTTTAAGCTAGAGTGGACTTTTAGCTGTCCAAATCTTTTCTCTCTGCCCCTGTGGGAACAAGGCTTTCATGTGCGTTATTGGCAGTGAGGCTCAGAGATACCCTCCTCACCGTCTAAGTTATAACTGATTGACACAAGATCTGAATCTTCCCCACTTGATTGCCTCTGTATGAAACAAAAGCATCTGGTCCCTTTGGTACTTCTTTGTCCCTCTGCCAGACAGTATTAAGGTCCTGGATTAATGAGGACCTGCAGGGTATGAAAGCACGCTAACCTCCTAAGAAACACAACTTTCTATGTTCTCTTCTTTTGCTGGGAGAGTGTGAATTCTGAGATAAATGAGCACTTCATGGCCATGAATTTGGGTGGGAAGTTATTCTCCCCTGTTGATGTACAATAGGTTAGGCTGCTGGTAGCTGAACTTCTGAAAGCATGCATACAGTTAAACTGAAGAGCTGATGCTCTCATTTTCTGAATTTGTCGCATTATGAAAAGTTGTGGTATCTGGTTTCAGGGTTTGTGAAGGCCTAAATCTGCTTTGTGATGTCAGCTTTGGACTGTGTGGGGGGGAACTGATGATGGCCTAGAGGAAATAGGGTCAAAAGTGTTTAAATTGTCATAAGTGCCAACAGAATTGTGTCTTTTATAGCGCTGCTTCCTCCTAGCGGATGAAGGATGCTGGGTATTCCCTGCATTTGGGTTCCCTCTGAAAGCCAGTCTGTCTTTGTGTGTTCTGTATCTCTCAGACTACAGTGATGAGTCGCTCTGAGATTGAACAGGAATACGAGGACCTGGTGAAGCGCTCGGAGCAGCTGCTTTCCTCTATGCAGAAGAAGAAGCAGGAAGAGGAGGAGATGGAGCGGCTGAAGCATATCCAGGAGGAAATGGAAAGGGAAAGAAAGAGACACGAAGAAGAGGCACAGTTACGCAAACAAGAGGAAGGTGACCGTCGGATGTAAGTCTCACTTAATTAAGGCAAGATTCGGTGATGACTTGCCTTACATCATCAGTGTTTTATGGATTTTAGAAGAGGTTTACACTATAATGTCGTGTCTCTCTTTCTTATTCTCCTGTCACTTAAAGCACATGCCATTACTTAATTATTCTGTGAATCTGAGGAGAAATGTTTTTCTTGTTCATGTTGTTGATTTCAAGCTGTGCACTGGCATCATTTCTCTCTCTTCTCTTTTTGATTCTTCCTGCCCACTGTTCCAATTATAGGGAAGTGGCATTTCCATAAACTTCCATATGGAAAAAATTGTGTGTCAGCATTACTTGCCGAATTTTTTTAGGAAACCATAATCCTGAGCTTATTTGAGTTAATGTTTTAAATAATTAAATTAAATTATGTAATATGTGTATGTGAAAACAGTGAATCTTCCTACTGGTCAGGATTATTATAATAAACTAAAATGAAATGTTAATGATTTATCATAACCTGACATTAATCAATTGACATAAACTGACAAGAAAAACAAAATTATTCTTGTCATTAAAATGATTTGAAATGGCATGAAAATGCTGAAAAAAAGGGTTATTCTGTATATCACTGGATACAAATCAGGATAATAAAAACAAAACAAAACCTTTTAAAAGCTTGGTAATAATTTAGGCCTCATGAGATTGATCTGGTGGGCTGGAAATAGCACAAATCTAACTGGACAAAATTAGATTAATATGTTTGGCTCTGTTCTTTTTCTATTGCTGTCAGATCCTTCATTATTCTCTCTTACCACAGGAAAGCAGAGATGGAGCAGAAGAGGAAGCAGGAAGAGGAGGAGAGGAAGAAGCAGGATGAGGATGAGCAAATCCTACAGGTATTACATGTTTACATTTTACAGCATTGATTTGTTTTTTTCTTTTGTGGGCCAACAGGCCCCTCCAAAAGTATTGGAACAGCAAGGCCAATTATATTGTTTTTGTTAACAAGTGCACAGCAAAAACAAATTAATTGGCCTTGCTGTTCCAATACTTGTGGAGGGAACTGTATATCGACTCTCAGAATTGATTTCAAGTCCCCTGGCAAGTCATTCTGCCAGTCACTGCAAGGCTGTTTATGTATGCTGTACACTTCCATAAAAATCGCGTTGTGTTTTGAGCGACCACCACAGCCTGGCTTCTTTTTTTGGCAATGGATGTCAAACGCTTTGTTTGTTCTGGCTCCAGCAGTGAAACTAAATTCAAGGATTTGATGAAATGTGGAAAGTAGGAGAAAGCTCACTGTCTAGATGAGGTCTAAATCTTGTCGACCTCTTAGCCAGCTCCCAGTGAAGCAGTCATGCCTACCTTTTCTTACATGCTCTTCTTTCAGACTACAGCAGTGTCTTATTGAATTGTTCTGTTTTGATGGGTCCCACTGCACAGCTCCTAGTCTTCTGGTGAAATGTTATTGGAGAGTTTCAGAGAAAGCCTAAAACTGCCTTTAAAAGGAGGTTCAGGGAAAGCCTGAGATTGTTTTAAAAAGGAACATACAGTTAAATTCACACAAGAAGTATAGGCAAAAAGAACTGAATAAGATGAACATTGCACACAGTGATTACCTCCACTGACCTCCAACAGAAATAATTAAAAAATCATTTGGATAAACGACTGCCACCTGTGAGGATTAAAAACAAGCACTGCTAGCTACTGTAAAATTCAAGGGGGCAGTCTATGTTACACACAAATTAGACATCACACACACACGCATACACATACTCTCGCCAGCTATTGCCGGCCTTATACCAGATGACTTTTCAAGCAATTTACAATGTTCGAATGAAATCATCAGAGTTTTGCTAGACGATAAAATCAACCGTGTTTAAGATCAGTTTTATTCGTAGCTTAATATATAGTTTTTTTGTCTTAATTCATGCAAATAGAGATATGGACATTTTTAAAAACCAGTAGGTGCTAAAAGGTGTTAAAAACCAGCAGCAAAGCGAGTACACGTACATCTCTGGAGGAGGAGACTCTGGGGAGGCCTCAGTCTTTGCAAAATCACAGCCTGTGACTAAAAACACTGTGGCTACTGACACATTAACTTTAGAGGTGAGAGGTTGTCAGACTTTGATCTTTAAAATCTTTTCAGAGCCTTTTGAAAATCTTCTAGTGTATGGTTATCCTATCTATCTCTCTGAATCAAGGAGTGATCTTTTCTCTGAACAGATTAATAAATAAAATGCAAAATGAGCTGGGATGAAATATATTTGGAAGGTCATCAGTATACAGGGACGCAGCGTCAAAGTATTACTGTTGTGTGGTAATTATTGTAAGATGGAAGACATTTTATTCAAATCACCTTAAAAGTAAGGCAGAATACATTCCAGGCATATAGCTTCACTATGGGCTGTGCCATGTCTCTGTAGCAGACCTGCATGTTGAATATGCTAGTCTCTGTGACAGAACCACTGAGATACCACTGGCCACTTCAGCCACTGTGTGTGCGCGTGCGTGTGTGTGTGCATTGTGGTGCAGATGGAGCTGGACCTACAGTTGGCTCTAGAGCGGGAGGAGGAGGTTCAGAGGCAAACTATACTGGAGCAGGAAAGGAGGGACAGAGAGCTGGCCATGAGGATAGCTCAGGATGAAGCTGAACTCATCCAGGATGAGGCTCAGATGGACTCTAGCCTACGCAGGTACGAACACATGCATAGACACACAGCAGCACTTTCCTGTCACTGCTGAAGTTAATGTCGGGTAATGTTAGAGCCACAAAAATTCTACCGATCGCAGATGTTCTTGCACCGAGATTTCCATATGAAAAAGGCATGCTGTCCTTCTGCTTTTGTGAAACAGCATAAAAAAATGCAAACGGCAGCCAAGTAAACAGCTTTGTGACAGGAAACTGGCTTTGTGATTCAAACTAACATTGTATCCACCCCCAGAGAGCCTATTGCTGGCTCAATTGCCACATGGACCTACAGAGTTTGTATTCATTGTGAATACATGATGAATGAAGCTAAACATGTTGCACAGAGGGCTTCATCTTTAATCTTCTGTTAAAGAAATAAAAAGCCAGTATTCAATACTTTCTCACATTGGTCCCAGGCAATCAGACAACTTTTTCTCTCATTCGTTTTTCCAGCGATAGTTTGACAGGTGTTGCTTTTTTGACGTGAAGAGATAATTAGGACAAACTGAAAAATCCTCCTTTTCCTGACCCCATCTCACTCTGACAAAGCCTGTTCACAAGTTCTCGAGCCTCCTCTAAATCTGTCAACAACCTAGACTGGAACCTTCTGCTATAAAGCAACCACAAACAATGGGCACATTCTGGCTTGATATTACCCTAAATACTTTATTTATTCATTAGTCAATCCTTCATGATACCCAATGCAGCATTTAAAGGATCACATGGAACAGATGAATTTTATTTGCTCAAATCACAAACAAATAAGGTTTTTTCCAGGCTTCCACAAGTTTAACCATGTGATCATTTAATCATCACTTAATTTATGTAACATTTGCCATACTTCAAATACCTCAGTAACCACTATACAAGTGTAGAATCCACAAAGACACTACTACAAAGCTGGATTCAAAACCTAATCAGTGTGTTTACAAGCCTAAGCTTTGCAGAGCATCATAGCTCATTCAATTACTTAATCTACATTTAACCTCTCTAGCCTGCTATTTGAACTGCTTTTCTAGAGCTGGAGCATGAGGCACTCAGTCATCCACTTAAAAATTTGTTTGTGCATGTGCATTTGTGCATGACACTTGCTGACACCTATGTGGGTTAAGCAGTAATACAGGCTGAGCTAAGCAGCTTTGCTGCTAACAGCTGTCAGGAGTCAAATGGAGTGTCCACAAAAGTGTGTGTGTGTGTGTGTGTGTGTGTGTGTGTGTGTGTGTGTGTGTGTGTGTGTGTGTGTCTGCGACTCTGCAACCTGCTCACATAAACAAACAGTGAAACCCAGACTAACCCTTTTTTTCTTGTTTCCAGATGAATAATTTTTTTTTTAATGAACAAACATAAACAACATAAAATGGTGTGTATGTATATGTGCATGTGTGTGTGTATANNNNATTAGTCTTTTAACATAAAATGGTATACATCATTTTTATAAACTGATATCATTCTGCAATCTGAAGGAGTCGCATCAAAACATTTAATCCCCGTTATAGAATGTTGCCTCCTGAATTCCGCTAGATAAAAAAATTGGTTCAATCAAAGCTTCTGAATTTTTATTGTAATCAGAATTACAATAATTCCAATAACCTTTACCTAAGTATAAAGTTTCCTGCTGAGACTGCAAGAACGGTGTCCGTCACTGTGAACTGTAATTAATCTCTATTCAGCTCTCAAAAATTATTCATAAGATAAACATTTTCGTCTCAGGATTTTTGTATACATTGGTCTAAATCACATAAGCATGCTGGTAGTATGCCAATTAAAAAAACACAACCTCAGCAACCTTCTGGTCTAACATAGACCTCAGAAATTATTAGAGCACAGCACCAAGAAACCCACTCACTGTTTTTATTATATACCCATCTGTTTTACTTTTCCTTCTTGATTTATTGGCTCTTTGTCAGGCTCTTTCCACAGTTTGCAGTTCCTCCAAAGGCCAGGTATCATAAGATGAATAGGATTATGAATTGGATTCTGGTTTTGGAATGCTATAGAACCTATTTGAACTGAGCTTCAATTAATAAGCACCAAATTCTGACTTTGACTGAGCTGTCAGAAAGGGCTGGCATGATCCTTACCTTCTTACTAAATCCCACATGCGTTGTCTTAGTTCTTGCAGCATTTTATTCTTTCCTTCCACTAGCACTTCCACTGCCTGAACTAGGTACCCACTAGCTCAACATTGAAAAGGCGTTATTGGTATTATATTGCCAGTATTGATTTGGTCTGTCAATACTAAAGACATTAAACTGTAACTTTATTACGAAGTTTCAACTTGCGGCCTTTTCACCCAGAGCCTAATAAATCTGGTCAATGTTTTTTTTATACATTTCCTAGGAAAAAGCAGATCATTTGCCTGTTCTTCTGTGTAAACAAGTTTGACTCTGTGCTTTCAGGGGTCCGCAGGTACAAGCCAGCAAAGCAGCTATCGGGGTGAAAAAGTACGACCTGAGCAAATGGAAATATGCAGAGCTTCGAGATGCTATCAACACCTCCTGTGGTAAGACTAGAACTCTTTTTGATTGCTTTTCTCACATTTTGGTGTGGTATGAGATTTGAAGAAACTGTATATCCCTATTCAAAATACAAACATAACTCTGTGGTCAAATCATTTTTTTAGTTCTTTGCTCTTTATTCACAGCATGATATTAAAGCAATAAATACTATGTCATTTTGTTTAATCCAAATTTCACACTTTTGTAGATATCGAACTTCTAGCAGCATGCAGAGAGGAGTTTCATCGTCGTTTAAAGGTCTACCATGCCTGGAAGTCAAAGAACAAGAAACGCAACACTGAGACTGAGCAGAGAGCTCCCAAATCTGTCACTGACTATGGTAATTTAAAACTGTTGCACACAATTTATACCCAGTGGATAGCTAAAACATATACATCAAGATTCTCAGAATGATAATGTTGTACTGTTAAAAACTCCTTTGTGAAAGCAAAATGTCATTCCTGTTGTGCATAGGGGTTGAGGATGCATATTATACCATGCAGTTCTGTGTATGTATGTATGTATTGTGCATGTGTTCCTGAAGCATTCCACTGGTGAATCAGGTAATTCTCTTATTTCATCCAGGTTTAAATGAGCCTCTTAGCTCCTGATTAGCTTTCCTGATGTGCTTAAGCACACAGCTAGCAGCATTTCTCACAGAATGCGTTGGTGTTTCCAGGCAATTCAAAATTGTGATATTTCATCATAAAAGGCATGATGCCCTGTTTTCTTTCTTGACAATTGCTTTCTGTTCACCTGCATTAAACAAACTGCTCTGAGAACTACACGTCCTCACATTCTCAGCTGAACTCTTACTTCAGACAGATTGTATTTTCCATCTGACATTTTGAGCTAATGTTATTTCTCTTATTCAATCAGGTGCTGGCTTGTCGGTAGTCATTAGCCTCTCTTGAATCTTTTATTCATAAAAGACACTTCAAATAAAGAACCAGTAGTTTCTTATATATTTATGGTGTTCTGTTTTGTCTTACATGTAAACACTTTCTGATTTATTGGTGATGTCATTTCCAGCTCAGCAGAACCCAGCTCCTCCTGTTCCTGCCCGGCAGCAGGAGATTGCCGTGAATAGGCAACAGCGCTACTTTCGCATCCCTTTCATCCGCCCTGCAGACCAGTATAAAGACCCACAGAATAAGAAGAAGGGCTGGTGGTACGCTCATTTTGACGGGCCCTGGATCGCAAGGCAAATGGAGCTGCACCCAGACAAACAGCCTATTCTACTGGTAGCAGGTACTGAAGGTTTCCAGTGCTTAGAGGGAATAATCAAGCATTTTCATAACTTACCTCTGTACACGTAAATGAGTTTTGAAATAACTTTCTCATAAAAGTTTGTAAGAAAGACCATGCCTGAAGGTACACCTTCTCCCTAGTTAATTCTGTACAAATTTCCATATCTCGCTTTTTCTCTACATGTGATGAGTTTCTGCATCCGCCACCTTCCTACCATTCTGCAGTTCTTATCCAGACGCAGAAACTGTCTCGACGTCCCCTCACCTCCGCCACCGCCACCACACACAATAACAGATCTACAATCACTCTTTATGCCATTCAGTTGAAGGCGTAGTCTGCACTTGTAAAATATTATTAGAAAGCTATTAGTAATTTAATCTCTCCACATCTGTAGTGATTACCACAGACAATACTTTTGATATGTTTCCCTATACTAAGAAAAGGATGGAAAACCTGTTAATTCAAGACTTGCTTATAATTGAAGTCAGGGAGTTGTTGAGTTCTGTCAATAAAATGTAAAACAAACACCTACATTATTGTCAGCTCCGAAACAATTGTCTCCTTTGTAAAGATGGGTAAAAAGTTTATGGAAAAATGTCTGTGGTTAATTAGCTTAATCTCCCACTGGAAATATGAGAGAAACCACATTCTTATGAACAAAATTGAACCCTTTAACTACTACAGGTGGCTTCATTGGAACCAGTTGCGCATCAATTAGCATTTCTCATATTCACGCAAAAAAAAATTTGCAACTCCCACTAAAGGGGGAAAAGCTTTACTACAAGCAAAAAACAACATTTGTACCTAGACAAAACACAATTTATGGGGATAAAAAAGTGTGCTACAGGGGTTAAAGGGTTAACTGAAGCATATTACTATTTATATTGTTAAACGTATTTGTTAACAATATATTGCCATTTATTTATGTTAACCAGAGTGGTTAGGAACCCTTAAACAGCCACCAGTGACCTCTTGATTCTCTGCGGTATTAATACAGAGACCAAAATCTCTTTCGTCAACATAAGGAAGATTAGAGACACAGATGAAATGAGACAAAAGTGTGTTAACCTACATAAATTAGGCACTGGCTGTATAAAATACCTGTACACTGGAAAATGTCTGCCTAGAAAAGGACACACATCCACAGTGTTGGTTAAAGAGGTGAACATTTCTTTAAGGATCATGATTGTAGAGTGGCACAAAATGGTAGCATTCTGGGGTCACCATATCTCCAAACATCATTAAACACCCCTTCTATGCCAATACACTGTTTGGAAGGAATGCTATAAGAAATCCTTTTGATTCATCTAACCACAAACATGGAGTACTGGAACTGGTTCTGATGTCAGATGAGACAAAAGTAGAGCCTCTTAACAAGAAGGAAGGTTATACAGAAAAGAACATAATCCCCACTGTTAAGTATTGTGGAGAGGATATGTGATGTCGGGATGTTTTAACTCCATAAGCCATTGGAATAGTGTTCATATACATGTTATCTTAGACTCCATGAAGTAGCAGGAGGTTTTAAATGAAATGAATGTAGAGTCCACAAAAGAGGATGTAGGAATCTGCAGGATGTGGAGCTGTTCATTATTGAGGATTATCTCATCAAGAAGACGCAGTGCTGTGATGTCGCACAAAATACTAACTCCAGGAGCGTCAATAATTGTGACACGTGATTTAGTTCAGTCAGTGGTTATAGTTCTCTCATTTTAGTGTGAGATTACATGGATTTACCATAAAGACACTTTTTAAACCCATTTTTAGCAAGGGTGGCAATAATTCTGGAGTGAACCGTACCGTTACAGTCTAGCAATAAAAGCCTCGGAATGACAGGCATAAAATAATGTCTTACCAAAGCTATATTTATGTAGTTTTATGCAATTTTCAAACAGGAACAATGCAATAAATACTCATTTTGGTTACTTATGCTTTCGGTAAATTTTTGCGGTATTTATGTGAGCTCAGGCAGAACCTGAGGCACTGCTGTGTTTTTGTCTCTACTCTGATTACCCATAAATGCACAAACGCTGTGGAACAAGAAGTTTTACCTCTGAAAGGATAAATTACACAAATTAAGAGCTTAATTTACATATACCTCAGACTGAAGAATTTGTGAAAGGGTTCTGAATGAATGAATGTGAAACATGTCTATTGTGTGTGGTAATCACACACAGTCCCCTCTGAAAGCGTCAGAACAGCAGGAGCAATTCTTTTGTTGATGCTATACACAGAGGACATTTGGGTTTGAGCTCAAAAGATGAATATGTGCCGATAGATCCGAATTTCAGCTTTCATTTTCTGATGTATACATGTAGATGTGTTAAACAACTTAGAACCGTTGTACCTTTGGTGGGAGACCACACAGTTTTTAGATGAGCAAAAGTATAGGAACAGATAGTCTTAAAGTAAATTAACGTAACTTTGGATAACACTATGTTTGGATAAGATATTTGGTTGCATATCCCTAGCTTGCAATAACAGCATCAAGCTGGTCACCCACCCACATCACCAAACTGTTACAATCCTCTTTTCTGATGCTTTTGTTCCATCAGTTCTTTCAGTTGTTGTGAAAGGCATGCTCAATTGTGTTAAGGTCTGGCGATTGACTTGGCCAGTCTGAAACCTTCCACTTTTTCCCCTTTGTTCTGTTGGCCGTGTGTTTTGGGTCACTGATTGATGAAATTTCATCCTGTTCGATTGGATGCGTTTCTCTAAATTGGCAGGCGGAGTGTTTCTGTAGACTTCTGAATTCATTCTGCTGCTACCATCACGAGTTACATGATCAATAAAGATTAGTGAGCCCATTACAGAAGCAGCCATGCAACCCTAAATCATGACAATGCCTCCACTGTGCTTGACTCATGAGCTTGTATGTTTTGGATCCTGAACAGATCCTTTCTTTTTCCACACTTTGGCCTTCTCATCACTTTGGTGGAAGTTAATCTGGGCTTCAGAAGCATACTCCGAGTTGTTTAACACACCCAGGTGTAAATTTCAGCACTTGAAAGCTGAACTTCTGACCGATCAGCCCATTCATCTAATGATATTGAAAATAAAAGAATTAGTCTTGCCGTTCCAATATTTTCGGCGGGAACAGTACATGATACAGATTTCAAATATAAATGTTAGGTTATAAAGTGCGGGAGTATGCCTTAAAAGTGGTATACATGCTTATATAAAATCATATGTTGTTGTACGGACATGGTGCTTAGCTGTACTTTTTCTAGAATGAGCGTGCAAGAACATGTTGTGCTCCGTTGTTAGGAAAGGATGACATGGAGATGTGCGAGCTGAGTCTGGAGGAGACGGGGCTGACACGGAAACGCGGAGCAGAGATTCTACCGCGCCAATTCGAGGAGATCTGGGAGCGCTGTGGTGGGATCCAGTATCTAAGGAACGCCATCGAGAGCAAGCAGGCTCGGCCCACCTACGCCACGGCCATGCTCCAGAACCTGCTCAAATGAAGCGCAGCTTCAGTTCTTTGTAGCTCTCTGTCAATCCATACCGTCTGTACTGACACATTAGTGCACCAGAGCTTAAACACAGCGACCAGCACCTCTCTGTTTCAGTGAGTATCCACACGCTCACATGACTAAAAGTTCATGACCAATGTAGATTTCTTTCCTTCTTTTTTGAGATTTCTGTCTAATCATTTGTTTTTTGGTTGATATTAATTTTGCTGTGGTAATTAGCTATTTCTGATGCATGTTCATACAAGTATGAGCTGTGCAATGCCTTAAAGTTTTGTCTGTTGTTTTAAGGAGTATTTCGTTGGTCATTAAGTTTGATCTTTTTGCATATCATTTACATCATCGCCGTGTCTTTTCCATACGTTATTATGATTATGATTGTGGGTGTAGTTTTATTCTGTGCTCTGCTCTGGAAACTTATTGGGCTTGCAAATCTTTTCATCCCTGGAGTACATTTTCAGTACATTCATTTTGTACATCATTGTTAGTAATGCAGTAATAGCAGTCCTAGACCTTTTCCACACTGGAGAATTTCACAGACAGCTCCTGAGCTCTTTGAGAAAAGAATGAAAATGTAGTAATTCATGTTTTTAGAGTGCATTTGTACTTGAAAGCACTTTATTGGACTTTAGAAATGATTCCAGTATGCTTCAGGGCATATTTGTGAGATATTAAGCTGTTATTCTCAATACAAATCATCTATTGCAAAATCTCTGCTGTTGGTAGGCTTCCAATGACACATTTTAATGAACACTTGAGTGTGTGCAAGTAGTCTCATTACATTTGAAATCACAAAACTGCTTTTGTTCAAATGGATTTTAAAAACATTCTTAAGGTGGAGGTTACAGACGCCCATTACCATCTAAAGAACATGTTCTCTTTACTCCGACCACACAATTTGTGGTTGCTTGTAAATCTTCAGTCTGACTTGTACTGTGTATGCATATTTCACTCATGCTGGTTGGTAGTGATGTGATGATTTGAAGATTAAAAAAAAAACATTCATGAGGTACATAAACCCCAAGTCAGATCTGTAACACGTGCAATTAATTGGTGTGGAAGCTCTGGGGTTATTTTATTTTTTTTTTTTTTTTTGGGTCTGTTCTCTGTGAAAGCGAATAATAAAATGAAAGAATACCTTTCGTGTTTGTTTTGGTGTCTGGGTCAACACACAAATGCTTGGTGAGAAATGTTTCCATGCAAAAGTCAGACTTTTTCCTATACAAGTTTATTAGATCTAAGATCATTAACAGAATCTAATTAAACATGGAGAAGCTGATATGGCTTTAAAAAACAAACTAAAATGCAACACTGTTTGGACACTGGAGATATATTCGTGTCTTAACAATACAGTCTATTAACAGCAGTAATGATACCGCCAATTGTATCTATTTATAAATAAATACCTCATTGTGAGGGAAAAATAACCTTTAACAAGGGTACATCTTGACACATTACAAGTTTAAACAACACTTTTTCTCAGCAGTTCCTGCTGGTGACCTTTGCTGCCATTTTGAGCTCAGACTTTGTGTCTGGCCATGAAATAACACCGTCATAACACCGTCACTTCAAACCCATCACCGTCAGATTCTCTTAGAAGACAACACGATGTCCTGCTTTCATTAGACAACCTCGATGTCTAGAACAAAAGAAAGTGTTACAAAAATAACTAAAGAAATAAAAAATAAATAGGACTAAATGCACTTGACAGCTTCAGATCATAGATGATAATTATACAGCCAAAATTGCATAATCTCAAAGGAATGTGTTACAGGCATCAAATTCAGTGTTTATTTACAAAAAACAATAACGTTTATCAGTTTGAACATTAAATATCTTGTCTTTGTATTGTATTCAGTTGAATATAGATTAAAAATGACTTGCTTTGTCGCATCATCACTGCCGCACGCTTCCCTGTCTCTGAGCCATCGACTCAGTTTCCCAGCGGCCTACAAGCATGGCCACCGGGGAATGCACTTCCCAGCATTCCTCTGCACTTCCTCGATCCCGGTCCCCTGATTATTGATTATATTCACCTGTTCTGTAATTGTTTTTTTTTCTTTAAGGCTGTGTAAACTCCTTTGTTCCTTTAGTCCTTCGCGAAGGACTTAACTTGTGTTGTTGGAGTTTTTGCTGCGCCTGCTATAATTCCCTGATAATACTGATAATGTCTGAAAATACTGTTGCCTGTTGTTTTGATCACTGGTTTTCTTTTTAAATGTACATTTTCATCCACCTCCTGCGTCCTTACCTGACATGCTTTCTATTTTTATTTACATTTTACACACAGTTCCATTTTTTTTTTAACTCGGGGGTTTTATGTTACGTTAAAAAGAAAAAAGATCTTTAATTGAAAGTGTGAAGATCTGAGAAATAAGCACATGAGTGGTTCTCAGAAGAGTTCGAGTAGCCGTGAATTGCGAGAACAATGAGCTATAGGTGAGTAAAGAAGGGTGAGGTGAGCATGCAGAAACGCTGCCATGCATAAGACCACTTCTCTTTGATGAGCAGTGAGAGATGTGAACTGTGTTTGCTCCCACTCACCAGGGCTTACACTCTGCATGAGTCAAGATGCTTTTTATCAGGATGTTGAGAACAGAAAATGTTTAATAATGCCAACACAGATAGCATACATAATCTTATTTCTGATTAAGATTATATTTAGGCTGAATCCCAAACGGCTTTCTATTACCAATTTACGTAAGTGCATTAAACAAGGTATCAAATAACATCTTATATACTCTTATACACTCTCTACTCATACTGTATATGTAATGCATTATACAGGGCTGCTGACATAACTTGGTGACATTTTTAATAAGATATTGTATATTGAGGTAATACACAAACACACAATTAGTAGCTTGAGGTCACAGGATGCCAAAGTCATGGTCATTAATTGTATAACTGGAGTCCACAATGTAATACGTCATAGAAACATCCTACTTACCCCATGGTCACATGGTCCTTAACTCACTAGAACACCTCAGCAGTTCACAACATGCTAGGGATTTAGGACTCAATAATGAGCATGCAGTGAGTATGTACAGTTAATTTCGAACCCCTAATGTGCACACACTCAAGAACAACCCAAGGTGGCAGTTCTTTAGAATACCTGAGGGGAAAAATAGTGCTTGCAGTGTTCCTTTGTGCAACTGTTTTCTGACGTGAACACTGGATTGCTGGTCCATGTTTTAAGTGTTTACACCTCCTAGTGTATGGACATCCTGAGCAATTCTCATTGACATTTACACTATGGGAACAGTTGCATTTTCTATGCCATATGAATTGAAATGTGTATTTGAATTTTGCAATTTAATGATTTGTTGAGTTGATTTCATGGTATTAACCAAAAGTGTTAGAGTTGACACTGTAAAAATATGGTTTAACACTAAAGGAATTAATTGTATAAGAGAGTTGATGTCACTGAGAATTGCTGGAGAAAGTGTTAAATTACCACTGCAAAGATTGTGACAAAATAAATACCAGCATAGTGTTAAAATGAACTCTCTCAGAGCCACTTTTTGATCTCCACAGCTATATATAAGTGAATAACAGAGAAGCGTATTTATTTACAGATACTGTGAGCTTACCTCGACATGTGGTATGCAGTGGTGGAAACCAACTATTTCTGATACGAACTTTTCCGACCTTGTTGTATAGAGTTGCCTTGGAATCTGTGAACATAATCATTGGCTGCCATGATTACAAATTTAGGATATATTTATTAACAGACAAGCTAGAAAGTAAATGCACTGGCTCAGAACACAAGAAACATGTCTAGACAGACATGACATGCTGAAAAAGAGGTGCTGTTAGAGCTTTGTAGATGTTGGATACAGATCTAAATGGAAGCACAGAAGCAATACATGCACTTTAACCTCGAGTCCTATGAAGACATCACATTTTCTCCCATGTATATCCTTGTAAGATCCTCATATGAGGACCACAGGGTATTACTCTTCTTCCTGTTTGAGGACTTTGATCAAGTTAAATAGTTATCAGGTGCTAAGAAACAGAAATAGTGAGGAGACATTACAAGGCACACAACATTAGAGTCTGGGTCTCAGGAGGTTAAATGTATTATGGCAGTTCATGTTATGAGAAAATTAAGGTTCTGTTCATTTTAACATGTAAGTTCATTAAGGACAATGATTTTAAGGCAACAAAATATCCTAATAAATAATGGTAAGGATAACACTGGAGTATAATAATACAGGAAGTGTCTCTTCAGATAACCATGGACAGTCAAGACCTGGGAATATTTCATTTCCTGTTCATTCTGCCTTAATTATCCCCCTACAAACATCCAGATATCTAATAAGCTCACTTTGAATTGCAGTCAGGAAAGCCCACTTACTGTACCATCTGCACATTTACCATGTCCCTACATGTGCTTCTACAAGTTCTTCTGAGAAATAGCTTTACATACTGGGTGAAAATGAATATTTGTCTTCAGGCTATTGGTGTATTAGACCATTCTGTCTTTAGAATACTTACTTGTGTACACTAATGTACAACATATTGCTATATTATTCACTATTATTGATCTACATCATATAATAGCCATCCTGGTTATAATATATTAACTACCATAGTCATTGGCTGGTGTGAACATTAGCATCACAACAGATTTACACAATGTACTAAGTTAGTTCATTTACAATAAAGAAAAATGACCTAATCAGCTCATGAATCGGTTACTTGTAAGATTGCAAGATCTAGTACTCAAGTTAAGACACCTTATGAACTTTACCTCAATGCTAAGGTGCATGTTTTCCAATGAGTAAAATGAACCCTGATCAGAGTGTTGAGATGAACCAGAGTCAGTGATTGTGGGATAGCTGATGCTGGACACGTGAGTCAAGATACCATCATCATTCTCAAAGACTGGATTCACTCTCATAATTCCCTCTATAGACAGGGGAGAGTCTGAATGCCTGTAATGCACGGAAGAAGAGATTTAAGACCGAAACGAATGAACAGAGACATGCTACAACAGTACCATGCATAATTATAGATAGATAGACAGATTGGTCTTACACTAATGTCACTGTCTTTCTGGTCCGTATACATCTCCTGCTAATGAACACTAACAGGCCTATCACAGCACACACCACTGTGAGACTTCCCATAAGACAGAGAACAAATGTGAATGGGTCGACTGGCACTGACACCAGTTCACTACAGCGCTCTCCATCATAGTACCAGTATTTACCTGCAGGACATCTGAAACAGTTTTAGTATTAGACCTGTTAGAGTCAAACAAGTAAACAATAACTGTAAAACTACATGCATCATTTTGTAATCAAATTTCTTTTTTTAGTAATGTCACCTTCTCATGATTGGAAGAGGGAAGCTATAAACCATACTCAGGTGTAAGTACTCTTACTAAATAATCTAACTCAAGTAAAATCTATACAATGTAAAGGTGCTCATCCACATCTAATCAAATAATAAAAATTTAGGAAAATAATCAAATAGACCATTGCTTGTTACACAGAATTTACATTTCGGAACAAGCAGTGTTCAGGTTCACCATAAAATTAATAAATCATATAATTACTATCTGTTTCCTCTTCAAATAAAAGAACTTTGTGACTGTAAACTTCAGAAGATTCTTAAGCAAAGAAAATCATGCTAGAAGTTTTTTTCTATCCACTACATATGTCTAGTAGAGTGAGTATATATACACATACATACATACACACACACACACACACACATATATATATATATATATATATATATATATATATATATATATATATATATATATATATCAGCAAAGAGTTCAGCTCTGTTCCTGTACATAGTGCTGTCCTTCCAAAGACATCTCTTGATACTGTACAAAAAAGTTCCAAGTGTTTCCTCAGTGCAGTGAACGCTTCCCATGTACAGGTCCTATGGGATGGGAATGGGCAGGAAGTGTGTGGCCGTGTTTTTTCTCCGCGTTTTCTTGGCCCTCATTGGCTTGCCGTTGGCGCTCAGACCCACGAACATGTGCTTCTTCTTGTTCTTCCACTCTGCCGAGGCGTACGTGTTGTATCGGTTCTCCTCGATCCGCTCTATCAGCTTGCAGTCAGTGCCAAACTCCTTCTGAAAAACGGAAAAGAAACAAAATTTGAGGTTAGGGGTCACATGCGGTGCAGCACTTTTTTCCCCCTAGAGAATGCAATGCATTCATATAATCACTCAAAGGGTTATCATCCTAAGGGTCTATCAAGACATTAAGTTATACTATAAACATCATATTTATTGAAAATCCACTTATAATTGTTACATTTTGCTCTTTTATGAACTGCCATGAACTGCAATGTTTCCCTGCACTGAGAAAAGAACAGAAACCTGTTTATTCAAAATTCATTTATAATGAAAGTCTGGGGGCAGATGCTGAATTCCATCAGTGAAGATTGTTTCTATGAGACATTTTAGTAGAAACCTTAAAATCAGTAAAAGTTCAGCTTCGGAGCTACATTTTCAGACATAAGAGTTTGTGATTGTGACTGTGGCAGCCATGTGGCTCTGATGGAGTTTGGATGTAGATAGGGATTAGTATTCCTTTTGGTATATTTAAATACAAGTAGATTAAACTGATATTTTTTTAGCTGTCAGTGTTTGATATCACTAGTGATATGAGTTGATGTGCTAATTGCGCAATATAAGCAGCTGTCATCCATTAAGCGGCTCCATAATTTGCACTATGCTACAAATTTGTGTTATTTCTTGCTATTATTGCCATAATGTATTGTGGAGTGTGAATAATAAGAACCATTTTTAATAAAGTGGTCAAATTATCCATCTGCTCATCTGTCTATCCAGCCAATCCCAGCCGACTTCAGACAAGAAGCAGGGTACACCCTATTGCAGGGCTAACGCAGGGCTGAACAACAATTCACAGTCACATTCACACCTATGGGCAAGTTAGGGTTAGCTGGTTGACCTAATCTGCATGTCTTTGGGCCGTGGGAGGAAACCGGAGGACCCAGAGGAAACCCACACAGGCATGGGGAGAACATGCCAACTTCACACAGGAAGGCCCTCAGTCTACTGGTAGGTTTGAACCTAGAACCTGCTTGCTGTAAGGTGACAATATTAACTGCTGTACTTTTTAATTTTATTAATTAAATAATGAACACCTTTTAAACTTAATACTTGTATGACTTAAAACTTTAGTCTAAGCTATTGAATCTAAGTCTTCATAAATATTCATAAATACTTGCATAAACATATGCTATTATTCAGTGTCAGATATATGTTTAAAAAAGTCTCCGTAGTTTCGAATATGCTTCAAGTGCATATCACATCACGTCACATTAAGGAAATATTGTAAATTTTGTTTCTTTGCAGCATCGCTGTCATGTTTTCTTTCCTTCCTCATTTGGCTAAAGCGGCTGGTTTTTTTTCCCTGTTTCAGGTAACATTTGCGATTCATGGGAGCAGCTGAACGGGTTCTGGCAGAGCCGGAGGGGGCGAGAGACAAAGGCCGAGCTGTGGATAGTGTTGCCGGATGGTGAATGGAGCGGCGCTATGAGCATGGTGCAGTGTTTTGAGGTAAGAGATGGCTGTGTAAGGAAGAGGGGCTTCTCGGCTTACTTTCCCAAAGATGACAGAATGCTTTTTTTAAACTAGGGGATTATTTACAGGCATTGGAGTGGAACTGTCCTTTAAAAGGACCCAAGGCTTTTTAAGGGTCTCGAGACACAAGAAATAGAGCATGGGCTCAGGCGACATCAAAGAAACGGCGTACTCGCTGATCTTTTACAGACCTGCTAAATACGAACTGTCTAAATCTGATGTTAAACACAGTTGTGCAGTAAAACTGAATTCAAGGTCACCTACTGGATCATTGTTATATAAGTTGTTATTAATTTTTTCTGTTTAGGAGCTTTTTTTTAGGGGACATATGTAAATAGGTACATATTTTAGAGTAGTAAAATATTCAGGTCTTAAGGTAAATTTCTTCAGCAAATCATAAACCTCATAGCCTATCATAAATATGACACCAAAACAAAAGTTACACTAATGTTAACCAGTGTGTTAGAAATTTGGTATAGTATATCTGTCATGATAGTCATCTATCTTGCTAGGGAACATGGTTTGGCCCTTAATTGCAAATAGCTACTGCTGGTTAGATAATGTTAATGTCAGCTAGTTAGCCAATGAGTGCAGTATGTATTAGTGCAGTGGTTTTATACTAAGCATTTCATACTAATGTATAAAAGAAAAGTTGTGATTGGATGAACAAATTTCATTTAAGCTCTGCCTTTGTTGACACAGTGAAGCCTTTCACAAGGCAAAATCTGGATGTGATGTCTGTACAGCACTAAGAAACACAATATTCATAGCCATTACAGGAAAAAAGAACCTACCGCTCCATACACCACCCCCTTCTTGTTGATTGCAAGGTAATAGTTGCTATTGAGGCCTTTAATTGCCACAATGCCAACATCCACAGACTTGATTTCGAGTATACCTGCAAAAAACAAACAAACAAAAAAGACCAAACATGTTAATGAGTGTGAAACAAACACCATTAAAGGTGCATTTGGTAAAACACTGGGACATTTGTTTACTCAGTGACCCCACCACCCATCACATTCTCTATACATGAAGACCCGCCTCCCAGATTCTGCTGTGCCCCGCAGAACTCACCACATTATTGTTAGTTAGCTTGTGAATAGTAACAGTATTGCTTTATATCAATGTTTATACTCATAAAATTATAGTGAATACAAGTATCTAACATAAGCTGCACTGCAGTTGTACCAGGCTAGCATTAGCGTTAAGTTCACATTGCTTGATAAATGACTCGAATAATAATTATATGTATAAAAGGTCACATAGGACATTTATTTGTTAATAGTTTATTTAAACATTTTTTTTTATATTTCTTAGTTCTCCATATAAAATACAATAAATATCAAGTTCCAGAATTGGCATGCAGTTGATTGGTTGGATGCTGATTGGTGGTCCATATAGTTTTTTTTACTTCCAAGTTAGGTCTAAGCAAATACTTTGTTGATGTTTACTGTAATTTCAGAGAACTTTTGAACTTAAATTTTGCAATTAAAAATTGCTGACCTCAACTTTAAGTGTCAAAGCAAACAGTTCTTCACATGAAAAAAAAAATAATGCTGGAATGATTAACTGACGATGCTGTTGATCATAAAGTCAATGTTTATATGAGGCTTTTTTTTTTTTTTTAAATCACATAATCTGAATATGTGAGGAAGATAAAGTCATTATTGATGTTAAGTTGTACTATTTGTGTAATCACTGCATTTCTATCCCAGTCAGGTTTCTGTGTGGGCCACATTTGCCCTCAAGCTGCCGGTCACAGAGACCATGCAACTTTTAGGCATTTTCTACCTTTCCAAGTGATTCAGATTTAAATATAAAATACATATAACTAAAAGACCATAACAGATATGCACTATTTACAATGCATGGAATATTAACATGAACATGAATATGTAAATATTCATTTCTGCAGCTTCAAAACTTTATGCACAGCTGTATCTTGACCACAGAGGGTGCAGTTTTACATACACACACACACACACACACACACGCACACACACGCACGAGCATCACACGCACATGCACACTTTCATTCAGGTTGACCTCATCTGTACCCTTCTGTTTGTTATGCAATCAGGCATCACTCAAGCCTCAGCAGAGTATAAAAACAAAGACATGCGTCTTTTAATTTCTATGTGCATAAATCTACCCCTATCTGTGGCAACACTAACACTTACCCAGGTCTAACCTTAACCATAAGTAACCAAATAAAATACAAGACTTTTGGCTCTTTTAGTTATTTGATTGTATTCACAAATTTTTGTTAAATTGAGTTTTCCCTTCTAGGGACTGGAAAAATGTCCCCACAAGGTAAAAATAAAGTTTTTCATCACAATGTAATATAAACTTGGTCCACACACACACAAACACACACACACACACACACACACACACACACACACACACACACACACACACACACACACATACTTTTTTCTTATTTTGAGGACCTTCCATAGACATAATTTTAATCCAGAGTTCATTAATGCTATGCTTCAACTAAATCCTACCCTAACCTTAACCTCAGTAACCAAACGGAAAGTTCTTGGCTCTTTTAGTTTTTAAATAAAAGATTAATTTATTAAGTAGTCAAACCTGTCAGATATTCCTGTCCAAGATCCAAAACCACCAAGATAAAAACTCCCCTGATCCCCACCCCCAAAACACACACACACACACACACACACACACACACACACACACACACACACACACACACACACACACACACACA
>JAQQZR010000005.1:14922956-14938819 GCA_030068235.1 Notoglanidium macrostoma
TATAGAGTTATATATGTTTGCACTACATTTTTACCATTTGAGAAGGTTTCATGATATCAGATAATAATCCGATTTTACATGACCACGTGAATAATCTGATTACTGCCGAATAATGACTGGATTTTAATATGACTGTAAATGCACTCTATGATGATTGCTTATCTATTGTGACTTTTCACCTCAGATAGTAAGTACTACATTATTAAGACTGAACTGCAACCCAGTGGACTAGATCTATTAAACTAAACTTGATCGGAGTTTGAAGGTACCTGCAACTGGCTCCATGCCGTGGTATGCTCTCACATAGTCCCCCATTGAGACAGTAGGTGGGTTGGAGGTTGCAGATACTCTGACAGGACAGACCATCCACTGAGCTGTAGCCAGGATCACATAGGCACTCACCCTCGGTGGTCAGTGTGTTCACCACACAGTGAGAAAACTCATTGCAATCCATGTACTTGCACGGATCACCATGATCAGCTGGAGAGGAGCAATATGGTGGATCATTGCCTTTGTATTGATGCCTTTAGCCATGTTAAAGTTACTGGTAATGCAGAAATCCCTAACCTCCTTACCTGAATAGGTGTCAATTTCACTGTCCGTTCTCTTTGAGGCAGCATTACTGAAGTCATCAGGAGTGCAGTGCACATCCTTGGTGATATTATTCACCACTGGTTTGGCTAACTTAATTTTGTTGTTTACTACCACACTGCCATTTCTGAAGTTGAGGATGTGTAGCTCCTTAAATCCAGTCAAATTAGATTGCAGAAACTGGAGCAACTGAAGGAATGAGCGTAGAAAATCAGTCAGCATGGATCAAATGCATATACACTTGAAAATATTACAGTCTAGCATTTTCCTAATCTGTCAACAAATAATCATTTATTCAGTTTTCTATGAGCTAAACAGAAGTTAATTGGCATATGACTGAGTAGTAATTTCATGCTTGGAGATAAAGTGTAATTTTGTCACTTGGTACAAAAAACTAAGCAATTACTGTAGGTGTTTGCATTTGATTAGTGCTTCTGCGTCATTCTATCTACAGCTCTCTTGTGTGAAAATGAGGTGTTGGAAAGAGGATGGATTTAAATCAGTGCAAATGAGTTGCTGTCTAAAGAGAGCTAGAGACAAATTTTAGCTATTGTTCTTTTAAGACCTTTTGTTCTTTAAAAAATGTTTGTGTGTATATTTTAGGTTGTCAGTTTTAATCTTAAATGTGTAGCATATACTATAAATCACTTATTTACCACTTTCATTCTGTGTCAAGGGTGGAAAAAAGTACTGAGAAATTATACGTGAGTAAAAAGTAGAGACCCTGGGTTGGAACCCAGGACCTTCTTGCTGTGAGGCGACAGTGCTAACCACTCCAAGAACTGCTGCCCTCTATGCCACTTTGCAACCAAGATTACCCATTAGCTAGAATTTGACATGCTGCCTAGCCAATTATATTAGCGATCGATACTAACGCAAATTGATGCTAATGCCAATCGATGTTGATGTGAATCGGTGATAATGCGACTTACCTAAGCATGATTTTTCAATTTAAATGTAGTCCACTTCAGGTATAGTTCATTAACTACATTGTGTAGCATGAGAAAGTCACAGCATATAACTAACTGGTAGGATTCATTACAGTTTTTTTCTAGATTGACGAACTTGATTGGATGCTTTACACTGAAATGTAAATTAAAAGCACAGGACCCATTCTCCTGTGAATGAAGAAAACGTGAAGAAATCATGATTGAGCAAAGAAGACCTGCATGATTTGTAACGAAAAGTAAAGTGTAAAAAAAAAAAGTCTAAAAAATTTTTTTTTTCTTGGAAATGTAATTATGTAAGAATACAAATAGTCGATTATAATAATACACAAATACCCCAGAATAATACATGAGTATTTTCCACCCCAGTTTGCAGTATGATTAGTGAATCTGAAGGCTAGTGATACACAATTAGCAAGGAAGAGCAGAGAATGGATATTGAATATAGAACATAGAAGACAGCAAGAAAAAAAGGAAGAAATACGGTGTAAAATGGCAACTGTGATTTCAGATTGGTGTCCTCGTATTGACCAACAAGTCTTTGCAAATAAACTATTATACCGTTTTTAGTCACTTTATAATAATAAGATATAAAGTAAATCTATAACACCACCAATATCTAGGAAAAGAGGTGAGGATTTTGTTGCCTTTACTCAGCAAGTTCCTGTATCCCATACAAATCTGCTTTATGAGTTACAGCTATTTTGTCTCTCTAGATCAGTCTTTCAAAGGCAAAAAGCCATGGTGCACAGGAGGAGCCCTCCCATACAGAGCACCCTATGCTTCACAGCCTGCCTAGGTTATTAATGTAATGTGGTAAAACCTTCTTATAAAGTACTTTTTTAAATTTATTACCATGCAATGCAATTTTTTTCAGAACACTGTAGGCAACGATACATATGGATCTTAATTTTAGAATGCCACATCATTTGCATCGTATTAAGATTTGCATTTCATTTAGTCAGCCTTAATCTCCACTCATCAGAATCTAAAACATGTCTTTGGTAACCCTTTAAACTAGGGACGTCTTTCTACTCAGACAGATTGCAGATGTGATATTAGTTGACTGAAAAGATGATATCAAGTAATGTACTTGATGCATCTTCTTCTATAGTTTTCTTTTATTTACTGCCATGCAGTAACTTTCCATTAATTTATTAACTAATTAATTCCTTTCTTCCTTCATCCATTTTACGTAAACTCTTTATCCTGGTTGGGGTTGAGATGGATCTGGAGCCTGTCCTGGGAGCACTGGGCATGAAGCAGGAATACACCCTGGAGGGTGTTACAGGGCACCACATGCACGCACGCACGCACGCACGCACACACACACAAACACATTTGCACACTCATTTACACCATGCGCAAATTGTATTGTAGCCAACCCACCTACCAGCATGGTTTTTGGGAGATCAGAAGAAACCCACAAAGACACATGGATAATATAAATATACTCCATTTGGGAAGCTAAACCAAAGACCCTATTGTCTTCTGCATAACTTCTGCCTGCATGCATGAATAATGAACTGCCTGGACAGTAACTTTACCTGTGCTTATATTATGGATTATAACTAAAAGTCTCTTCTATAACCGTTAACATTTGTTATTAATTATATTTATGCCCCAAAATCCAATTGTGGATGTGAAATTAACTTTGCTCACCAATATAGATTACAATCTGCCAACTTTTACATTTGCCTTCATTTTCACACCCCAGTACTCAAAGCACATTTCTCTGTCACTGTATCACTAAGTAACCCTTTAAACTGAGAATGAAGTTTGAGAACTGCTGCTCAGCAATGTTTTTTTGTACCATTCTGTGTAAACTCTAGAGATTTTAGTTATGTGTGAAATTCCCAGGAGATCAGCTACAGTATATCTGAAATGATCAAACCAGCCCATCTGGCACCAACAACCATGCGGCAAACAAAAGTTTTCTTCATTCGGAAGTTTGATGTGAACTTTAGCTGAAGCTCTTGACCTGTATCTGCATTATTTTATGCATTGCACTGCTGCCACATAAATAGCTGATTAGATAACTGCATGAATGTGTAATTGCACAGGAGTCCCCAATAAAGTGGACTCTAAGTGTATGTCTAATTGATCTAAGACCCACTCATCAGTGGCACCACCAATTCCAGGTGGAATTTGTTGATATGAAATAAATGTAGTGTGTGTGTGTGTTTTTAAAGAAAAAATATGGTTTTCTTCAAAAAGCCAACACACTGAGAATTACAGCCATGTCAAAACAAGAAAACAAGGAATCACATTTCACGGGTAAAATGTTTTTATTTTATGAGAGATTCTATGCGGGACTCTGTGCATTAAAGCCACAACTGAAATATTATCTTAAAGCATGCTATTTAGTGAAACTGTTAGGGGATGTGTGTAGTTATATAGCGTGAGTAGCGCCATCACTTCTTATATGCAGACATTAAAGTAACTGTAAAAACTGGTTGTATATTATACAGGCTGTACCTGATTTTATGTAGACATGCATCTCTTAAATGACTTCAATTTCTTCTATGGTAGATGAGTTTATGCAGTAGATGGAAACAATCATATGCCATATACACTTTCCTTATATGTATTATTATAGCTATGGCTACAATAATAATTAAAATGGTTGATTAAAAGTATGTTAGACCGAGAAACACAGTGCAGCACTAATGTAAAATTTATAAGCACAAGTAACATGAGTATATGCTAACAGTATCATGCATAGTCTTTGCAGAATCCTTGGACTTGACAGGTAAAAGGAGGTGAATGACCAAACTAAAAATCTATTGTCTAATTTCAGTAGATATGCGTTTCTATTGGAATTATAGCATTACCAATTTAAGACAAATTACCATTTTTTTCCATTATAATGTGCATGCTGATTGAATATTTGTTTTCTATATGAAACTGTTATTTTTGTGGTGCTAAATAAAAAAGTAGTAATTCCAGTGGTCTTGTTTTGGCCTGTCCTTTGCCTTTTTTGTTACGCCCTTTATCATATTTTGGATTCTGTACTTTGCACGGCACTTTGACCAAATTTGATGGATGGAATCTCTGAAGAAATAACAGCAAAGAGCACAATCTTCTTGAACATAATACATAGACTCAGTGCAACAACAACAAGATACTTCAGGTATAGTACAAAAAGAAAGCATAATGGGGGTTAGTAAAAGGACAATATTTGTCCATAAGGCATGTATTTTTTTAGTTTTGTTGTTACAATTTTGCCAACAATTTGCTGTGTAAAATTTTTGTAAAATTTTCTAAGCTTTTCTTAATGGTAACAAGCCAACAATTCAGTTCAGTTAGTTCATTTCAGTTCACTTCAGTTAGGTTACTTACAAGTATTAGTAATAGTGAATAAGAGATAAATGAGTTTACTGATACCGGTATGGAGGCTAATGTCTGCTGTGCCTCCTTGGTTTCTTTACTTGAAGAGTCTGGGTTTGGCAGGTTACTGGATTCAGAAGACTGTCTCTGAAAATGTAATAAAATATGAAAGTAATCTTTGCAAAAAAATGTGTGCTTCTGGACTTGAATGAATTGCTTTCAATTAATCCACATGTTTATTTTGTTTACTCATTCACCAGTTCTGCAATGAAATCGTAACTAGATTGGGTGTTTGCTTAGGCTAATGGACAACCCTATAGGGACAAATGGAAGGTGTGGTCTGGGATTTGTTTTTTTTTTCCAGATTTACTTCTTCAGGTAAAATTAAAATAAAGTAGAAAATTACAGAAAACTAACCTGAAATTAAACCTAACATTAATAAGAAAGAAACAAAATATTGAGGAACAATGTAATTTTGCAGATATAAGTTTTTAATACCCATTGATAAAATAAATGTCCATTGTGCAAACACAAAAATATGTGAAATAGTTGTACAGATAATGAAAACTGAAAAAGTGAGACTACTTACCAGTTCCAGTAATATGTTCGCCAGAGACTTGTATCCAGGTGAGCTCCTATTTAAGAGATCCTCTGAAAAGATCATGTTGGTAAACTGTAAACTAAAGAACACCCCAACATCCTTGTCTAGGGAGGATACTGAGGATTGTGGATCTTCTGTCTCTGATGGCAAGTCTTTAATTAAGTCCTGATGATCACATGCTTTAGTCTGACTAGAGGAATGGGTTTGGATAGACTGCTTTTCCTTATCAAGGAAATTTCCAGGTAGGGCTGAGGGCGAAGAGGGTATGTCTATAGAAGATCCAGGTGGAGAGATTAAGGCAGACTGTAAATGCTGGATGGTACCTTCAGTCCTGGGTACTAAAGAAAACCTTATTAACTCTATAGGTTCATTTGTGATAGGTAAATCAGAGCTCCCTTTAAAACTGCTGGGCTCTGGGCTTTCAGAAGTGACATCTATAGCCCCAATGGTAACTGCTGTGTCCTCTGCTTTAGGCACCTCAGTTGGAGTAAAGTACGGCATAACTGAAGCTTCTGATACATCAAGTAAACTCTCTGAGTACTGATTTGAAGATGCTTTTACAGTTTTAATGGAGTTCAAGTTCAGAGAGCTGGGTATGGCAGCAATTTCATTTCCAAGAGCGTGTTCCACTTCAGAAACATTTGATGGGGTTTCCAATGTAGTGTTCCTCTTATATCCTTCAAAACAAAGCAATGTTGTCTCTCAACATAAATAGCCTCTCAACAGAATCAGATTGTGTACAGTGAAAATCTAAATAATCCAATTTTTTTTTATTTTGCATTTAATATACGGTTTGATTTATTTGATACTATATGAGACAGACTGTTGTGTCCTGCATGTTGTCTTGTAATTTTATTTTAGACATAAACAGGGCATTACCTTCAGCCTCAGAGATTAGATCTCGTTTATCAGCTTCCTTTAGCTTGGGGCCACCACTCAGTTCAGGTGGAGATGACTCTGTAATAGTCACCAATGTTGTTACAGTAGGCAAATGCTTACGTGCTTCCTGTGTAGGAAATGTGCTCTCTATTGCCTCCTTATCCGTCCCTTGAGATCCATTTGGAGCTGCTTCTTCCTCCGAGTTGTTAATTGACTCAGTAGTCTCCTCAGAGATGGCCACTGCTGCTTCCTTACTAATAACCACAGGTAGATGTCTTGGCTTGTCCGTTGGTAGGTCTTTTAAATGATTTAGTGTAGTTGGTTCAAAGTTGAGAGAATGAATATCTAAAGGCAGGGATGTATCCTCCCTCAGGGCCTTTAATACCATGTCCTTCAGGCCTATTTCTGTGCCAGATCCTCCAACTGTCCCTGGGGGCCCTGTTCCTGTTGAGTCAGCTTCTGTCTCAAACACCACTTCATAGCGCACTGCAACACTTCCAGGACTGCTTATTTGTTTAAGGAAAAAGTGTTAGTTCATTCATTCATCTTTAGTACTGTTACTATCAAATCTTTAATTATTATATTATATGCACATCTGTTATACAATTGCTATAAAACATGACAAAATCATCAGAAAAATAGTGTAACAAGTTCTGCAGGCTTAGGAGGGGGTGAATATTAAGACTTTATTAGTAAAAAAGGCAGTTATGATATGGAAGCAGTTATGAAGGCAAAGGACACGTGTTACTGAAATACATTTACAATATCTCACATTTAGAAAAGGAAATGCTTGTGGACTGACATTTTTTAACATACTCTACTTTCAGGAGCATCTGCAAAATATCTTATTGCTATTCTTTAAAATTTTGTTATGAGAGAATGTGTTTGCACTTGACTGTATTTATGATAATGACAAGTCTGCTACCTTATTCTGGATAATAACCATTCATGTACATATTACTTATTACTTTACTGCAGTTACTGCAGAGTTAGCATGCAGTCCATTATAATTAGAGTAGAATTAGCTCAGTTGGTCACATAATAACCAGTGCATAATTGGAGCACAGGGTGTCAGAGCACAATTTGCCCTGTTTTTACATACAGAAAGAGAAACGAAAGCACACTATTAATCCAAAAGTGTAATTTTCATGTTTAAAGGAAATTTATGGATGGATCCTACTCACTGAATTCCCAGCAGTCGAATCTCCTTAAACCCAGCAAGTTTGTTGAAAATCTGCAGCATCTGCAAAGGTACAAACAGCATCTCATCAAGACTCAGATGCAGAAATGCAACAACCAACTTTTAAATAATACTTATAAAAGAAGTATTATACCATAACCATAATCATAAGCTAGGCATAGAAGCTCAGCACATTGAACTGTATATAATCTTTTATAATGTGTTGTTTTTTAGTTGACAGACTGTCTAGAAAAGAATTAGATGCTATGACTGGATTATATTTATTTCTAAATCTGTAGTTTGCCCATTTCCCTGTAGGATTTTGACCTCTTTTCTGTGAGCTCGGTTCCAGCTCCAAGCTTGTTTTGGATTTAGCAATACCGTGCCCTTGCAGTCAAAAAAATAAATCACAAGTGTTAGCTGTTAACCCATAAACACTGCAAAATGTGCTTGACAGAAATAAAGCGTGTTGAATTATGAGCCAATTAGTAAAAAATAAAAAAGGTAATGACTGGAGGAAGTTATCTATAGAGAACACCTCAGGTTTGAGACACACCAAATTGATGCTAAATGTTTGACCTCACCTGCTCATGAAGACTGCAGAGGGAATCCTGATTTTGCAGTTGGATCCTTCCTGGATCCTTCACAGTTACACTGAACTCTATTATGTGCTGCACAGGTGAGACCTTGGTCTTCAGGCAATCAAAAATCAGGTTACACTTTGTTTAAAATGTTTGTTAACTAGTATTAATACTTACAAAACAAAATGGCATAATTCATACCTTTTCAGAATCCATGGCAGATTTCTTTTCAGGAGTTTCTGAACCTGAAATTTGCATACTTATTAGTTAATTAATACGATATGAAATGTTGGATCATGTTGTATTAATAAGTTGGACGTACATTTCTTGCCTGGTATAGATGAACTGAAAAAAAAAACATAAAAATGTTTACTAAGAATATTATAGAATTATTTCACTTCATTTGGTTCATTTCGACAAGGATAGTCTGAAAAGGGGACTTTTCGGGTTTCCTACTTACAAGTAACAGACCCTTGAAGATATAACAGTGGTCTTTAAAGGGGCTGGGTCACCCTTTCCAGAATCCAATGCAATGTTTTTGTTTTGAAAGCGTGTGACTGCTACCTGCTAGCTCTCTGTGCAGCAAAACCTTCGTAAATTCACATACGTAGAAGCTTTAAAAAATATCCTGTCAGACAAGCAGGCAGGCAATGGATATAAATGTAAAAAGCAGCTTTATTAAAGTGAGCAGCCAAACAAAGCCCAAAACACATGGGCAAATGGGAAGGTCCAAAAACCAGGCAATGGTCAAAATACTCAGCAAACAGGTATGTCAAAGGCTTGAAAACACAATACAACACTTTGAAATGAACTCAGGAAGCAAGGGAACTTAAATAGTGTGACTGTGAGTACAAACTTAACTCAAAACAGGTGCCATTAATAATCAGGGCATTGTGACCGAGGAAGTGCAGAAGAGTGCTGGGAGTTGCAGTCCTCTGTGACCATGTTTGGAGGCTGCTATGACTGCTGGGAAATGGAATCCATAGAGCACTGAGACCAGGAAGCAGGTGGCAGCGAAGACGTTACGTATGCCTTAATTATTCTTTCCTTCATGACCGCCAGGGAGAAGGCCAAGGCTGGGTTCAGGTCCATTACAACAGAATAGCCATACAAAAATTGAATGGATCAGTCAAAAGAATTTAAAATATAGATTTTATACCTGCCAACAGAGTTTTTTTGACTGATGGTATCCTTAGCCCAATATGAGATTTACTGATATGTATTTACTGATAGAGACTTCAAAGCACTTATGTAAATCGCTCTGGTTAAGGGTGTCTGCCAAATGCCATAAATGTAAATGTGAATGCAGTGACTTGCTACTTGGTACAGTGGATTTTTGGAAGAGTGAGCCAGCCTCCTTTTTAAGGTTTTAATTGACCTCTTAAAATTAAACTCAATCTTCACTAAAGTTAAAGTGAAAGCTTAAGTTAGCTAAAGTTAGCCTACACATGACATATTCTCTTTGTACCCTATATGTTACTGTTTAGTACCTTTTTATGGACAGTCTACTACTTTTTTTTAACCTCACCACTTTCTCAACCCGACTATGCCTGTTACTATCATTAATTATCTGGTTTAGTGAATTTGCTAAGCATGTTTATATAGAATTGACCGAACAGAATAGGTGAGAGTCTGAGATTGATCAATGCCATAAAATATATAGGCTTATCAATCTATATGTTATTATTTGAAGAGGTTAAGAACAATGCTACAAGTACTGTATCTATAAATGTTGCATACTTACTGCTCAGGGGTATGTAGAATGCTCATGCTCTGTGGACAACACAAAGAACTAATACAATACATATTATGTGCTTGTTTGATATCAAATATTTTAGGTGTTAATACATGTTTGTTATCTACTAGAATATCCTCACCCTGGCCACCATGTCAAGGTGTTCCTGGGTGCTGCTGAAATTATGGGACAAATCCTCCACACATAGTGAGTCTGTCTGGCATGCATGTACCCACAGCTGGAATTCTGTAATATCAGGTACTCTGTCCAGGAAAATTTGGAAGGCTTCCCATACAGCTTCCTGGCAGACTATTTAATATCAGAAACATTGGACTGTAATAACATCATTATAGTCTGCTCATTTAATATACCATCAGCAAACAAGCAAACATTTAAATAAAATTCCTGCCATGTCCATTTGCCTGATAATAACATTGCCACCATTATTTAAAATAATTAACTTCCTTTTGTTCTTCTCCACAATTTCTTACTGTATATTTAACTTTGCCCTAAAGCAATATCAATAAAAAAAATGTAAAAGGCAAAAAAAAAAATGACAAAGAGCAGCTCATTTAAAAAAACTACTTTTAACTCTCTTGGTTGTCAGCTGCAGTTTTGGCCTTGGTTAATGCAGCTTTCTGTCCCAGAAGGCTTCTTATGACAAGCATGCTAAATATGATTTATGAAGGGATGCTCTGGTGGAGACAAATTTAGCCCTAATTTTTGTTTCTGTCCCTCTTATAGCAATGTTTGATGTCCAACCTCTCAGTTTGTAGTATGATTTGTGGCCGGCGATGACCTCTGCCATGTTCTCCTGAGGACATGCTTTGACCCCTGTACTGAATAGTGCTGATCTCTTCACTCGTAGCCTATTCAGGATAAGTGACTCTTGGACAGCTGACAGATGCCTGGCTGGTCGTGAGGCCTCGTAGAAATGCCTGTATTTGACGCCTGATGAGTGGCCCCTACTGAGGTCTTTAGACAATAAAAAAAATTGTTTTAGTTCAGTTAAATTAAAATTTAAATTTATACAGCACTGAATTTATACAGTACAGAATAACAGTACTGTATGTACCACATAGTAGTAGCATTCTCCTGCAATATGCAATAATTGACGACGATAAATTATGCTATGCATTTTGTGCTTATACATTTCCGCACAAAAATATCAGTATTAAACAGCATAACAGTGCCCATGTGAAAATTTTACCTGTAATGCTCACTCAGAGTAAAATGGTTCAAAACTGTACCTTTCCTTGTCACATATTTTATTGAATAGTAGATTAACTGTAGAAATGTGCTCTCCAAATTAGGTCATAGCTCATTCTTGGCCATCTTTCACCTCTCATAGTGGTGCCATGTTGTTTAGTCATTAATAGCACTTTCCATTCATTCAGAACTGGGTCGCTATAGTGTTGCATTATAATACCAGCTGCCAAACTTCAAAGACCTTCTTAAGACATTAAGCCCTACTTAGTGAAAAGCACATTCAGATCTGTGCTTACTACCATTAGAGTGAAAGCGGTTACCTATATATTAGTGGTAAAATTTCATTTAAAATTAGATTCACTATATAAGATCTACTGACATTGAAGAACCTGAGTAATGTGATCTTTACTTTCATAAACCAAAGTAGAAGCTCCTCTCCACTGCTCTTTATAATGGCTATGACAGCATGCTTGTGAATATGGCAGTGGTATCAACACTATAGCACAGGTCATCAGCTGGTGAACTGCGGTCTGGATGTGGACCCAGTACAAGCAGACTTAACCATAAACTTGGAAAACAACAACAACAACAACAACAACAACAACAAAGCCCTATAGCTGAGCCAGGTAAAATGTTTGAAAATATTGGTTGTAATTAAACAATGATGAATTCTAGTTTTACAATTTTCTATAAATGATTCATCATGGATTCTGTAACTGATACTCTGTTTGAGCTTATCCAATCACATGCATTTATGTAAATTATTTACATCAAACCAGAGACTACCTACAGGGCTGGAACAAGGTCAGTAATAGGAGAATTTTCACAAAAAGCAATCCCAGATTTAACATTTTATTTATCCTCTTCGGTATGATTAGTGAACTGACAAGATGACTTGTTTAACAAAATTTTGTCAGAGAAGTATGGACTTAGTCTTTCTGTTTTCTTTTTTAAATCAAATAAAACTTAAAACTGTTTTGGAATGCTATGAAATTGAACCTTTACAAATATTAGTTGAATAGCCCTGTGATAAACACAATTGTATTAAATGTCCTTAATCCTTGGGAATGCTGCGAAGGCCCCAGAGTACAGCTACAAGCCAGAAACGGTTATCGTCTGACACAGCTACAAACAAATAGCCTTTTGTTTTACTCTGCTAATGAATGGAATGCCCAAACATAATAGCAGAACCGTGCAAGCACAAGAAATTAGTTTGAAATATACTATAAAAGTTTCTGCATCATATTGTGCCATTTTGACTTAAAGGATAGCATAATGCAAATGTTAGGTTTTAGCTGCTTATACTGTAAATGAAAGTCTTATAGTTTATTTTAAACCAAATGCTTAGTATAAGGACTACTGTCATTAAGTTCATGTTGTGTTTTTACTGAAATGTCTTCAGTTAAGTCAAAATACTTCTGTCCTTAATCTCTCAGCTTATTATTATTCTTAAAACACATTATTCAGTAATGTTTATGAATTATTCAATATTTACAATAAGGCTAATAGAAAAGGTATGTAGTTAGCAGATGATTGAATGTCTGGACAGGTCCTAGGGGTCAACTTATTAAATTAGTCATATGCCATGATTTTCACTATGTTTGAGATGGAGTGTCCGTGAACGGAGCCAAAAGCGCAGTTTAAATCATCGCATAGTTCACAGCATGCAGAATTATTATGCATTGGAAGAAGGCAGAAGGAGACGGGAGACAGCTATACGGATAGGCACAGGAAGGGTGATAACAGTAGGATATGTAATAAATGTTTTAAAAACCCAGCACTATATCTTTTATGGACTGGGAGCACAGTTCCCAAGCTTCTATTAAAGTTTGCGACAGGGTGCAAATAAGCCAAGCAAACACCATTCTGCAAACGGCTTTACACCTTCCTCCTGACTGCTAGCTTACCTTTGATTCTGCTGGCTTGGAGGGTAAACAAGAACAAGGTGAGGAATAGTCCTCTTGTCAAGGCCATCGTGCAGGTCTATTTTCTTTTAGAGTCAAAGATAACTATATTAAAATAGAGGGCTGTAGTGACTTATCTTAAATCCACAGAGTGCAAAATTAATGATTCCACAAACACTCTGTCATGGTTTTTCCATAGAAGGTGTTGACTGAGGGAAAGCTGATCGATGAAGGTAGATTCCTGAATGAAGTTTTGATCCTTGAGGGCAGCAGCAATGAATGTCCAGGCACAGGTTGTAAAAAAGAGTGTGTGTGAATGTAGCCATATGTGTGTGGAAGATGGATGAGAAGAAGTGAGAAGTTTAAAAGTATAGACTCTTGATTGGAAGTAATTTGTGTACCACCCACTTGCTCCTAATCATGCTGGCTTGCATGTGGCAAATTATCTTCATCCTCTTAGTCGCCTTCTCAAACATCTATAAACTAGGCACTTTCAGTCCTAACCAGATCAGTGCAAGCTCTCCTGCCTCTTTTGTTTGGTTTGTCTTCCTCTTTCCAGTACCCACTACGAAGCAGCCTATTCAACAAACATTTTGTTGTATGCTAAACTCCCAGACACTGCTGTCTCCCAAGAGGAGGTGAGAGCTCTGTGTCATGTGACAGGGTGCTGTATCTCTGACATAGACTGGACATTAGGGGTGTTTGTGTGCGTGTGTGTGTGTGCGTGTGTGTGTGTGCGTGTGTGTGTGTAGGCAGGTTTTTATATCTTGGTGAGGACCAGAGAGGACCAGTCCCCACAAGCTAAAAGAACCAAAAGATTTTATTTTAGTCGAAGGTCAAGGTTAGATTTTTTTTAGTCATAGCATTAATTAGTCATATTACTAATGATATCAATGGAAGGTCCTCACAATGATAGTAAGACAGACATGTGTGTGTGTTTTTGTGTACTGCTGCTTTTAACAATATTTAAACAAGCCTTTGCTTCACAATTGTGTCACCGACCTGGCTATAAATCAAACGTATTCCTTATATTTTTGTTCATAATTGATTGATATTCATGCAGAATTCTAATGCTTTATGGATCCATTTTGTACATTAATATATTTATATTATGCATTTTACATTACATGATATAGCCTACAATGAATATAGAACAATGCATCTTTTCATGATTGAATATGTGAAATATGTAATGTGTGATAATGCCATGGTAAAAATATAACTGAACAGAACATTTTTGACTCTTATTTAACCCCTTAAAGTCTCTGCATATTATTCAGGACCTCCTATGAATTATTTATTAACTACAGTGAAATACTGGGAAAATGTAGTTCCAATAGTGAGGAGTTAAAGTCCTATAATCCTGCCAGTAAAGCCTAGGAACTGAAGGGGTTATTCTTGTTTATGTTCAAAGAGAGCTGATTAGCAATCAAACCCATTCCTGTTTATTATGAGCAGCTTATTAGATCCTATCTTTCTTACTACTTTATGAAGGACATTTATACATTTCAATGCTATATGTGAAATAAAAACAGAATACTACTGGGGAAAACCTGCAATTGTTCAACTGTATTTATTCCTGTGCAATTGAGGTCTCTTTTATTTATTTAATTGAAATTCTTATCTACTTTATTATTATTATTTTTTATCTTATTCTATTTTATTTTATTTTCTATTGTTGTCTGTACTTGTCTGCACCTTAGAAGTAGCCCCTGCAATTTCGTTGTACATGTAGCATTCTTTGCTCCGGTATAATGACAATAAAGGCTTCTGATTCTGATTCTATCTTTCACCATGGTCATGATTTCACACAGCATGAAGGCCAGCATAATGATGCGCTCACTCTGATGTGCTGGTCAGCATGTAGGTTACATCATGCATGCTTTTCTTCCTGTTGTCCCCAGTGCTCATTAGGTAGCAATGATGAATGAAGTTAAAGGGTTTAGCCAACCTAAAGGGGGCAGCTCTAACTGAGTGAGCATCATGCACAATGAATGAAAACCCATGACAACATGAAGTGCATTAGCTCATTGGCAAATCCCTCCATCTGGCACAATATTGCTTGAATTCCACTGCACAGTAGGAGGTTCAAAACCACCATCTAGAAAGGCAAGACTCCCTGTTGGCCTAATTTGCTCATCAAAATGGCAAAGCCTATTAGGACGTCACTCTAAAACGCATTGTTCATCATGTCAGCTTTGGTGATTTTCCTTTCTAGCTATCTGCCACAATTATGAAACAGTCTGTAACACCTCAAGCACAGCCTGAATAGCAGTGACATTTGCATTCAAAAGTCATGAAAAGGCTCTTCCTTGACCTTGAATTGTTTTGTTGCTGTTGAGATTTGATGTTTGATCTTTTCTCCTATACAGAAGCACTGGTCAAACAAAGGGTCATCTACAACTGTAGGGTGAATGATTCTGATGGAGAAGCTCCTGAGAGAGAGAGAGTGAGAAAGAGAGAGAGAGAGAGAGAGAGAGAGAGAATGCTGATTGAGCTGTGGAGGTGAGGAAATCTGAACATGGGCCTTATAATAAATGCAATTTTTAATATTTATTTTGTTTGTATGCATGTTTATTTAGCTAATAATGACCGCTGGGACTACCTTGAAAGAACACAGCATTGATCTAAAATCCATCCATCCAATCATTATCTATACCGCTTTATCCATCTGGGTCACAGGTAAGCTGGAGCCAATCCCAGCATCTTCGGGTGAGAGGCGCGGTACACTCTGGGCAGGTCGCCAGTCCACCACAGGGCCAACACAGACAAACAACCACACACACGCTTGCATTCACACTTATGGGCAATTTAGAGTAGCCAGTTGAACTAATCTGCATGTCTTTGGACTATGGGAGGAAACCGGAGCACCTGGAGGAAACCCACGCATGCACGGGGAGAACATG
>JAQQZR010000005.1:14950904-14969990 GCA_030068235.1 Notoglanidium macrostoma
ACACACACACACACACACACACACACACACACACACACACACACACACACACACACACACACACACACAACCACACAACCACACACACACACACACACACACACACACACACACACACACACACACACACACACACACACATCCACCCATCCACACACACACACACACACTCATGTCAATGTCACTGCTGGGCTGAAAATGGTCCTCATCAAAATAACATATGACCAATGGGGATCAAAGTTGGTTATACTATTTTTTAGGTATGCGTTTGAGGAACATGAACATTTTTGTTTTATTTCATAAACTATTGACAACATTTCCACCAAACTCCACATAAAAATATTTTAACATTTAATTGCAGAAAATGACAACTGGTCAAAATAACAAAAAAGGTGGAGTGTTTTCAGACCTTGAATAATTCATAGAAATCATATTAAATTTTAATCCTGATGTTTGAACTTAGGAAGGTTGAGAAATCGATATTTGGTGGAATAGTCCTGACATTTATCAAAGCTTTCATGCGTCTTGGCATGCACTCCACCAGTCTTTCATGTTGCTCTTGGGTGATTTTATGCCAGTCCTGGTGCAAAAATTAAATCAACTCAGCTTTGTTTGATGGCTTGTGACCATCCATCTTCCTCTTGGTCACATTCTAGAGGTTTTCAATGGAGTTCAAGTCTGGAGATTGTGCTGACCATAACAGGGTCTTGACCTTTTGGTCCTGGATCCACACCTTGATTGACCTGGCTGTGTGGCATGTCCTGCTGGAAGGATAAGCTTGTACATGGCTTGATTCATGTGTCCTTCACAAACAAAAATCTACCCTATTCCATACTTGAAGAAGCACCCCCAGATCATCACCGATCCTTCACCAAATTTCACAGTGGATGTGAGACACTGTGGCTTGTAGGCCTCTGCAGGTCTCCATCTAACCATTAGATGACCAGATGATAGGAAAAGCTGACAATTGGTCCAATCCTTATAGTCTATAGCAAACCTCAGCCTGGCTCCTCTTTGCCTCTCATTGATGAATTTTTTCGAGCTTTGCATGACTTCAACCTCACCTGGAGGAGCTTGTTTAAAACTATCCATGATCTCTGATCATGGACATACAAGAACTGTCCCCAAGCACCAGATATATAGAGGCAGCGCTCTACCACAGTAGACAAAACCCAAGGTGCAGGCTGTGCAAAGATGCCCCTGAGACTGTCCAGTACATAGTAGCTGGATGCAAGATATAAGCTGTGACAGCATAAACTGAGAGGCATCATCAAGTGGAGGGGATAGTGTACAGGAACTTCTGTGCCAAGTATAGGCTAGAAGCTCTGAAGTCCCAATGGGAGACACCACTGAAAGTGGTTGAGAACAAAAGAGCTAAATTCCAGACAGCAGTAGTGATAGATAGACAGATGTGGAAGTCCAACGTGTTCCCATGGGTAATAGGAGCACTAGGGGTTGTGACTCCCAAAGTTGGAGAGTGGCTCCAAAAGATTTCAGGTAATATAACTGAGGTCTCTGTCCAGACAAGTGTAGTTCTAGGAACAGCTAAGATACTGTGCAGAACCCTCAAACTCCCAGGCCTCTGGTAGAGGACCAAGGTTGAGGAAGACATACACTCATACCATCCATGGGAGGTGAGAGGGGAATTTATATATATATATATATATTCAATATACTTGAGATGTATTTGGCCTACATCAATGTTTAGGTAGGTGGTATGTGACAAAGTATAGGTAAGCGACGCACACACACCTGGCCATCAGCATGATGTACAAAAACAACCATGATTCATCAGATGAGGCCACCTTCTTTCACTGCAACAGGGTCCAGATCTGAGGCTTCCTTGCCCATTGTAGGTGCTTTTGGCAGTGGACATGGATCATCATGGCCACACTGACCAGTCTGAGGTGGCTATGCAGTCCCATATTCTGTAAGCTGTGATACACTGCTTTATCACACGGTGATACACTGCCACAATTAACTTTCATAACTTTACACTTGCTGAAATAACTTTTAGCAATTTATCAGTCTGATGATGTTAGTATTTTTGGAGCACACAAGCTTCTGACATCTCTATAGTGGAATCTTTGCCCATTCGTCATATACAAATGCTTTCAACTTATTTATGTTCCTTGGTTTCCATGGCACCACAACTTTCTTTAAATCCCACCATAGATTTTAATGGGATTTAAATCTGGGGACTAAGCTGGCCACTAAAGGACATACAAGGACCAATCCCAGAAGGAAGCTTTGGTTGCCTTGGACATGTGCTTGCTATCATTTTCTTGCTGGAAAGTCTAAAGATCACAAAACTTCACTTTATCCACTAAAGGAATCTTATTCTTCTCCAAAATAAGTTGATATTTCAAAGAATTCAGGAGGCCAGTCAAAGGATGTCCAGGCATGAAGTCATTGCTTGTGTAATGTTCTTCTTAGAGTGCTCACTGATACTTTTGTTCTTGCATTTCTCAAGTCTGTTGTGTTTTATGATCTGTAATTTGTCACAAGATGGTGTTAGTATGTCCTGTGGATGGATGTGCATATAAGGGAGAGACAAGAGAAAACAAGTAAACGATAGGTCATGCGCGTCATTCTTCAGATGGTCAATGGTCAGTTTCAGTCATACAAATACCACATATTGGCGATAAGGATGGCACATCAGGAACTTTTGCCAGCTCTGTTTATGCCATGTCCCAGTAGGACTATGATTACCTTTGCTATTTGGATTAAAATGTTCAAGAAATAACTGCTAGTTACTGGAGCTACCTGACTCTTGAAAAAGCTGTATTCACTAAAGGCAAATCAAGGCTGCTCTACAACACTCTGCTGCCATTACAACTACAGCCCTGGTTCAAGTGGTACAACATCAGGCTGCATGACTATCACAAGGCAAATGGAAATCTGCTACCCCTCCTGCCCCATCTGCTGCTTCTTCCTCCCAACACAGTTGCTCCTGTTACCATGGTGGATCATGAAATCAGCTGGCTAACTAACCTTCCTATCCTGCTACTAAGTCTTTCTGCAACTCAGGTGTGGTAAGGTGGGACATTTATCTAATGTTTTTATAAAATTACAGTGCTGGAACTGAATGTTTACGTTCATACTTCAGGATTTGCCAAGGGTACAGGGATACGTGATACTATGTAATCATCTTACACCATCTTAATGTGCTGGGCTAAAGCTGAACATGGAGAAATGCAGGTTTAAACAAACCTCACTGATATTTCTGAGACATATTGTGTTTCCAGATTATAATAATGTAGCTGCTATACTGCAAACACCTGCTCCACAAGACCCTGCCTCACTGCATTCTTTCCTGGGTCTCACCTTCTGATATGACAAATTCATTCCTTATGCCACGATCACAGAGCCACTCCTTGAAATTCTCAGGACCTCTGTAAATGCAAATTTCAAATGGACTGATAAGGCAGAGCAAGCTTTGCACATTGAAGGACCTGGGAGTGAGAAGTCCGGCCCTCTCCCTTTTTGACCCCCAACTGCCTACATACATTACAACAGATTATTCAGATTTTGTTGTAGGTGGTGTACCATCTCATTATCACACAGATGGCACAGAGCACATAGTGGCCTTTGCATCTCCCACCCCCTTTCTAGCCAAGAGGAAGTATTCCACTGTAGAGAGAGTAGCATTTGCATGCAAATGGAAGGGACTATGGAGAATATTTTTGTGGGGACGTTACTTAGCGCTCCGCACTGACCACCAAGCACTCACCACACTCCTGAAACACAGAGGGACTGGTATGAGAATAGCCAGATGGTCAGCGCATCAACTCTGCTACTCCTATGATATGGGATATTGTCCTGGAAGGCAAAATGTGCAGGCTGATTGCCTCTCCAGATTGCCATTGCTGAACTCAGATGATGAGATGAAGAACCAAATATGTTTGCAGCTGTATCTCTCTTACATGCAATGTCCGTGGTTAAGATCACAGCAACTTCAAAAACCTGTGCTCAATTGACCCAGCTACATGCACAGCTAGAGAAAAGGTGGCCTACAAAGGAAGGTCAAGTTGAATTGGATCTAGCTGGGTACTTCAATGTAAGACAAGAACTAGAACTTTTTTTGGATACTGTAATAATGCCTGAGGAGAAATTCTTCTCTCTGCATTTGGCCCATTCACACAGTGAACACACACGAGAAGTGGGCAGCCTCATTCTGCTGTGCCCAGGGAGTCATTGGTGACTAGGTGCTTTGCTCAAGGGCACTTCAACTGTGAATGCAGATGGAAGGGAAAGCTCTGTTCATTCACTCCCCCACTCACTCCAGAGAATCGAACCAGCAACCTTTCCATCCTAAAGCCACTCCTAACCTTTAGAACATGGCTGCCCCATCAAGGCCATCAAGTGCTGGTGTAAACAAAACAAAGAATACGAGAACTGTACTGATGGCCTCAGGTCGACAATACAGTTGAAATGGCCATAAAATCATGTTTTACCCGCCAGATGAATGATAAAACAGCAAAGCCTACTCCAGCACCTCATACAAGTGTAACTTCCTAACAGGCCATGGGAGAAGGGAGCTGTTAATGTGGTTGGACCTTTTGAAATGGCTACATGGGACTATTGCTGTGCTATCATTTTAGTGGTCATCATCACAAGTCACTACTGAATGATCAGTAATTTTCTCATCATGGCCTTCAGAAGAGAACGTAATACACACTGCCTTGTGACAAACAGCAGGTCACAGTTTATCTAATCACTTTTCGCTTCTATCCTGAGGGTATGCAACATACACACCATTCGTTTAAGTGTTTACCATACCCAACACAACAGTGCTGTAGAATGATTCAGTTGTGTGCTGAAACATTGTAACCAGTCAGCTGTTGCTGTGGAGTCACCATGGAAACCAGCAGTCATATTATTCCTGTAGAACTTTCATGCAACCCCACATGCTACCTCTGATGCCACTCCTTTTGAACTCCTCCAAGGTCATAAAATGCATACTAAGCTGAATGTGCTGCCTGTCAGCCCTGAAACTAAATCATATGAACAGGTGAAGAACACAGTAACACAAAAACAACTCAAAATCAAGGTGAACACTGACAAAGGTAGAGGAGCAAAAGTGCCTAATTTCAAGGATAATGATAAAGAGCACATGAAGAATCCAATACAGGTGCATAAAGGAACACCATAGTACATAAGCCCACTCTCTGTAAAGAAAAGGCTTGGTCCAAACAAATACCTGTTGAGTGATGGAAAGAAGTGGAATACCTTGACCTACTTCCTGAACGATGCACAAGAAGTCCAAAGGAAACTGTTACACACAATGGGACTAACACACACAAACTGACTGTTATACTGACTGGCGCTGGCACTGTCAAATGGACTGGCACTATACCGCAAAAACATGCCACACCACAAAAACTCCCCAGAGCCCGATTTGCCTTCCTGGCTCAAAGACTTTTTTTTAATCACAATTCAAAAGTTGTCACATGCTGTGTACAGATTCTTTTGTGAAGTGTTGTACTGATGATTGTGTTTATTGGTAAGATATGGGCAGTATCTATTACTTGTTGACCGCTAGTTAAAATATTGATACTTGAATTGAATTATAATACTGTTACATGACCTGTAAAATTTATTATTTTATTCTTACATTACTACAGTTATTAATTCAAGAAAGGGGGCAAATGTTGTGTTTTATGTCCTGTAATTTGTTACATCACAAGATGGCGCCAGTATGTGCTGTGGAGGGATGTGTATGTAAGAGAGAGAGGGGAGAAAAAAAAAACAATTGTTCATGTATGTTGTTGTTCTGGTGGTTAATGTTCAGTTTTATTCATACAAATACCACAAGATCATACTGCAAGTCTTTGGCAGTAATATGGGTTTTTTTTTCATTTGGACATCTTTTTGCCTTTTTGGTGTGATAAAATACTTAATTCTCTTAGCTTCTGTAAGGGCACATTTTTTCTTTGCCATGTTTACTACTGAGCTTGAACACGCATGGTGGGATTTATATATGTATCACAGTTAAAGACAGAGTTTCAAGAGTTCCATCATTACAAAGTTTAAGCAGAATTCTGTATCCTTGCAGACTAGCAAGTGATTTAAAAACCAGCAAAACTGAATAGGGTTTAATTAATTATGACATTGCTAGATTAAGAAAATATCCTTTTACTCAGAAGTATATCATATGCTTTTTTCCACTATTAATTCGAATAGGTCACTAAAGTTATACACAAATAATTATAAAACATTCAAGATCTTCAGAAAAGTTGAATTTGTAAATTATGACAGTCTCAGAGAAGGTTGAATGATTTTGAGTGCAAGTGTGAGTGTATACTATTGAGAAATCTGGTATATTTGTATAATGACTCATTATCCCAGTTTAATGGCTTAGACTCTTGATTGCTGCTCTGTTTAAGTTCTCTTATAGCAGGAAGCTTAACAGAGCTCTTTAGATGTGTGTGTGATATTGAAAGTAGAACTGCTTGCATTATTGTAGTGCACTGAGTTTGCTTAGCCTATATATAACAGCATGAGTCTGAAACTTGAGCTTTGTAACCTTTTGTTCAATCCACATCAAAAAAGCTTCAAAGAATGGCTTAAATAACAACTATTACACCAAGGATTTTCGGTCGATTTCCATTTGTGTTTGGCAGACCTGCAACTTGACTTAACCTGTGGTGTCACTTGCCAAGTGAGATTTCACAGCCGGTAACTGGATCTATAGTAAATAAATGCAGTAGTCTGTTTATCTAATGGCAAGTTTCATAAACAGAATAAACAATGATTTTCATTCAGTAACAAGGTTCTCATTTTCTCTGCACACAATGACCAATCATTTTTATATGTAGCAATTATGGATTAGTGCCCTGATGCATGATATAATTTGCAACCATAATTTGGGATTTTTTTATTAAAGCTAGTGCTCAGTAGACTCCTTTTGATACTACATTGTTGAGGACTGTTTGGGCTAATATGACTTCTCATCGAATTAAGCTAATTTGTTGTCATTTGAATTCAATACACACAGGCTAAACTGGATCCACACATATGACAAACTGTTTACTGATTGTAAAACAGTTTACTTGAATTATGAGTTCATTTTTTTCTCTCTCACTGCCAGGCGTTAAGCATGTCTTGTTTGCAAGCCACCTGAGAAAAAAGGCTGCTACATTGTTGAAAGTGTATTTGATCCCGATGTCAAATCTCTGATACTGTCTTATTTACCATCAGATATATTTTATTGAGCTGTTCTGATATTTAGCTTTTAGATTGAATCAGGTAAGGACACTATGAAACAGGGACGGATGAAATGATGGGAAAAAAGAATACATTGTAGGCTATTATAGCTGCACTGATGATTCAGCGCTCAGTGATTTATTTCATTTCAATTCTCGCCGGTTGCTTAGCAGCAATAATATAATAGCTTTTAACCGTGATTTTTTTTTTTATTGAATGCAAAATAACCACAATGCAACACTGACACACACAATACTGCTGCATGCTCTGTTGGCTACTGTTTGCGCAGGATGATATATAAGTCGGACATGATGACGCCTGACACTTTGACTATGTGAATGCTGATTTAATCCTTTGTTAGAGTTTTTTTCGTCCAAATTTCACATCAGGACACGCAAAATCGAAAGCTCACGAGCTTTTGGAAAGCTGTTTTAAAGTCATCGTTCGCCATTGTGTATATGATGGGATTGATGAGAGAGTTGAGGTAGCCGAGCCACGTAAAGAAGTAGAATAACTCTGGGTACTCTTGGCATGAAGGGCACAGGGGCACCAGCAGGGTGTAGATAAAGAACGGCAGCCAGCAAACTATATACGCTCCTAAAATGATGCCCAGCGTTTTCGTGGCTTTCCTTTCTCTGGCCGCAGAAATCCTCTTTTTTTCCAAAAGCGAGTCGGAAACGGTGATTTTGACCTGGCTGTCGCTGATCACCGAGCCTGCGTCGTCCTGCCGCGCCGAGGTCAAAGACGTCGATCCTGGCGAGTTTGAGACCAGCTGCGCTGAAGTGAGTCTCTTCCCAAACTTTTTGGGCGACTGCCTTAAGATCCGCCGCCTGGCCTCCACGTAGATCCTCCCGTACAGGGCGATGAGTAAAAGCGTCGGGATGTAGAAAGCTCCGAACGTGGAGTAGATGGTGTAAAAGACGTGGTCCGTGTTCACCTCGCAGCTCGTCACCTCTCCCGCTTTCACCTGGCGCCAAAAAAACGGAGGCAGACTGATGGAGATGGCGATCACCCAGGCTGTAGCTACCATGGCAGCCGCCCGGCTTGTCGTGCGCCTTTTCGCGTACTCCACCGCGTCCGTGATGGCCCAGTAGCGATCCAAGGCGATGACGCACAGGTGAAGTATCGATGCCGTGCAACAGGTGATGTCCGACGACAGCCAGATGTCGCACACGACTTGGCCCAGCGTCCACGTGTGGCTCACAGTGTAGAGCACACTCACGGGCATCACCAGCACGGACACAAGGAGGTCGGTGAGCGCCAGGGAAGCGATCAGGAAGTTGGCCGGCGTGTGTAGTTTCCTCGAGCGGGAAATGGTGGCGATCACGAACGCGTTGGAGAGAGTCGTGGCGAGCGTAATGGCACCGAGGAGCGAGCCTACAGTCGCCTGGAAAGCCACGCTTGGCTCTTTTGCGGCTGTTTTTGACGCATCCGAAGCATTGGTGGAAGAGACATTCGTGTCCAAGTCATAATTTGTTGGAGGTGGGTTGAAGTGCTCCATAGCAGGCAGGAAAAGCACACAGACTGGTGCTTTTTGTATTTTCTTCTCATATCAGCGCACAACACTTTTGCATCTTTATATTGTTTTTACAACAAAGCGTGCTTGCCTGGTGCATTCAAGGTCTTTAACCATCTCTGAAAAATATGCTCAGTCAGTTTGTTTCAGATACATTTTTTCTCTAAATGAGGTATAAAAGAAAAAATATATGTATATCATGCAAGTCGGAAGAACCTGGGTACTGCAAAAATAAACAATAAAACACAGGAAAAGTTGCGCAAATACGATAGTACAGCATCCATGGTCAGGGTTCTTCTTGATCCACTTTCAGAAGGTGATTTTTTTTTTCTTGAAGTGTGTGTAGCTTACTGGTGTCACTGCTGAACCGGCGCGCCCGCGTCCTGCCTCTTTCTCTCCAGCCGCCTCTGATGGAGAACTTAAAGCAGATGATGACCGTAGACCTCAGTGAGGGAGAAGAGGCACTGCTGGGTCTTAGCGTCCCTACAGCTAGGCATGTAAGTAACCACCACGAGACGGTGATTCTCACTGCAGCGTTTAATGATGCTCTGCTCTAAAACAGCAGATTCAATTCATCAGGTATTCATTAGAGACTACCACTGGTGTTTTGCAGTTTATAGGCTACATTTCAATGTACAGCATTATATCACAGTGTCAAAGTATCATATTTTTTCAGACTAATTTTTGAAACTGTGTCAAACGTAAATGTAATTAGTGTTGCAGTGAATCCGTAATAAGAATTTTATTATGATGTAAATCCACAAATTAGTATTTCAGCCCAATAACAATTATATGCAGAGGAAATGAAAAACAAAAACCACACAAAACAAAACCCAAGTTGGCTCAAGTGAGTTGAACTGACATCTAAAAGATGAAATTAATCCATAATTTCATACACACATGGAAAATCCTTTCATCCGAAATAAACCCCAGCCAATTATTTGTTTACTTTTATTTTTCTTCTTTTCCTTTTCACCCCTGTTGCTTCAAATGCCCTAAAAGTGAACATTGTCATTGATTTATTGTTGAAAACAATATCCACTACATCAGTACATTCTGGGACATGTAATATGAATTTTTACTACTATTTGTTCAGCCATTTGTAGGTTCATTGGCTTGCAAGCCATATGTTAATTTCAAACAGAAGCTCACTCTATCTCAAGTTATAAGACAGAAACTCCAAGGTCTCACTAAACTGTCAAATTTAATATCTGGCATTTGAGTGGTTGTGCAATATTATGCAGTATACAAACCTGTAAACAAGGTGCCCAGATGTATTCTTTAAATTGTACTATTTTGTTCTAGGTGCAGTCCTGGTTTATAGTAGATGAGCATTAAGGCTATATTAAACGTAAATGCTTGTACACAAAAGATTTCCACAACCTTACTGTTCGCACTGATTTTTGATGTAATGTGATTTAGAGTAAATTGTATGCCCTTGTATGCATCCAAGTTCACCCTGGTGATTCCTCATCCATTTGTGCAATTCCTGCTTTTTGCTTGTTCAAGTTTATAGATACTTTTGGAACATGGAGTGTAGGCATGAGACAGAGATTTTTGCCTTTGGTAATGATTTGAAGGTCAGGCAAAGAAATACATGACTGTTTTGTTGTCATCTGGTATTTCAGACAACTATGTTTTTTTGTCATTGGAAAACATGGCATTTTCTAAGACCCAAAGGCATATTTCTTCTGTAATAGAAAAAAAATTCAACAATCTTAAAGAATGCCTTAGGATTGGAGGCCCAAGGCAGGTTAACAAATATTTTGCATCCCATTCAGTGCCTTTATGTGATCACTCATGTCTATGAACTATGATGTTAATTATGGTAATTACGATGTCCCCTGATCTACAGACAAGGAGATCCTTGTGCTCTTTGCAAAATAACATCTAAAAGGTCATTAGTCCTTTAATATAATGTAAACTACTTGGTGTCACGAATTAGCTTTAGGTTATGGCTAAAGCATGTTCTACTTGGATAAATGTTAGGAGGCTATAGTGTCCACTGTGACACACTCAAAAGCAACACTGAATGTTAAAAAAGCTTACCATCTGGGCTTAATGAATGGATCTCGCCTGAGAATGTCATGTAGGTCAGGGAACAAACTATGCAGTCATCATCCGGCTCTCTCCATTCACATACTTTATATATTGCTTCATATAAATCTGGCTATGTAAACAATTTTGGAACTATGTATATCGAAGAGAAGAATCATTATCATGCAGCCTGCATGTATATATAATATATACACATTCTTCATGTACCCTTCATGTACATGTATATCATGAGCACGATTATGAAGTTTATCACCAGAGATGTTAATAGTTGTGCTGTTTATGGCAACAGCAGAGTCACAGAAGCAATAACTCAAATTTAAATTGTTATGAATAGGCTGAAAGCGCATAAGCACTTGTGACCCATCGCTAAATAATAAAAAATAATAAATGATTAGATTTGTTAAAATAGCAAAAAAAACTAGAATTGATTTAAAGTCCAGTGGTTCCTCCTGTTATCCATTCATTTGGTTTGTCTAACTATGCAAATGTAATTTATTGGGGCTTAAGTAACAATTTGAAGGTGAAATGACCTCCAAAAATCAGTTTTTCAACATGCAATTTAAAATTAGAAAATGATGTTCGGACACTTTGTCTTTATTAATGCTGTTGTGTCTGCTTAGTAGATGGAGCTGAACAATGGCTAAATAGCAAGCTGTCTGCTCTTTGCCTGCCAGGACGTTGAATTTTGAAGACTGTTCCCTCACTGAGCGCTGTTTTGCTCTTATGAATGCAGAAGCTTATTAGGATAGCTGAAATGTACAAATTGGATGTTCAGCAGGAGTTCTGAGCTCTGTGACCATTTTAAAGGCCCTTTAGCTGTCTAACCTGTGTGCTATTTTTAAGGATTTAATCATGCAGCCAGGCTGTCAGAGTACCCGTTTGTGAATGTGTTTCTGATTCACAGTAATAAAACTGGGTGGTTGGTTTAAACGCTAGCAGACATCAGGAGAGAAACAGAGGCACTTGATTTGATAATGTGCTTAAGAAGCAATATTAGCTCATTGTGTTTTATGATTTGGATGCAAATTATTACAGTTTGCCTCTGGAGCTTTTAATAATGAATATAATCATTTTTGGTGTTGATTGTTAAATTGAGGTAGATTTATCTCAGTGATTCTGAAGTGAGGTTTGAATAACTGCAATTTATTAGATGTCATATACGTATATGAACACATTATATACAATGATATAAAATATTGCAATAACATTTCACTAATAACTCAGTCTTCATGGAGAAATAGAATATCATCAGTGGCCACATAGTGACACAATTACCTTTTTAGTGTAAAATCAACTCCAGAATTATTGGCAGCTATTGAAAGAACAGTCATAATGAAATAAAAATAAGCACTGTTTTACATTTTCAGAAAACAAACTTTTCTTCTGGCAGAAATAATTATAAAGGTTTTTTAATCATAAGGATTTTTTAACTGAAAAAAATATGATACTTTTTTTTGACACTGTAAGAATATTTTGAAATCAATTAAGAACCAGAAATAGTCCCAGGAACACAAAATCACTATTTTGTAATGGCCATCACAGATACAGGATTTGAAGCTTATTGAAAGCCTGAACTCATGCGCAGAGATGCTTGATCTGTCATGCATAGAGGAGTGTCCAAGAGCCATCTACAAGCACCTCCAACATTACAGGAAAGAGCTGAGTCATATTATTCTCTCTAGGGAAGGATTCATTAAATTTTAATTGTGGGGGTGCCAGTGATTTTAAAAGCACTGATTTGCATTAAAAAATGAACTAATAAAAAAAAAAGACATAAAGAGTTTCGCTGCAAGATGAAAATATCACTCACAAGCTGTTATTTGTTTTTAATGAAGGGTGTGAAAAAATTCTGAAGTTGACTGGAAATAAGGCAAACAAGACGCCATTAGCTTCATGAGGTATCTATATGATTGATCAGCCATAAAAATGCATCCACATATGCTGAGCACTAAATGAAAACTAATAGTTTCAGGGTGCATGTAGTTCCCATGTAGTGGTGCAGTGGTTAGCACAGCGAGAAGGTCCTGGGTTCGATCCCCGGACCACCCAGGGTGCCTTTCTGTGTGGAGTTTGCATGTTCTCCCTGCGCATGCGTGGGTTTCCTCCGGGTGCTCCGGTTTCCTCCAACAGTCCAAAGACATGCAGATTAGGTCAACTGGTTACTCTAAATCGCCCATAGGTGTGAATGCGAGTGTGTGAGGCTGTTTGTCTGTGTTGGCCCTGTGGTGAACTGGCGACCTGCCCAGGGTGTACCCCGCCTCTCGCCCGAAAAGTCTGCTGAGATTAGCTCCAGCTTCCCCCGCGACCCAGACGGATAAAGTGGTATAGATAATGGATGGATATAGTTCCCTTTCATTAAAATGATTGTTAAATTCATACATAGGTATCACCTTGGTAATTTCTTTGGATTAGCTTTAGAAATAATCGCTAAACTTTAATGTCTTCAAAATAATAATAAACATATTTAATATGCTATGTTTAAGTTCAGGTTTGCCACATACCCAATCATACATTGTACATCTTTCAGTGAGAGTTGCTGCAACCAATGCCAAAACAAAAGTCAAAAGTACAAAAGCATGTATTTAAAGAATGCACACATACAGAGGATATAAGATTCATACTCAGAGTTATGCTGAATATTATACAACGGTTCATGAGAAACAATGTAATGAATAAATCAATTGTACATCTATGTTATGTATTTTTGAAAGGGGCAGGATGAAAATAATTGACAAATAAATCTATGGTATTCCTACAATAGTGCAGAAGAAAGTGACTATGTGCAGTGCTATTACAATCAATTCCGTAATCATTGAGAAGACAGTCTCAGGAAAAAAGTTCTTCTTAGCATCTTTATAGGTCTTCAGACTGTGGTAGCTCTCTGTGGATACCCATGATTTCTAGAAATATAGATATAGCATCCACAAATATTCCATAAAAGATATAAAAGCAGCAAATTATGCTGCAGAGAGGCTGTAATGGCACTAACAAAACACATTCATACTGAAAGCTTTGCTTTCATTTCACTTGAAACATGCTATTCAGTGTTCAGCAATAAAACAATCATGAAGCTTATTTATTTGGCTCATTCTCTGAATCTGTACATGCATATTGAAAGAGATTGATGCTAATTTCCTGTGAGCAATATTTTTACATTTGACTCAATAGAGCCCTCTGTCAGTAAAATTGTGATAAATCAACATTTAATCCTCTTATGACTGAGCTAATGGGAGGAGTGTACTCTCCGTAGAGTGAGCAAAACTCCCCAGCATGAGACAGCTGTAACTGATTTATCCTTTAAGTGATCATATGGAACTCTGATCTGCTCCTAGCTCTAACATTGTTCAGAGATTGGAATTACATTACTGCAGACTATCTAGCCCTCACAGAACAGTTGCACATGCTCATTCTTGATCTTATATATTGACAGATCCTCATCATGTTTGATAAATCTGTTGTTTGGAGCACCAGATGAAGCCTGCAAGACCTACAGCTTCACTTAAAATAAAAGAGAAATTTGAAGATCAGTCGGTACTTGTGGTGCTTGAAAAAAAACCCTTTTTTTCTGTAGTCAAGAGGCATAATGCTTATTACAAACATGAATGGTTTCAGTATTCTTTTAAGGTGGTGTTTTTTTAGCAGTTTGCTGCCTTTTAAACATAGTTTGTATTGAGATCTAATAGAGTACAATTATATACATAAAAAAAGAAAACCACACAATCCTTTAATACTCTCTTGGGTGCAGATCCTCATTATAATGCAGTGGTATATTTCAGTCCCAGATAAATTCTGTAGAAGTCTGAGGTTCAGCCCTTACTCCAAGCCCAGAACTTTATCAAGTGTGCGGAACCGTTTGTGCTCTTTGAACGCCCCACCAGCCTGTAGCTCGAGAGAAAAATCCCATAGCCCCGGAGGCCATTCTACATACTCCCAAGTCCATTCACCTCTCTCTCTCTCTCTCTCTCTCTCTCTCTCTCTCTCTGCTGCAAGCCAAGCAGAACTGCAGAGCACATATCATCTACACCCAGGCTATGTGTCTGGCTAGAACAGTTTGAAGAAAAGTAACAGAAACATTTAGAGCCTCATGCTTGTCCGGTCATAGATAATACCTGAACTCTGCACTTCACTAAGTGAGTTTGTGATAGCAAAAGGCTGATTTTTATATTTTTTCTAATATCATATTTGGTTTCTAACTGCTCTGAATAGTAGTTTGTCCTCATGCGATTGTAAAAGCTCACCTAAGGGAAGTGACCTACATAACTTAAGTGTCTCTATATGGGCTCCATTAGTGTCTCTTATTCCCTGCTGCTCTTTTTATGAAACTGCACTGGCCAGCTATCAAAACTAGATCTCATTTTCATCTCAGATGTTTGCCTGTATATCAGGACTAAAATGATTAAATTAGATTATTTCCTACATTATTTCTACGACTATGACACATCTTTATTTCAGAATTTCATCTAGAGATAATCGTGTACTGTATTGTATAAACCTTTTTGAATAAAAGTGTCTACCATATTATTGACATTTACAGTAATGTTAATTTCAACATACAAATCAGGAATCTGCTGATACACTTGATCAGATTCGGTGATAATATAGGTAAGCTCAAGCTTCCAGTTGGACATTGAATGTTTTGACACTTGAATCAGAGCATCTGAAAGTAGCTGATTCTAGATCAGTTGCTCAGGCCCATGCCGCCATGCTAAAATGAACACTTCTGAAAGAGAGAATAGGATATTTTAGATGTGAAAGATGGAGTTTGAGAGCTGATAGCACCCCAGGTTGCTGCTTATCTAATTGTGTAAAGGGAGAGATTTTATATTGATCTGTTTGACATCTCCCATTAATCCCTTGTGTGGAGAACAAATGTTCCCAATGGGTTTTTTTTTTCTTCTGGATATGTATCAATACAGCAAGGTAGAGATTGATCATATTGGGTTTGTACCATCATCTCCATCAGAGGTGACTGATCATCTTTATCAGTGCTGTCTAAGGGGGAAATGTAACTGTTTTGGAGTTGGCAGTGATGCTGGAGTCATTAGAAGAGACAATGATCTCCTTTATCCCTTTTTTGGATTTCCCTCTTCTGTCAGTTTCTTTCCCCTTTCTCTCCCCTGAAAAAAATAAATAAATTTTTCCATGAGGTTTTTATGGTGGGTCATAAGAGTACAGGTTTGTTTGTAGTTCTGTTCAGAACTGATGGAGATGTATTACCTCAGAACTCTCCCTGTTCACTGCATTCTGCTCTCACACACAGGTGTGTTTTGTGTATACTGCAAAGTAATTTGTGTTTATTCATCATTATTCGTCTGCACAGTAGGGAAAATGTAACCCTGCTTTTGCAAAAGGTTCATAATGAGTCTTTATCAGACTCAGGAAACCATTCCAAGAAAGAAATGGTGCATGAAAGTGCCTTGGATTACAGATTTTTGACTTTTGACTTGATTGTAGACATAAGTATTGTGCTTAGATAAAAGCTTGCCTTTTCCACAAAAGAAAATAACATTGTGTACAAACATGTAGTGGCTAATGGGATGCATCGCTATTTGTGAAATATGGGACGAGTTCATTGATATTCTGAGGATTATGCCAGGGTGTCTGAACCATATGAAAATCCATCCTGTGTGTAATCTCATCCACTTACAAAAGAAAAAAACAAATAAAACACACACACACACACACACACACACACACACACACACACACACACACACACACACATACACACACACATTTCTCTCCCTCTCTCTAGCTCTCTCTCTCTCTCTCACACACACACACTGAGTTTTCAGGACCTAGGATTATAAATAATATACTGAACTGTATATATGCAACATATACTGTATATTGGTGCAGTAACAGTCAAATGTTTGGACAAACCTACTCATTCATAGGTTTTTATTCATTTTGACTTTTTTGTGGATTGTAGAATAATACCGAAAGCTATGAAAAAACACATATGGCACATATGGAATTATGTTGTAAACAAAGAATTGTCAAGAAAACGAAATATGGTTCACATTTTAGATTCTTCAAAGTAGCTAGTGTTTACCATGATAACAACTTTACACACTATTGGCATTATCTTAACCAGCTTCTTCAGCTAGTCATCTGGAGTGCTTTCCAGTTAACAGCTCTGCCTTGCCAAAAGTTCATTAGTGGAATTTCTTGCCTTCTTAATGCGTTCGAGATCATCAGTTGTGTTGTGTCGTGTTGTACAGTAAATAGCCCTATTCAACAACTGTAGTAATCCATATTATGTCAAAAAATGCTCAACTAAGTAAAAGGAAATGATAGTCCATCATCACTTTAAGAAATGAAGCATCTTTTAAATTAAAAATAAAAGAAAGAAAGAATATTGAATTACAAGGTGTGGCTAAACCTTGGACTGGTGCTGTATGTATGTAAGCACCTTTGGTCAGGTCTATAAATAGGTGGACATTGACAAAGTTATTGTTGTTTTAGTTGGCTGTCTACCACAGTATATTGGAGTTGAAATGCAACAATGAATATTACCTTAAAGTGCAGAGTTTAAGCTTTAATTTGATGGACTTGCATCTAAATCTGATGAGTGGTGTAGCAGCACTTCCTTTTATATGTCCCCCTTTTTAGAGGCCCAAAAGTAATAAGTCAAGTGGCAGCTCTGTCTACTATGTAAGGAGGGTAAATTAGTACTATTAAATAAAATGTTATAAACCATTACATTTTAAAATAATAATTATTTTAATAAATTGGGCACAAGTCCAAAGGACAAAATTATCTTTGAATGAGATGCAACTTGATAATGGTTGCATCACCAAGGTAAGAAACAGTAATAATTTGTCTTTTATCTGAAGGACATTTAATTTAGATCAAATTAGGTAAATTTGTTGATAGTTCGTACAACTCATTTGTGACAAGCGAGAGGCACACAAGTTAAAGACACACATATACACACACAATACAAGTTTAATAATAAGTAATATATGCAGGAATATGATACAAACCATAGAAATATAGAAAATATATACAAATGTAGTGAAAATAGATTATACAGCTGGAAATAGATAAACAATTGGATAATGAGTGGAATGAAGCTGAATGGCAGATGCAAAGAATGTAGGCAGCTATTTGGACCTTATGTGAAGTGGGCAACAGAGTGGATCTACTTAGCGTACTTATTCTAGCTAATCTACCATCGCAACACTGAAGAAGGTGAATAGAGAAGCTTTATGGTCACATTTTGTTTGAGTATCCTTGGTTGGTCCTGATCCGTGAGGTGACTTCAGTGCAGTCAGCTGTAGCATCGATACAGATCACAGAGAGAGTCCTCAATGAGGCATAGCTCAGCAGAAATTGTGCTAAATGTCTAGCTGTAGCATTGCATCTGCTTCTCTGGGAATTGTGGATGTAGGCTTACGACTGCGTGTGGACAGTTTTTCGGTGGAAATTACAGTGAAGGTCCAGCTGTAGCGTATTGTAGACAAGTCCTTTGTGACTCAAAAAGAAGTAGAATGCTCTGCAATGACCAAGTCAATCACCTGACCTGAATCCAATTGAGCATTGAGCAGTTTCTCAAAGCAACACTAAAGGGAAAATACCCCAAGAACAAGCAGGAACTTAGGACAGCTGCAGTAAAGGCCTGGCAGAGCATCACCAGGGAGGAAACCGAGCATCTTGTAATGTCTATGACTTACAACTTACTATGGTCTATGGCACCAAGAATTAAATAAAGACAATTTAATTTATGATAAGGTCACTTTGTCCAATTGGTCTTAGTCCCTTAAAACCCTTTTAGAACCACATATAAAAAGTGATAAAATTCCTACACAGCTCACCTGATTTGTATGAAAATATCCCCAAATTAAAGCTGAAAGTCTGCACTTTGAGGTCATGTTAATTATTTGATCAGCTTCAGTATACTGTGATAGACTCCTGGAGTCCTAAATCCTGGGTAGCACTGTGATGCAGTGGTTAGCACCGTCGCTGGTTCAGTCTGTGCAGAGTCTGTATGTTCTTCCTGTGCCTGCATAGGTTTCCTGCAGGTGCTCTGGTTTCCTCCCATAGTCCAAAAACATGCAGATTAGATCAACTGGCTACACTAAATTGCCCATAGGTGTGAGTGTGAGTGTGAATGGCTGTCTGTCACTGTGTTAGTCTTGCAATGCATTGATGACCTGTCCATGGTGTAACCCGCCTCTCGCAGGAAGTCAGCTGGGATTGGCTCCAGTTTACACTTCTTGATCACACACACACACACACACACACACACACACACATACACACACACACACACACACACACACACACACACACACACA
>JAQQZR010000005.1:14973914-15003020 GCA_030068235.1 Notoglanidium macrostoma
GACACTGCAACGTGATGCACCAGACATTGAATACAAAAGAAAATCAGGAGCAAAACACTTTTAATTCTGTTGAATTTCATAGCTTATTCGAAACATAAACGTGACAATACGTTACTGTCAGTAAACATATAAATGTCTATTTCTCAGAGTTCCTACGTGATGCAATAAAACCAAAACTATATTTGTGCATACCCAGTAGGTACCTGTCACAATCAGCAAAAACTTTTCAGGAAGCGAGACTTTAAAAAAAAATTGTTGTGCAGTGTAATAAATAAACAAATGATCCAAAAACCAAATACCAGCATCAAACAATGTTTATTTGATTTATGAATAGTAAGTCCACTTGGTGGATATATGTTCATTAAATTAATATATTTGTAGTTGTTAATGGGTCAAATTCATAAATAAGGCTAAATACCTGGTTTCAATATTTACATTCAGAATTCAGTTGATTACCAACATTTAGAAATATTATAATTTAATTTATTTATTTCTATATTCTATTTATTTATTATTTATTTATTATCAGGATTTATTTGGAATCCTGGACAGAATAAACATTGGTGAATGCAGATTATTTAACATTTAAATAATGTCTTTTGATAAACATTTCTTATGGTTTAATCATGCTGAAACTTACTGTGTTTTAATATTAATGTGCAGTAAATGTTTTTTAAAGGAAACCCTATTACCAATGTGCTTAATCAAGTGGTTTAATTGTGATACTAACTTCAGGTGCTGAATACTCTCAGCCAGAGACATTCTGTGGTATACAAGTAAACAAAATGAACCAGAGGAGCCTGACACTGAGAAGCTATAATTTCCAGACTAGCATTTTGCATGGAGCTAATTATTGTGCAGTAATTGGACCAGAAGTTTACATTTTTCTAATATTTGTAACTTAATTAATCATGTTTTCTTCAGACCTAAAATTACTGTTTGTTGTAATAGTCTTCATCTGTCTCATTAATCTATGGTGTATAATGATCGTCTGCTTATTGCAGTGAATTTAATGAGAGAAAATTGTTTGGATATGTGCCTGATTAGCTTGTAATCCGGATGTGTCACTTCCCTACAAAAGGTGCCTTTGGGTCAAGCAGAAGTGATTTGATTTAATGCTGTATTAGACAGGCTTTGTCCTAACAGCAACACACAATTCTATATGATTTGCTGCTTTGGGTAATGTTCATATCAACCATCAGAATGGGGAAAAATATGATCTCAGTGATTTTGACGTATTGAGTATTTCTATAACTGGTGATCTCCTGGGATTTTCAAACACACACACACACACACACACAACAGTCTCTGGAGTTTACTCAGAGTGGTGCAGTTAAAAAAACATCCAGTGAGTGGCTGTCCTGTGGACAGAAATGCATTGTTGATGAGAGAGGTCAGTGGAGAATGGCCAGACTGACTGACGTCTCGTTGACAGAAGTCTATAGTCACTCAGGTAACTACTCTGTACAATTGTGCTGAGCATCTCTGAATGCTCAACATGCCAAAAGCTGAGGCTGCAGTGGGTACAGGTTGACCAAAAGTGGACAGTTGAAGACTGGAAATACAGAATTTGGCTCCACCAGCATGAATTCATGAACCTGCCTTGCGTCAACAGTCCAGGCTGGTGGAGATGGTGTACTGGTGCTCTTTTAGCCCAGTGATGTCAAGCATCACTTGATGCCACAGCCTATTTGAGTATTGTTCCTGACCATGTGCATCCCATCATGGCTACAATTTACGCATCTTCTAATAGTTACTTCCAGCATGATAATGCACCATGTCACAAAGCAAAAGTCATCTCAAACTGGTTTCATGAACATGACAATGAGTTCAGTGTTCTTCAGTGTCATTCACAGTCACCAGATCTGAATCCGATAGAATATCTTTGGGATGTGGTAGAACGGGAGATTCACAGCATGAAAGTACACTGGAAAAATCTGCAGGAGTTGCATGATGCAATCATGTCAACATGGACCAAAGAATGTTTCTAACATAATGTGGAATCCATGCCATGAAGAATTGAGGCTGTTTGAGAACAAAGGGTAATCCTATCTAGCTAGTATAGTGTTCTTAATAAGGTACTCTATGAGTGTAATCTATAAACACCTTCTCAGTACTTTTTCCCATTTGCACTAAATGTAATTATTGTATGGCAAAAAACATTCAAAATAATGCATCTGCACAGCATTAAAAAATGATTCTTGATTAAAGCTTATTTAGTTTTTCCCTAGATTTTCTATACTGGTTGCTAAATCGCTTGCTGTGGTACACTGAATAATGGAATTATCCTAACTCTCATCAAAATCCTATAAACATTTTTTATTTTAAATGCCACCAGTCCTCTGATAGTCATCTATTTATCAAAGCAATCATTTTAATAGGTTTATACAATAAGCTCATTGCTGTCTTATCAAATTGTAGCTAATATTACAGTTACAAGATGTCAATGCTGTAATAGGATGTCAGCTTTTATGAGGATTTTTTTTAATAACATGATAAACACATCAAACTGTGTGCCTGGTTTGAATAGGTCAGCTTCACAAATCAGTTCCACTTCCATATAATGGGCCTCATTTATTAATCTTTTAGTAAAGATGTGTGTAAAGGTGTGCATAAGCCAAACCAAGCTAAAAATGTCCGCCATGTTTCCAAAGCTTACATGTGTACTTACATGTGTACATAAAGTGTAAAGCACCTTCCTGAAACATCTCATTTGCATTTAGTGACACCCACAAAACTCCAGAAAAAGCTTATAGGGGGCTGAAAAAAACCCCAACAACACAAAATGACTATTAAACAGTGAAAGAAAGAGACAGGCAGAATTGGAGGTTATTTTGACTCACTTTTTGCCAGTAATAAATATTTAGCAGCGTAACAGCACCTGCAAAGGTCAAAATCTCAAGACAAGTCACAAAGAGGATTTGTGAATTAAGTAAGCTGAATAAAGTGTTTTAGGTGCCAATGTTCTGGGAGTGCTGCATAGCATTAAAAGAAATATGTAGCTGATTTATAGTCACCTTTCATCCTCTGAAAAAAGTACACCGGTCTTTAAACTTTCTTTCCTCCATAAGAGTGACGTGTGCTAAATCTTCTATCAGCCAAGGCATTTGTTTATATTTTATGGCTATGCACAGACAGACCAGCCTAAATGTAAAATGTCTTGGTTTCACAAAAATGTTCTTGATGATATTCTTATTCCTTGACCTAGTGAACTAGCATGAGGATATGTTTTTGATAAAGAATGTAAAGTTGCTCTGGATAAGGGTGCCTGTTAAATGCTGTAAACATAAATAAACTTTACAGTATAATACATAGATAAAAGTGCAGTAATCCATGCAAAAAAAATTTGGATCTGAAGTTGATCAACCAAGGTTTGCATTATTAGTTTTCTTATGCTTTATGACTAAAAAGATTATGAATAAATCTGTTTGCATTCAGCTTGATAAATTAGACCCATTGTTTGAAACCAGGCTAGTGAATATAATTCTCAGTTGGGTTGAGTCACGAGGCAGGGAGGGGATGGTACGTCTGACAGAAGGTGCTGGCATGTAGTTTATATACTTTACTTTTGATATTTCGCACTGGTAAACCAGCAGAATGACAGAAAACAGGCATGTTTCATGACCTGCATTTGCATATTGGAACATGATAGGCTCATTTATGACACAATTGTATGACACAGTAACACTTGCCTGCCATATGTCTTTATGTTTTTGCATTCTGACTTGTGTGGGCACTCACATTAACTACCAAAACCCAACACTTTTTTTTTAAATCAAGCTTTGGATTTTCATAAAGATTCTTTGATGTCTAGAGGAATAATTTTAAATATTTGTCCTGTAAAAACCCTTCACCAGCAGCGAACTATAGAACCTGAGGAGGATGAGATTTATAGGATCGATAAACAGGACACAAGTTGGAAATGGAATTAGGCTAGCTGTTAAAAGGTATCAAATGGACTTTTTTCAAATGTACTAGAAGCTATAATGAACATTGTGTACAACTAGCTGTAGTCAGGTAACAGGAATTATGAACAGAAGATTAATTCTTTGGTTGCTGCAAATAAGCTAGTTTTCTTTAATGACCAATAAATGTGAGAAAGGACCTGTTAACTTGCTGGAAGTAACATGCACAGACATTGATCTAATTATTAATTAATTATTCAACCTAGGCTTTCCATGTATAGTCAGTGGCCAATCAGTGGTGCTTGTATGAGTGTATCAGAGAGAGAGTCATTCACAATGCTTGCATGGCTGATAAATATTATACAGTATACACTGTGTATGTACACTCCACATTATAAACTGGGAGTACAGTTTATTTACTAGTAAATAAACAGTAAATAAAAAGTAACAATTACTTACAAAAAAAATCATCCTTAATTTGATCATTACCCTGATACTTTGCTCTATTACATTTTGATCTTGATGCATTAATGCTGTGAAAAATTATCATCATAAGTTTCCTCTGACAGTGTTATGATGCCATGCAGTGCATGATGCTGTAGGCGACATGTGATTTGACCGGCTATTTCATCAGCGTTATACTTTACCACATAGATGATGACTGTTGTTACTCACTGGCCAGAGCGCCAGGCCTCAAACTGAGAAGCTTGGAGATATAAGAAAGTTCAGGGTGTACAAAAACTTTTTCACTATGTGGATATGAGTGATTAGATGCAGTAATCAACAACCCTGTTCCTGGAGATCTACCCTCCTGCATCTCCAACCAAATTCTAACACACCTCTTTTAGCTGACCTAAAACTTCTTAAGGCAATGATTAGATGGTCAGGTGGGCACAATTATGGTTGGAGCTAAAGTCTTCAGGGACGTAGATCTCCAGGAACAGGTTGGTGACCACTCGATTAGAGAACAGAATATACAAAGCGCATGGATCACAGTGGATCTTCGGAAACTGTGGACATACAGTGATTATTCGTCATACATCTGGTGTCACCCTGTGGAACAGAGCATACATTGCAGCCTGTTTTCAATCCTCAGTCCTCTATAGTAAATGGATGTGAAATCCCGTACAGCCCTGCTTGCCTTTGCCATTAACAACAAGGCCTCATGCATGAATTATTTCAGCAATGGTTTACAATAAAGTTCCATTAAACTAACATTATTTACTGCATTAGTAATCATTAACAAATAATAAATGTCAGCATCAATAAATCACAAGTAATGCATTAACTGATGTTTGTTTATTCAGGGCAGGTGTACGTCATGAACATTTAATATTTATTCAGCTCATGACCACAAATCCATTTAAATATGCAAAAATGAATTTATAGCATCTAAATGTTGAGAATATACTGAAAACCTGCCTTTAGCCCCAGTTTTACATTTTGCCAATTAACAAATGCAATCATGTTCATTAAAGGTACTCACCCTTCCCAGAATCCACTGCGCCAAGTAGCGAGAACAGAAAAGATAATGCATATTTTGATCAAAGCGTCCATATATGACACGTGAATGAAGAAAAAATTCGAGATGGGTTTTGATTTCTATCATTAACAGTGAATTTGTGGACGTTTTGCTGACCAGAGTGCTAGCACGTAGTGGTCATGTGTTTTCAAAACAAACACATCAAATTGGGTTTTTTAAGGGCTGTTTAAGCCGTTTTTTCATATTGGCCATTGCGGGCTTGATTTTACTCATCGCTGGAATACAAAACAGTTTATGAAGGTGCTGAATATACGGATTATTTTGTTTATTATTTAAAAGATCAATAAAGACAATTTTAGTGACTCTAATGGTACTTCAAAGTTTGTTCATGTTAACTAATGCAGTAACTACTGTCAGTTAAGAAAACCTTAACATAAAGCTTGACCATTAACACCATGCCAACCTCCCTTCTCACCTCCAGTTTCATGCTGGCACTCTGAGAGCTCATGAATTTAGAGAATGCTTTTGATGGCTCAGTTGGAGTTGAGGGCTATCTGATGAGAGGAGCACTGCCAATGACCCCACTGCTTTCGCATGCTCTTATCAGAGAGAAGTGAAGCAGAACTAGTCTTATCTGTGTGTTTATACACACACACTCACTCTCTGGGTTGTTTCTTGCTGGAGACGTGAGAGACTAGACATACCAAGCCGACCATGAGCATCGCTCAGGCTTCAGTCTGAAGACGACAGTGCTACACACACACTGGGCGTAAGTTTCTCACATATGGTAAGTCCTTTCCCATAATAATTCCTGCTGCTATGATGAAAGGCATATTTGTTTAGACTTAATGAACAGATTAGACTTAATAAAACTTCTGGTATCGGTAATTGTTTCCTGTTGGAGATATTGGGCCTTCATTTCCCACCTTTTTTATTTCATGTACATTTGATAGCTGCTCTGCTTGTAAACCAGGGTGGATTACAGCATGAGGAATGGCATAAGCTGTTGAGGAGTTTTATATATTTGCCTGGCAAATATGGTAACCAGTCAGCATGGGTGTTACTATTCCGTCTATAGCCTTTTGTTTGCACACTATTGCAAAAAAATACTATTATCTTTCAGGAGAATTATTTGCTTTTCCACTGCTGGCTGAGACATAATCCATGATTCTGCCTACTATAGAGTAGAAATGAATGTGAATCAATACTACTTTGTATATGTAATATGTGGCTTTCATGCCACACTAAACCTTTAAGCCTTTAGCCTTTATCCAATTGTTTACCCTGAATCACACACTTGGAAGTGTATTTAATCTTGTATAGTAGTGTTTGAATGGTACTACTGTTTATACATTTTATAGCAGAAGTAATATTTCCAGTATGAGTGGAGAAAGCTTGGGGACGTGTGTGATGGTCACTCTGGTGGGTCTGATATTACTGGAGTCAGCTCATGGTCAGCATATAGCAGAGGAGCCCTGCTCAGTCCAAATCCTTGTTCCGGGACTTAAAGGTACAAAACACTACACAGCAATGCACTGCTGAACACTCAAACGTGAGCAGGAGCATGACTCAAGTTTTCAGTTTGTGCTCATGACTAAATTCTACCATTATGCTAATATATATTTCTACAGGGTACTGTAGCAGTAAAAAAGTGTCAGCTAAATGTAAATGATTCTAATGTAAATGGCTGGTCCAGTGTGGAAAAGGGGTGTTGGGTTAATGCTCAGGTTGCTTTGATACAATATGATGTTAAGAAATGTGGGCGATGAACAAGTATAACATAAAAAGTGTGTGTATGTGTGTGTTTTACAGGAGAAATGGGGGAGAAAGGGGAGAAAGGGGCGCCTGGGAGACCTGGCAGAGTGGGGCCACCTGGAGAGACCGGTACAGTATGATTTACTATTAGTGAACATGTAAAATATATGCAAATCTTTGAATAACATAGCGAATAAGACTGGAGATTTACAATTTGTTCATCGAACGCAAGTCCACAAGAGACTAAAATGCAATTCGACTGATGGACCATGTGACCACAAACTTGTGCTGGCTTTCATGACATTTAGGGAGTGCAGAACTGCAGAATGTTCAATGAGTTCAAAGGTCATCCTACTGCAAAGGCTAGAATGCAGTAATGATGACAAGTGTTTACCACAGCCTGTAATGAAGATTAAGTGATTATTCAATGAAAAATGAGGGAAGAGGTATTCAAAGCCATGAATTTAAAACAGCATTTCAGACATCATTAATCTTATCAGATGTTTTATGCTTGCATGTTGATTATAAAAGACTTTATTTATCTTTTAGGTCCCCCAGGACTTAAAGGACAAAAAGGTATCATGGGACGTTATGGAAAAATGGGTCCCTCTGGATTAAAAGGTGGTGTAGGTTAGCAAATTCAGATTCTGATTGGTTTTTAAGACCTTTGAAAGTCTTAACAAATACTTCCATCCTGTTTATAGGTTTAAAAGGTGATATGGGAGAACCAGGCCCGAAAGGTGAAAATGGAGACGCAGGTAAAAAAAAATCAAACCTAATTTAATTCTAGAATGTTTACATATGATATAAGTTTGGCAAAATGTGTGAAGTGACATCTGGTTTGTTGCACCAGGGCTCCCCTGCGAATGCGCCCCCTTGAGAAAGATGATTGGTGAAATGGATAATCATGTGGCGCAATTAACCAGTGAACTGAAGTTCATTAAAAAAGGTATGTCCTTGCAGTGAACCCCAGAACAAAGCTTTAAATCCATTCTTTTCTCTGATATTATACAGAGAACACAGGGCAAACCCCTATGTTAGTGCTTTGCCTGGTTTAATACAAACATGTAAATTCATAAATAAAAGAAAATCCCAAGAGCATCTCACTCTTACAAGAAAAGCCTTCTGTTGCTATATGAAACCATCTTGTTATTATGAGAAAAGCATCTCAAGAAAAGCATAAAGTAAAATTTGACTAATACTGTCAACTGTACCATTTGTCAGAGCCTACAGTCCCTCCAAAAGTATTGCAATTAAATTAATTTGGAACCAATTGTTTTTTTGCTGCACACTGAAGACATTTGTGTGTGACATCAAAAGATGAATATGAGAAGAGAGATCAGAGTTTCAGCTTTTATTCTCTGGTATTTACATCTAGATATTATAAACACCATAGAACATAACACTTTTTGTATCAAACCACCCAGTTTTTCAAGTGAGCTAAAGTATTGGAACAGAATGTTTACTTAAAACGAATTAGAAATACTTAATATTTGGTTGTATATCCCTTGTTTTCCATCCACCAGATTTCTTGTTTCTTCATTGGTTATGCCTTTCCAGGCTTTTACCACAGCATCTTTTAGTTGTTGTCTGTTTCGCAGTGTTTCTCCCTTCTGTCTCCTCTTCAGGAGGTGAAATGAATGTTCAGTTGTGTTAAGATCTGGTGCTTGACTAGGCCATTCCAAAACCTTCCATTTTTACCCACGATGATGTCCTTTGTTGAGGTGGCAGTGTATTTTAGATCATTACCTTGCTGCATAATAAAGTTCCTCCTGATTAATCTGGATGCATTTCTCCATAAACAGGCAGATAACATGTTTCTGTAGACTTCTGCGTTTATTCTGCTACTACCATAAGGAGTTACATCATCAATAAAAATGACTGAGTCTGCTCCATAAGCAGCCATGCGAGCCCAAGCCAAGACACGACCATGTCCACCATGCTTCACAGATGAGCTTGTATGTTTAGGATGATGAGCAGATCCCTTCTATCTCCATACTTTGGCCTTTCCATCACTTTGGTAAAGTTTAGTCTTTGTCTCATCAATCCATACAACTTTTTTTTAACAGCTATTTTACTGCTGATGAGTGGTTTGCATCTTGCAGTATGGCCTCTACATTGTTGTTCTCTAAGTCTCCTTCGAACAGTGTACAGATATTTCCATCTCTGCTCTTTGGAGGTAGTTTATGATGTTATGGACTGTTGTTTTGGGGTTTTTCTTTACTGCTCTCACCATTTGTCGGTCGTCAAGTTGTTGTTTTCTGTGGAAGACCGGCTCGATGCCTGTTGCTCAGTACACCAGTGGCTTCCTTCTTTTTCAGGACATTCCAAATTCTGGTACTGGCTATGAGCAATGTTTTTGAAATACCTCTGATGGATTTTTCCCCTTTTCTCAGCTTCAGAATGGCATGCTTTTCTCCCATAGACAGCTCTCTGGTCTTCATGTTGGTCTACCCTTCCTAACTACAAATGCAGTCTTCACAGGTGGAAGTCAAAGCTTAAACTGAGACAGATATCCAGGGCTTTATGATTAATCAATCGGTCTTATATAACACATATAAGAAACACCTGTTGCTTGCCATGTTCCGCCTGTTATCTTCATTTACAAATATTTTGTTAGTTACATATCAAAACAAATCTCAAAAGAAACCAGTCACAGTTTTATCTTTCTTTATACAATGAATTTCTGTATATACTGGGTGTTGTAGTGTGATTACAGAAATACCAGTGCTCACTTTTCAGCACTGCCCTCCCCTGCAGCTGTTGCTGGCATTAAAGAGACGGACAGTAAGGTGTACCTGTTGGTGAAGGAGGAGAAGCGTTATCGAGATGCTGAGCTCTACTGCCAAGGCAGGGGTGGGCACCTGGCCATGCCTAAAGATGCCAGTACAAACCGGGCCATTGCTGGATATATAACAGATGCTGGTCTTAGCAGAGTGTACATCGGCATAAATGACCTGGAGCGTGAGGGACATTTTGTGTATGTGGAACGTTCACCTATGAGCACCTTTACCAAGTGGCGGGAAGGAGAGCCCAATAATGCCTATGAGGATGAAGACTGTGTGGAGCTCGTGTCATCAGGGGAGTGGGTTGATGTGGCCTGCTCCCTGACCATGTACTTTGTGTGTGAGTTTGACAAAGACCAGATTTGAGCAACTCCACTCTGGAAAGGGGGACAAGGAATGATTATGAAGTTTGTTTTGCAGCCTTGTAGTGTATGCATATTTCACATACAGTGAAGACTGAAAGAGCATGGCCTCCAATATTGTTGCTTCTTTTCTAGTAAACTAAGTGTGCTGTATTGATATATAAATATTAAATATTCAACATTTGAGGAACATGTTTTGAGGGGGATGTGTGTGATTGTACTTAAGGAATTACATTTGTAAAGAATGTATTTCTAATATTTCTCATGTGCTATGAACTATATAGATTGCTCTTTATCATGTACTATTTTGCATTTGTATATATTAAGCCATAAATAAAGCTATATCAGTTGTTACAATTTCTATTGCATTAGGATGAATAAATTACTGGGAAATAACTGGGAAAAGTACTTTACTGTGCTGCCCTCTAGCGGCCACGTGTGAGCACTGAATGTGTTCACGACATTAAAATAAAAAAGATAAAAAAAAAGATGAAACACCTACAGTATTATTTGTAAAACATCAGGCTTATGGTTAGATCACATTTAATAAGGAGATGCCACATTTGCCACAGATTTTTAAAACTATTAATATTTTAATGTTCCACATGCTTGTTTAACTTGATGGATATACAAATTGATGTTAAAAACAAACAAACCAACCGACCGACCGACCAACCAGCCAACCATATACAGAGGGGTCCAAAAGTCTGATACCATAATTGAAATCTGAGATTTTTTTCTTTTAATACTGGAAAGAAACAGAAAGTTTTGGAATTTTTTTATATTTTAAAACAAAGAAAATAAATGTTCAATATTTTGAATATTTAAAATTCAAGATATGCATCAGGGCACCATGGTGGTGCAGTGGTTAGCACTGTTACCTCACACTGAGAAGGTTCTGTGTTCAAACCTGTCGACTGATTGGGGCCTTTCTGTGCTTCTGTGTGAGAGAAAGTGTGTGATCACGGTTTAATAGTTTGGCCATGAAAATGAGATTTAATGCAGATAAAGGTTCCTAAGCCTTCAGTGATGGAACACCTAGAATGGTCTTGGTTGTACAGCATTAGCCTATGAAGTCAGAGCTGCAGATTATTTCCTTTTCAGAAGACACATTAAAAACAGCAGCTTATCTTATTGGAATCTGAAGGCAGCTGGTATGTAGTAGTTTGGCAGGGTAGAAATTCAACATGGTTTAATGAGTTCCCTGCTTAAAAACACCTGGTTCATGTCACCAATTAATTATCAGGCTTGTTGGACCAAGAAACTCATCGGGCTGTGCCAAAATCCAGTCCTCCCAGACAGGAATAGATGATCCCTGCTCTGATTCATCAGGGCATGAAGATAAGAACATTCTCTGTAGCAGAGAACAAACCCGCTGAAAAAATGAGTTAGATTAGTTTGCGGTCTAACATGTATCAGTATTAAAGATGCCTGACAATTAGCACTTTGATATGCGAGATGCCAAAACAACTTGAGTCCAAAGAGGGCTAATAATGAATGTCCGAACTGCAGGGACATCAATCAGAAAAAGTGGAAAATGTTAGAATGAGTAAAATCTCAGTAGTCCTGCCATCACATGTCAAACATGGACAAACCGCATGATCAAATAGGAACAGCAGTCAAACAGGGATAGAGAGAGAACAGTTTCTGTAAACAGTAACAGTAAACTGTCAAACAGGACAGTTGCAAAATCTACAAAAAGTACAGAGCAGTTCTATAACCCCAAAAAAACTTCGCATCATGAGCTTTCCAAAGCTGGAATTCATGTCAAGTCTGCCATCAGGAAACCTTTTCTATTAAATACCAAGACACATATTGTAACTTGGTGTAAAGGGTCCAAAACCTGGACCCAAGCAATTAAAAAAAAAAGTACTCTGAACTGAAAAGTCAACATTCATCATTTGAATTTTCTGCATCTGGACAAATTTATTTTCACAGAAAGCCAAAAGATGCGTTCAACCCACAATGTCTACTGTCAGCTGTTAAATATGATGAGAGATCCATAATATTTTGGGCACTCATCTCATGGATGTCAATAGTTCATGCGATTACTTAGCAGGTGTACATAACAGACATCAAATATGAGGATATTTTACAGGACCAGATGCACCCTATAGTGTAAACATTCTTTCCTGATAATGTTCCTATAGTCCAGGATTATAATGCCCCCCATATGTACTTCTAAAATTATTCAAATGGTTTGATAAAACATCAGAATTAAATCAAGTACCTTCTATTGCCACACCTTTATGGGACCCTCAGACTGAAAAGCAGATATCGACTTAGTTCATCCCTCAAAGAACTGGAAGATTTTTTTTCTTGACATTGTCAAGTATCCCAGGGGAAAAAACAAAACAAAACAAAAAAACTATACAAGACATGCACTCCATATGACAGCGTTTGAGGGTAAGAGGGTACACCTTGGTCAGGTCACCAACATATCACAGGATTAACACAGAGACAAAGAACCATTCACACTCACAGACAATTTAGAATAACCTAGTTGACCAAAACTGCACGTCTTTGGGCTGTGGAAGGAAACCAAAGCAAAGTCACACAGGTGCACAGAGAGACCCAGAAAACTACACAGGCAGCTGGTAGGTTTGAACCCAGAAACTGCTTGCTGTGAGGCGACAGTGCTAACCACTGCACCACTGTGCCTTATTATGCTAATGATATTAATATACTGTTTTGTGTTGATTACGTTATTTTGTTCACCATCTGTAGTTGCATCTTGTAATTTTTTATGCTATTCTACAGTGTGCAAGTAAAATTAGACCTACAGTATATATTTAAATAATTAATAACACGTCCTAGAAACTCCTATGTTTATGGCACAATTAATTATGCATTTCATTAATTGGGAGTTAGCTTGAAATTAATTACGCATGCTTAAATTTCATGTACCTTTATTGTGAAAGCCTATGTCACTTGATTATCAGAATGGTTGTTTCCAATTTGCAAAATGGGATTACATGCTTATAGAACATTTATTAAAAAGCATTTTACAATGTTTAAAAATGAACTGTATAGACATGAGAATATTATATTTGCAGGTGTTGCATTGTTGCAATTGCTCACAGATCATTTTTTTCTGCTTGGCTGGTTTTCAATGTAACAGCTGAAGTCTGCTATCTGATGCTGTCTGTATGTCTAATTTACACCATTCAACCCTCAAATGGTTACAGAATAGGACACGGCACTCTCCTTCTCTGCTACTTTTTAAGACCAAGAATATATGAATTTATCATTCTTAGTTCATGCAAATCAGTTAGTTAGTGTTTTTTTTTCACCAGCATTTCCTGAGAAATGTGTGAAATGAGTGTCTGACCATTGCTCCCTCAGCCTCCAGACACAAAAACCAGAAATGGTGATGCTTTTTATCTCACCAAAAAGCCATCAACCAGCATCTCATGTCAATTTTCAACAGTTGTCTGAGCAGAGAAACTCAAAGTTGTGTGTTTGGAGCAGTTGGTACATGTGGAGAGACACATCACAGCTGGAAGTAAACAGCAAAAAAACAGATTGTATTAACTTCAAAAACCAAGTTAACATGACAGATACATGTTCATACCTAAAGAACGAGTAAATTCAGAAAGTAAATTCAGAGATTTGTTTCTGAACACCTTACACATATTAGAAAATAGTTGCATAAAGCATGTGAAAAGGACTGTTAACTATATATTACTGAATTGTAGAATCAGAGCCTTTTTCATTATTTTGATCATTTTTGTGTTCTGGATATTTTGGGCAGGTCAGTAATGGTGGCTCGATGACGCACCAGACAAACCAAATTAGCATAATCCCTCCCCCAACTCTACGGCTTGTAAATATTACAGCGTGTTTACTAGTTTGATCTGTGAATATACAGACAAATAAAACGATCTGGTGAAGTGACAAAGTATATTTTGTTCCATGTTATTTAATGATAGCCTAACATTATTTGACTAGGATGTGCAAGTCAGTAATACACATTGCTAATTTGCATACTTGGAAGAAGTATGAGAGAGAATTACCACTCTGTTGCAGACTAAGAGGAATGAGGTTGAGTCTCGGGTAGGTCTGTGTCCTCTGGCTCTGAACTGGTTCTGCATTCAGGTTCTGATGGCTCAGTCACGTACAATTCCGGTGAAACTGCAAGCATCAATTTTCAAGTCGTAGTAGTGAGAGAGACGGTATCCTGCGATTGGGCGTGGTTACGGCGCTTTCAGCAGACACGCCCCCAACGTCTCCAGGAAGAGAATATACTGTTTATTTTATCACGATTCTAAAACCTAATTATGTATTTAATATACTTTTAAATAAACCAAGCTGCACTAGTAGTGTTAGTAGGTTGAGCAATATTACTACTTTCACTGCTAGTATAACACACACACACACACTCACACACACTCACGTATGCCTTACTATCCTTGCGAGGACCTTCCATTGACATAATTAATTATTAATTATTGCTATGCCTAATCCGAACGTTAACCTCACCAACCAAAATAAAATCTTTTGGCTCTTTTAGCTTTTAAAATAAACAGTTGCAGTTCTTGTAAAAAAACCAAAACAAAACAAAACAAAACAACAAAAAAACCCTATTTGTGATTTTTTAATTCAGCAATGACCTACTGGGTTCAGGCTGTGTTTAGTATTTCCTCTGAATACCAAACATGCTAAACCAAAAAGTTGTATTAATTTCATCCAAACCAAAATACTTCTCTTCTAAATGATGAGGATTTGCATGATGATAATTTGCATGATTTGGAATGATGAGTAAATAATCCATTTTGATGTGACACGAGCCTTCTCGATGACTGCTAATGACGTATCACTGACCTCGGCTGAAAAGTATGTAAAATCAAGTTGAGTAATCACCTGACATGACTGTCACTAATCAGATGCATGAATCTAGTCTTGGGCCTTGAAATAAATCCTCCTCAGCCTTACTTCTTCACACTACTGGTGGTGGTGTGCTTCGTTCCACAAAATTCCAAAATAGTCCTAAAAATTTATTAACTTTATGTTGATCTCTTTTTGTTTGAAAGACAAACAGGCTTAACCCTGCAAGCTCAGTTACTATACAAGCTGCTACTGTGTAGGCTGTAAACTTGAATAAAGCTTGTGATGTAAAATAAACAGTGTTAGATATTCAAATAGTTGATGTTAACTTTAGCTCCTGTAATATCAGTTACCCATCAAAAACACTGAACTGCTAAACCCAGGAGTATATAACTTCTCTCTTTTTCCTTTTAATAGCTGTTGGCACATACAGCAAAGACACCAAAAAAAAAAAGAAATAAACTTATAAAGATATTACAAAATGGTGCAGGGGGCACAATAATGCTCTGCTAAACTTGAAAAGCAACAAAAAAAGGTATTACTATATTATTGGTAACTTTCTGTGCTCTTTTAAAATTGCTTCAGCTTATTAGAGGAAATGCACTCTATATGATTTCCAAAGGAAAACTCATAGCTGTAGCACTTTAGGGTCTTTCAGTGAAACCTTGCTGCATTATGATTTTTGTGCCAGTGTTGTAAACATAACTAACAGATTTCAGAGGCAGATAGCTAGAACAGGGTTGCAATATGGTTTAGTCAGTCAGAGCACCATTATACAAAGATTCATAGCATGCATGCATAAATGACTCGCTTTCTCAGATCAATACACTGCTGTAAATGAATCACAGTGCTGTGAGTAACCAGCACAAAGCTCGACTGACTTCACGTCTATAAGAGTAGCGCTGAAAAAAGACAAACAAGTCTATTGACAACGCTGTGTAGCCTCGAGTCGAATAATTGTCGTCTGTTTATAATAGCACACATAACGAAAGCAGTCTGTAATGTTGTTTATCGTCTGTTTATCACATAATGAAATGTGGTCTGCATTGCTGTTTATCACCTGTTGTTCTCTTTTGAGAAGTTGTAAATGCAAATTGGTTTTCTAGGTGCCCTTAGTCTTTCATGCTTCAGAGTATTTTTATGATTTTCCACCTGAATTTATGTGGCCAGCATTAACTGAGCATGGAATAATTCTCTCTGTAATTATGATTGATTCTGCATGACGCTTCAGCTTTACTCTTGCTCACCTTTTATATCTTTACGGCTGCTTAATGCCTGAACCACAAATAACGAAGCCTGCCCATTAAAGCTTCAAAGTGGCAGAAATATGTCAAATCTCTAAATGAATGACAGCTCAATATGTCCAACGGACACCCAGCAGGGAGCTGTTCATTTTGTCACCATCACAGACTCGACCTGTGGTTCACAGCAAAATAATTGTCCTGGCACACTGGAGGAAACACACTAATGAGCCATGCACCATCAAGTGAGTTTTAATTTCAATGCCTCCCTACTGGACTGTTTTAATGGCAAACCCTAAAGCGAAAGTCAAGCGTAGTTCTTATGGCAAGTCAGAACATCATTTGCTGTTTTTCTTCTTGCACTGAGCACATAATTATTCACAGGGTACTACTTATCAAGGGATGATGTGCTTTTCAGTTAGTATGACGTTTTTCATTGTTTATCAAGTTTATCACATTGTAGTAAGGTTTATAACTTCTAAACTGACTTTCTGAATTCAGAATGTGATCATATTGTGTAGTCTGTTTGCCAGTGGGGATTCATCCAGCTCAGATACTCCCAGAATACACACTTACCAGCTTGGTAAATGTACTCACTGTTTTAAAAGAGAAAGCTCAATTTCATGCCAGAGCTGTACACAGGTAGGAGTTTATTATCACCTGAGGATTTAAAAAAGGTATTATTGAGCTGCAGGAGCTGAGAGATTCCTCTGTCTGTCTTATTTTCCAAAGATATAATTCTAGCCCACAATGACACGTAAGAGATTATTATTGATAGAGACATGTTTATTTATATGTTCGAAGATACATCCATTCATTTTCTATACTGTTTATGCATCAGGGTCTCGGGGAAGCTTTAGCCAATTACAGCTGATTTCGGGCGAGGGGCAGGATAAACCCTGGGCAGGTCGGCAAACTAACACAGGGCTAACACGGTGATGAACAACCGTTCACACTTACATTCACATCTATGGGCAATTTATAGTAGCCAGTTGACCTGCATATCTGCATATCTTTGGGCTGTGGGAGGAAACCCACACAGACATGGGGTGTACATGCATACTCCACACAGAAAGACCCAAGTCAGCCAGCAGTTTAGAACCCACAGCAGGTGACACTGCTAACCACTGTACCACTCTAAAAGGTCTGTATGTTTCCATTTCTATTAAGCCAGGATTTCTCAATCCTGGTCCATGTGTACCACTGCATTGCAAATGTTGGCATTTTTCTTGCTGCAGATTCACCAGATTCAGTTAAATAACAAATCTAAACCTAATGAACTGAGTTAGAGGAGGGGAAAAAACAAAATGTGCAGGATAGTGAGATACCAAAACCTGGATTAAGATCTGGCATTAAGCCATGTCTTCTAGACCTAATGACAAGTATAAGATATGGTAATCTTTCTAATTCTTGCAACATACTATATTGCACTGATTGACACTCTATGTAAATGGCCATGTTAATAAACCAATTAAGGTTAGTTTTTGGGGAAAAATGTCAGTAATGATAATGTTTCCTGTATGCTGCCCTCTACTTTATTAAGGGGTAATGTTTTGAAGAGGTTACTGGAAACAGTGATTAAGTTAATTAAATCCAATTGTAGATCGAGATCCCTAATGAGCAAGAAAGAGATGAAATTGGCAAGGTAAAACCCCCTGAGGGTTTTTAAGGAAGGAAACTTGAAAGGAGCTAGGCAAGTGGATGGAAACTCCAATTTCAAGGAAAAGATCTTTAGATAAAGCATAAAACCTGTACAGGACAAAAATAATAATAGAAAAAATGTAATTGTCTCCAAAAATTGTACTTATCATGCTTATAAAAGTGTATTCTCACCTTGATACAACCTAACCTACAATGTATCTAACTTCCTTTTACCCTTGTACTTGAAAGAAAAAGCATGCGTTGACAATATTTCTGTTCTTTGCTTTTCATGCATATGGAGCATCAGTTAGATGAAAGTTATTACTCTCACAGAATCTCAATAACATCTCCAATCATTCCAATCCCTGGCAGTAGGACTCACAGACAAGGAGATTCCCTTCATCAATCACTGTCTATAGGAGGCATTGAGTTCCTCTCAGCTCCATCTAGATCAGGCAGTCCCAAAGCTCCAAGCATGCTCCACTTGATCAAGTGCAACCAGTCTTTCGGGCTGAGCACTCTCGTCAAGGGAGCACACTGAAACCCTCCTTCACTCCCACACAATGAGGATAAATTGGTTTGTGATAGAGTTGTGGGTGTAAGTACGCACTCGGCACTTTAGGACAGTCCGCACTATGATAAGACCTCACAAATAGGAGTTGGAGAAATAGTGCTCCCTCAGCAGTGTGGTTTGGGACTGCTTCATAGAACGGTGTGTGACATCTGTTTATTCTAAGCATGAAAAATGAAGGTATTGTGTGTGCCATTTGATACAATGGTGAGAACGCTCTTGTGTTCGCTCTATAGGTGTTGCTCCCTAATGGACTTCTCATGCATCATCAACTTGATTGAGAAGAGGAAATAATTTGGAGAAAGTGGCAAATTATCTTTGGTAGAATGAAGATGGAAGAGCCATCAAAGTCTCATTAAACTGTCATTAAGCGCAATGGTTTAGCCGCATTATCTCCTTACATTTACCTGTATTCACTCAGAATAGAAAAGACGTATTCTCAGTTTAATGAACTGTAATTTTATTCTTTAGAATCTTCTGATATTTTGTGCAATTTAAAACATATCCCCTTTTCAAAAGAGTGGGTAGCATTACCACCTCACAGTTCCAGTGTTCCTGGTTTGATCCCGAGCTTGGGCTAACACCAAGGGTGTGGGTTTCCTCTGTATTCTCTGGTTCCTTTCTCAAAAAACAAAACAAAACAACACAACAACGACAACAACAACAACAAATACCACCATACTGTCAGGTGGATTGACTATGCAAAATTGCCCACAGGTGTTGAGTGTGTGAATATGTGTGTATATGGTGCCCTGAGATGGACCTGTATCCAAGTTCATTCCAGTATCCGGTAAGACTTACAGCACCTTGTACATGTCTCCAGCAGAGGGAGACAACGTCTTAGCCCTTGCTTCTCCTGTCTGTCCCTACAAAATCACACCTTCCATGCATTTCTTGCTTTCTCCAACCCCTTACATCATCCAATGATGTCATGTTCTAGAGAGTTATTGGAGCTCTTATCAACATTATGCCACCTGGGTGTAATATTACTGAAAGTATGTGCCTGCTTCTTAGTATCATCAATGCAGTGCTTTTGCAGCAATAGTATGGCTATATACGTAAATCTATGGATTCACGTCTTTGACGCTAAATGCTGTGTACTGTGCAGCAGTAATGACTGGCTGAAGGCAGCACTGGGGAAGCAGATGAAAGCAGCAGCATGGTGTGCGGTGTGCGTTTTCCCATTGCCATTGGAAATGTTGAATGATTAAACTAGGGAAAGTTGAACTAGAGGGGAAATTACAGTGAAATCACATTAAACGGATCTTCCTTTGCACACTCATTATGTAGGCCAAGCCAAATAATCTGAACTGCATTATTAAGCTCTAGTATTCCATTGCCTATTTCCTGCCCTTTTCAGACTTGTCTACACAAGCCTCCTGCGTTTGGGAAGCAGTCTGGGTTAGGGTGGGTTGGTGCTGATACTCATCTGACTGCCTCCTGCTAGACTGGTGTGGTTAAAGCAGAGGGGATGGCGTAGTGATACAGCAGGAGCTTCCTGTGTGTAAGGATTCAGAGCTGCTGTCACCTGCTTTACCCCACACTGATCCTGACAGTTAAAAGAGTTGCATAAATAATGGATTTAGAACAGTATTGCAACAAAAGATTTCAGACATTAGTGCATTAGACTGACAGTGAATGATTTAAAGTGTGGAAGGATTTGGGTATAAATCATGTTTTCTTAAAATTTATGAACATAGTTTGATTGAAAGAACCAAATATAAATACCTTAAAGTTGATGTTATGGTGGCTCATGTTGGTTTCTCATAGCTTCATGGTCCAGGATTTGATCCTGTGCTTCTGTGGATCCATGTGGGTTTCCCTTGGGTACTCCAGTTTGCTTCTACTGTCAGGAAACATACCAGTAGGTGGATTAGCTATTCCTCGCCTGAAGTCAGCTGGGATTGGCTCCAGCTTCCCTTAACAACCCTTAACGGATAAGGAGTAGAGATAATGGATGGATGGATGGATTAGCTACTCTGAATAGCCTCTAGGTGTGTGTGAGTGTGTGAGTGTGTGTGTGTGTGTGTGTGTGTGTGTGCTGGCATGTTTGTATATCTTGGTAAGAACCAATTTTCCCACAAGGACATGAATTTCTGACAGTTTTGACCTTGTGTAGACATTTCCCCACATGCAAAGCTGTGTGGAAAACTTTTTTTTTTTTCATTTTCTTTCTTTTTTGAACAAACACTACGTATTTTATTTTACAAAAATTTATAATTATGTCAACATAAGGTCTTCACACAAGGTGTGTGTGTGTATTCCTATTCTGTGTGCACAACCCTGATCAAAACAAAGTGCTTATGGAATATGAATGAAGTTTATAAGCTGTTTAATTTTTGGTGCAGAAATGTACCAAATAACATTGTGTAATTGTGGTTAAATAGTGAGGGAACAGGAAAACACCATTAACTTCTTCTGTTAACAGAAATCCCTTTAGGATTGCCTAGTTTTATTGCCTAGTTAGTATTGCCTAGTTGGCATACTATGTGTAAACTCTATTGCATCATCCAGGCTGCCAAGAGTGCCTCTGCTGCTGAAGCAGAATGGTTGATGCTCTGTCAGTCTGAGCCTCTCAGTGATTAGACAGTTTTGACAGGAACACACATGTAGCCTACAGGGCTCAGACTATATTTAATGTACAACGTCAAACTCTAAATTCATCTTATCCAATTTGTGTCGGATGTGGACTCATTCAAGAGAGTGTGCAAATAAATTTTAATTGATAAATATTCGATTGTTAAATTGCTAAATAGAAATAATTAATATCACCCTGTATATCACTTAGCTTTTTTTTTTAAATGTGGATCTAAAGCTCTTGCAGTCTACACTAGCAGGAAACAGCTTAAAAGCAATTGCTAGTGCCTTGTATTTTTCTTCTTATTTGTTCTGTCAGGAAGTGTTTGATGAACTTTTGCTGAACTCAGATAAGCCAGATATTTCTGTTGAATTATCTGTTGGACTGTTGTTTTATTTCTTTTCTTGCCCGTTAGTGGAGAGGGAACCAAATATTCAGCTATTCCCTAGACCCTGTGTTAGTGGGTTTGCAAACTCCACAGCCTGGAGTGCATTCTAGTCGAAGCCGAAGATCAGTGAAGTGCCCCTGAGCAACCTCTCTATGGAGTCAACTAACAGCAGCCGAGCTGCAGAAAAAAAAATACATTTAGTCTTCTCTTCCCCTCACTTGGGACAAAAACAGCTCACCTTGCTACCTATGGTGGATATGCACTGCCAGCTGGAGGGAAATTGCCTTTTGTGGGAGCATTAATGCAGACATGCATCCTGCTGTCAAAGCATCATTCCCCCAATAACTCCTTTCCCTACTGAGCTCTCTCTCACTCTCTCCATTCAAGTCCCCTAGTCTTTTTCTTTTCATTAATAACCTTCCACTGTCTGCCTACAAATAAGCTATTCCCTGCAACCGCCTCCCCTTTTAAGCCTGTTTTGACTCCCATTGTTTGATCTGGTATGATAAATAAGACGACTAGACGAATGCGGTTAGAAATTCATGGCTGCTCTTTTTCATTAATAAATGATCAGTTTGCTGAACCCTCTAGTGATTGATAGCTTGTGCACAGGATGTATTGAAACCAGACAAATTCAATACCACATCAGTCATGGGGGAGCCACAAAGAATTTCATCATGTGAAATATTGAGGTCAACAGAAAATCTAAAAGAAGAGGAAAGAAGGATAACCAGAGTTCTAAACACTCTGGATTAGAGATGGACAAACAGTGGCTAATAACTCACAACGTGATTAAAAGTTGTGCATTTTGGTTGATGATGTCTCATTTTTCAATCTTGTACTTTGCTGATCGACCTGATGTCAATTCAGTCTTCTACTTTAATTTCAGACTAAACAAAGGCAAACAGTTTGAAAATCCCATGCTGCTCATTGTGAGTGTGACTGTTTACATTTTTTTGCCCTTTTGCATGAATGTCTTCCCTTGCTACTAATTGAGAAGATGAACATAGAAACTAGTTTTTTTTGCATCGGGTAAATTTTGGAGAAGGTTCTCTATCATTCAGTCTATACAAATGTGTGTGAATGTGTTGGTGTGTGTGTGTGTGTGTGTGTCTGTATGTGTGTGTGTGAGAGAGAGAGACAGAGAGAGAGATGTGTTTAAGATGCACAGGTTGAAGATTACAGTAAATGTGCTGACAGTTCTGTATAGATTACTAATGTTATACCAGGATCAGACTACACAATATTTTTGTCTCGTCTTTTGTCACGATGGACACCTTGTCAGATTAGACAATCATAGTACCATAAATTCTGCCTGTGTCTTGGTCAGGAGACTGGAAACATTCGAAGTTTGACTCTGACCAATCATCATTCATATCCTTGTGTGTTGTCGAGGAAAAGGTTCAAGAAATTGTCAATCATGGCTACAGAAGGAACGTCAAGAACACATCATAGGAGTTGTCAAACTAGGCGAGAAAATATAAAAAATACTAACATGCTAGACTTTTTGCCTGGGTGTTGTGGTGTCCCAGATGCCACATCACTGTCCTTTGGTTATGTCACACTACAAGGCCCATTTATTGTTCCTGAAATTCATATTTGGGCCCAATGCTAGATATTTGTCGGCTAAGATAAAATCATGACAAAATCGGGCATGTGTGGATCATGGTATTAAGGGATACTGATTCCATTCGTTGATGGACACTACCTGTCAAGATAAAATATGAACCTGTGAAAGACTCTAAAATTATTTACATAGCACTTAGCACAAAGGGAAATTTAACAAGTATATTATTATACATAGTAATTAAAATTTATTAAAATATTAGATAAAATACATTCAGTCATCTTCAGAGACCGCTTTAAACTCATCTGGTTCTTGGATAATCCAAAGTCTACCTCAGTATTACTGCATGCCAGGCAGGAATACACTATGCACACAGATTTACACACCTATTCACACCTAGAGTCAAATAAGAGCACTGGCATGTTTTTGAGAGGTGGGAGGACTCCGGAAACACACATGCAGAGAAAAGAACATATGAAATAGAGGGGTGGCATAGCTAACCTTTTCATTTTTTGATAAAAGTGTCAAATTTGGTACATATATAGCTTAATCAGCATACTGAAGAGCATGGCATATATGCAGATCGGCATACTGAAGAGCATGGCAGCCATTTTCCAAAATGGCTCACAGTAGGTCTATGCGATATGACAATATATATCAAGAGATGATAGGAAAAGCCTATCGTTTCATATTACGCTTTATTGTTTATTTCATTGTGTTGCAAATCACACTCTTTTTGGCAATATTTTTTGTCATTTGGGTGGTTTATTTTGGACGTAGCGACTGCTGTTGTTCCAAATGATTGGGTGCTAGGCACTGCTAACACTTGGGCCACACCATTTGCGTTGCGTGTGTATGACGTCTACATCACTGAACTGCTGCAGCTTGTCTGCATGTGTCTGGCTACACCACCAGCTTTACTGCTCATGCAAGCTCTACACTGTTAACATGGGTGCCCACAGGAAAATCAACATGTTCCATGACTGTCATTCACTTGGGAAACAACCTACTGCATTAGCACGGACCTAGTTATTAGTTGTGGATTAGAGGTTGACCCCCCCAATGTAAACACATTGTTTATTAAGAAATTAATTAAAATAATTATAATAATGATTAAAATAATATGAAATAAGGACTCTCAATATTAGTATTATTATTTTGCATCAAAATGTTTTATTTTTCTAACAACCCATTTTTTAAAAACCCCTGGATGGCTAAAGTTAATGATTTTACCACTCTTATCATCAACAACCATATACCAGATGTATACTTATTTTTTTATATTATTATTTTAAAATTATATTATTATTATTATTATTATTATTATTATTATTATTATTATTATTATTATTATTATTATTATTATTATTATTATTACTCTATTCTGCTGATTTTGATTGTTTGAAAATGCTACATTTCTGATCATTTAAATATAAAAAATAGGGCAATTTATTTATTTATTCTTTTAATTTATAGAAATTGTGCTATATTGTAATATGCATCTTTATCTTGATATGAAATTACCTATAATTCAGCACCACAAATATCATATACATATAAGTGAAAAATATGTCTTACAGTCCCTTCCAAAAGTATTGGGACAGCAAGCTCAATTACAGTGTTTTTGCTGTGCACAGAAGACATTTGTTCTTGATGAATACGAAAGATGAATATGAGAATAGAGATCAGAGTTTCAGCTTTTATTCCCTGGTTTAACATATGGATATGTTAAACAACATAGAACATAACATATTTTGTATCAAACTACCCAGATCATTATGGCAACCTTTCATGGACCTGATCTTAGAGTCAGCTGGCTTCTCCTTACTTGCCATCTTTGTTGTTTAGGCAACAAACAGTTTCAACTGATTTCAGTGGATTGGGGTATCAATGGACTTTGTTCTCCTCACATGACATTCCTTTGTGAATGTTTGGATCTGTTGTTGATCAATCTTCTCTGCCTTCTTAACAGTCTCCACTGCCGATAGATCAGCAATCTTTTTGCTGTCAAGGACAAGCAGGTCTTTGCTCTCCTCTTCAAATGGGTTGCCCAGTTCTTCTATTACACTGACGAGTGAGCAGACATCTTTCCTAAATGCTTTCTGCACACTTGCTTTCTGGTCATGGTGGAGCACCTCATCTCGTCTTCCCATGAGCTGGTGTGCATCTTCAAAGTCCTCAATCAGTTCTGCAACCTCACGGCCAGCTACCGTCCACCGCCGGAGGGCACTACGGTTGTCTGCAAGACCTACTGCCCCTCCTCACTCTTGATGCAAGTATTATTCTGCTCATGTGCTTGATTGATGGGGATTGCAGAGGAGTCCCGGTTGGTCTTCTGAATGGGGAAATTGCCAGCATTAAATTCTCTGACAACATCTGGGTGTCTTGTTGGTAGTTCAGTCATGTCACAGAGATGAACTGGGATCCATAGGTTTTATGGTTCAGAGTAAAGAACCACGGGATGAGTACTACTCTTTCTGGTACTACAGTATGTAACAGTGTTGGGGACTAATCGAGTACATGTAATGGAGTTATATTTTTAAAATAGAAATGATAATTAACTATATTTTATTACAATTATGATTTGAATAGTTGGTAATCAGAATACAGTTTACATTCTTAAAATCAATAGATTTCATAAAGGGAGTACTTCCAGCACTGTATTAGTATTTTACCACTACTACTATTACTAGTTCTACTATATTTATGAATGAGACGTCAACATTCTACATAACTATAAGTATGTTACTTATGTGTTTCTGTACTTCGTAAATAAAAAAATGTTTTCTCTAGTATTATATCCACCATCTGACAAAATAATACCACAAGACCTGTTTTTACTGATTCATGGCACTACATAGTAGGATAATGAAATGGCAAATTACTTTGTAAAGTAAAGTTGTGAGTATTTTATTTGGTTCTCAGGATTACCAGGATCACCGAAGTTCGTTAGGATATGTCCGTTGGGATATACAGGATATGTCCTTGAGGAAGTTTGTGATGGCCCAATATCCAATTTTGTTCCCAATTACAGCTATCAGACGATGCCAAACTTGTTGCTTTTATTGACTGGTTAATGAACCACTGTTATGATATGTTGAACTATGCTGCCCCACTGAAACTCCACACAGACGAGCTCAGGATTGTACTAGGGAGCCTGGATCTGTGGAGCAGCAATGCTACTGTCCATCCATTTTCTATGCCACTTTGTGGGTCACAGGGATGCTGGAGCCAAACCCAGCTGATTTAGGGTAAGAGGTGGGGTATAACCTGGACAGGTGGTTAATCGATAACTATTCACACCTATGGCCAATTAAGACCTAATCTGCATGTCTTTGGAGAGTGTCGGAGGAAACCAGAGCACCCGGAGGAAACCCATGCAGGCAACGGAGAACATGCAAACTCCACTACCATACCATACAGAAAGAATTAACTAAAAAAGAAAGAACATAAAAATGGAAAAAAAGAAAAGACAAAAAGATTCAGATTAAAATCCAAATAAAAAGAAATAATTGATTAATTCATCTTCAGTATCTGCTTTATACTAGTCAGGTCCTTTTGGTGAATCCATAACCTATCCTGGAATTCACGCATATATCCAAACCCTGGACAATTTTGAGTTGTCGATCCCCCTACCAGCAGGTTTTCTGGAGGTGGAAGGAAACCGGAGAGCCCAGAAGAAACACAGATAAGGGAAGGACAGGCAAAACTCCACACACACAGTAACCTTAGGATTAAACCTCAGGATTAAAATGTATGTGAATATACAATGAGAAGGATTAACTCAAACAACAATGAGCAAAAATTCTGAGCAAATATGTTATGTAAGCACAATATTTTTAATAAAAATAAAATTGATAAAGTATAGAATTGCCGTCTGTTCTCGCAGTTAAATTGGGAGCTGACTGATGGGTGAGCATCAGGGATAATACATACTGTATAAACAGGGATAGAAAGTTGCATTCTGTGGAAATCAAATAATGTATATTGGAATCATTATATAAATGGTTAAGGGTGCTGACTTAAGCCTTTCAGGATGCCAAAGAATATTGCTCACAAAGGTATATAAGATTAATCAGCACGAATAATGCAATATGAGAAGGTGATTATGTGTGACACTCACTTTAATTCAATTCGATTAAATTAAATTTTATATGTATAGCATTTTTAACAATGGATGTTGTCACAAAGCAACTTCACAGAAATGTATAAATTCCTGATATAAATTTTACATTTATAAACTTATTGCTAATGAGCAAGCCAGAGGTGATGGTGGCAAGGAAAAACTCCCTGAGACAGCATGAGGAAGAAACCTGGAGAGGAACCAGACTCCAAAGGGAACCCATCCTTATTTGGGTGACACCAGATAGAGAGATTATAAATAATTTCCTTTCTATATGTGTGTGCTATATGATCAAAAAGTGCAATTGTGTAACCAGGAAATTCATTATAGTTTAACATGAATTCGATTCTGCTGAAGTTATCAACTGTTCACTGATGGAGACTTGAGTGCAAATGTGCCCGTGACAATTTCAGTCCTAAAGCTATCATGGCAATTGCAGACCTAAGGCATTGTAACAAAACTGTTCAAATCAATTGCAGTCCAAAGCCATCTTCATAGTTTCTAAGTGTATCTTTAGGCTGTTCCTTTATATATGCACATTGATAACATGACAGAACATGACAATCAAATATTATTTCTAGGAATTTCTTTAAAGAAATGACCTTACTATAGTTTGATCTGTCTGACAGCACTAATGACATACAGAAAATTTCATGAGCATTTCTTTGCATCACTCGCCCAAATCCTATGAGGTCATTCAGTGTGTAATTGCAGCCGCTTCTGACCTGCCATCATTTCACGCATAAGAGCGGAGCCAGCAGTCCTGGTGATGGAGTTGAATTTCCCTCAACCACCCCGAGCTCACATTAGTGCCGGCAGGGATGTCTGCAGTAAGGCTTATAAAAGCACTTCTTTCTGGACTCCAGCTCGTGCCCTGGACACATGATCATCCCATGTGGCAATGCATTCTCATAATGCCATCAATAATGGCACAAAGTGAAAGAAAAAAAGCAAAGCAAAGGCTTCTTGTTAAGTACAGCAGTTGCTGCAGAGGGGTAATAAAGTATGCCATGTTTGTGAGTGCTGTTGACTTTACCAATAGCAGGAGGAGTGCATCTCCTGGCAGCCTGTCATTAGAAGAGATCGTCTTACCTTTGAATGTCAGTAGGAGCGAAGAATGTAGTTTGAATTTCAGGGAAAAAAAAATCAGCTATTGAATGTGAAGTGAATGCACTGTCAGAAATAAATGTATATACTTTTATACTATACTTTTCCTTGTAGCTGGGCTGGATGCATGTTTTGTACCTTTAGTATGTAGGATGTTGTTTACATTTGATTAGCTTTTCATAAAGGTTTCTAGGTAAAATGCACATACTAATGTTACAAAATATGTCCCATTGATGGCACCACCCCAGCAAAAAGAACAAGAAGAGTTTGGTAACTTTTTTCCTGAATGTGCTTCTGTGAAGTTCATTTGTGAAGTTCATGCTGAGACAGTAATGCTATAAAACATTATTAACCTGGCCATCTGTAGTGTACAGTAAGAGTTTAATTTATATTGTAAAGAGATATATTAATTTAGACTGTCCACATTTTCTTCATTTGAGAATAGCTATAGTTTTACAGTCCAACAAAACCTGATTGAAGTTTAATAAAGTTCATTTTTCAATAAAGTTATATAGCACAATGACCTCCACAGGATGTGTCCTGCCTCTCGCCTGAAGTCAGCTAATATTGGCTTCAGGTTTCCCGTGACCCTGATGGATAAGTGGTATATACAGTGCATCCGGAAAGTATTCACAGCGTATCACTTTTTCCACATTTTGTTATGTTACAGCCTTATTCCAAAATGGGTTAAATTAATTTTTTTCCTCAGAATTCTACACACAACACCCCATAATGACAATGTGAAAAAAGTTTACTTGAGGTTTTTGCAAAT
>JAQQZR010000005.1:15003120-15013536 GCA_030068235.1 Notoglanidium macrostoma
ATGAATTGAATCCATTTTGGAATAAGGCTGTAACATAACAAAATGTGGAAAAAGTGATGCGCTGTGAATACTTTCCAGATTCACTGTATAATAGATGGCTGGATATACCACAATGAAAATAGTCATAATGCTCATATAGAACAGGGTTGACATATTAAGTCGCACCTTAATATCTGATTAGACCACATTCACACAATTAATATAGATGGCCAAATAAATATGGATACAGTAATGGTAAGAATAAGTAGTCCTAGGGGTACAGCGGTGCAGCGAGTAGAATCGGTAACTCGTAGTTCCCGGGTACCCAGTTCGATCTGGATCTCCAGTTATTGTTTAGGTGAATTTCTGCATGTTCTCCCCGTGCCCACAACCTGTGTGATTGAGTGTGTGAATGTGTGTATGCATGGTGCCTTGCAATGGACTGGTGTTCCATCCAGTGTTCCTGGATTGGGCTCCAGATTCACTGTGCCCCTCACCAGGAAAAGACAGTTATGACCCCTGACCAGGAAAAGGTGAATGAATTAAAAATGAAATAATTAATGGTTCCACAGTGTCACCAACATAGGTTTAGTGATCCAGAAAGTTTTAGCAGATACAAAGAAATGCTTACTAAGGTTGCTATACTATAAACACCTACCTGTATTTTAAAAGATATTTTGTCAATTCAGTGTTTTCTCTAGTGGAAATAAATCAATTCACTGCTATCTTCTTAAAGCATTAACTCAGTCAATCATCTTATTACTTACTCCTACAGATTTCTACCTTGTCCCATTACATTTTTCAGAGACTGAAATCTAAGCCTTTCAAAAAATGTAACATGACACCTTGGACATTGACTTTCAAATGAACTTCATCGAGCATCATCAGGGAAACAAATGTTTCAATAGCCACTCTCCTTGTTTAGGTTCTACACAAATAATCAGTTTGACAGGGGCATTGATCACATTTACCTCTGTAGGAAAAAGAATGTGAGATAGCACAGAATGGCAGAATCTTCAGACCCAGACGTAACTGTGATTAATTATCCTCCCCAGAGGACAACATCTTCTGCGCCAAAGACAAAAGGAAGCATATGAAGTCGTAGAGGATTTCAACATAAAGGCGGATTTACCTATAGATCAGGTGAAGGGGGTAAACACTACACATTTTGACCTTCCCTTATACAAAATATCCAAACTGAACATTCTTTTGATCATATCTATGTTTGTTTTTCACAGAAAGCCTAGATGGTTGAAAAGCAATGGGACTATAATTATATTTTATTATTTTATAATTGAGAAATTGGAAGACACAAAAAAATCTTCTTCAGAGATTCTGGTGTAGATGCCACTGTTAAGATCTATATATATACCACTATATGATCATCGTCATATACTGTAGCATCTCATACAGCTTGTTTAATATAAGCGCTACATACAAAGTGGTCTAGACTTATAGCATCCTACTGAGCTTCAAACTGATGTTTTGTCACTCAGAACTGTAATATAGTTTAAAATACTGGTGAGTATAATGTCTCTCCCTTGTCTGACAGACAGCAAACTGCTGTAGACAAGTCAGAAAAAAGATTCTCATATCAGAGCCAAGTCTGCGTCAGAAGTAAAGCAGAAGTTATGGAACTTATAGAATTTACTGGAGTGGTTAAGTTTTTGCTGTCACATATAGTGCTAAATACACATCTCTTTGCAATCCTTTATACCCTGCACTATTCATGCGATTTTGCGTTCTGCTCTGGTAATTTTGTCCAGTATGTTTCAACAGCACGAATGTTATAACATTAATAAAAACATACACAACAGTGAATATTACAATGCTATGCAATTTCACACCACCTTGAAATAGGGGGAATATTCAGTCTTATTTAAACAATCAATAATATGCAGCATTCTGTTTAATGAAAACTATAATTCCAGACAAAGACAATTACACTACTGGGTATTGTTTTGGTTAGTAATTTTTGCTGAGGTCTGCAATTTCATAATAAAGATATTCGTATTGAAATAATTATTGACTAGGGACTATGGTTATTACCTTGTTAAAGGCCTCATCAATAGTCATATTCATTACTTATCACATTTAGTCACATACGCAGATGGCTGAATCAGAGGTGCTATAGATCTGCTGAATGGCAAGGGTATAATAGTGGCAATTCCCTTCACTCCTCAGCCAGCTAATTGGCAGACTCATCATTGTGGCTCAAAACAATATTTGATTTAGTGGCAGATGGGGTTGGCCTTTAGATGGCTGCAATGGTCACACTCATTCAATCCACTAAAGACATGCAAGTTCTAATCAAGTAGGGTGCACACATAGGGAGTGTGGAATAATAACCATTACACGTGTTTGCCTGACATTCTGCAATGCTTAATAAATATTCTCTTGTTGGAGGCGTGTATTCCCCATGCACACATATTGGCGGAACAATACTCTGTGACTCTCTAACCATGTTTATTATCCAGCATTGTAATACATGACTATGGTCTGTGGTTGGGATGGATCTATGTTTCAGCAGTTTGACAGTAATATGTACATTGTGGCATGTGTGTGGAGTCTTCATGAGTTATTGCTTGGCTGATATATTTGCTTATGGTGTTTTGTAGTGCAGTCATATATAGCAATTATGTATGAACCTGTTATTACAAAATTGCAGACGCTAGAAAAATAGAGTTCCTTTGAGGACCCTGGATAATCTGGAGAGATTCTGTAAAGAGGAATGGTCTCAGATGTCCTGCTCTGTATCCTGCCACCTTATAAAATGTTATAGGAGAGGACTCAGTGCTGTTTTATTGGCAAAGGGAGGTTGTACGAAGTATTACACACAGGGGTGCCAATAATTGTGCTGTTTATGTTGAAAATGATTCATTCCTGATAAGGGATTTATTTTCATCTGAATAAATTTATTTCAATTAAAGTATTTTTTTTCCTCATTTTTTCAGTGTGAGATGAAGCTACTTCACAAAAGGTGGATTTTTTTTCTAATCCTTTTTACTAATCTTTACAAGCGGTGCCAATAATTGTGGAGGGCACTGTATACACTCAGCTTTAGGTAATGTTCACATCAAAAACCTGAATGGGGAAAATGTGCTCTTTGGATTTTTAGTTCTGGTTGGTAATTTTGTGGGCAGAAACGCCTTGTTGATGACAGAGCTCAGAGAAGAATGACCAGACTGGTTTGAGCCAACAGAAAGGCTACTGTAACTCAAATAATCACACTTTACAACAGCGGTGAGCAGAAAAGCATCTCAGAATGAACAACACATCAAATGAAAATATTATACCTCTTACTTGGTAAAAACCTTCAATATAGTAAATAACATTTCTCAAAAATGTTTCTTGATCTGTTACACTGTCTGCTGATCGAAAGCTGGTCATGTTGATTTCTGCTGAACAGAAATCTATTTGTGATGTGAGATATAAGGTAACTGAAATTGAAATGAAGCAAGTTTGAATTATATTGCATTTCATAAATGACAAATTTCAATTATGTGATTGCAGTCTAATCAGAACAGGTTTTCTGGGCAAAAAAAACCAGTCATCTTCAATTGCAACCAGATTGATATCACGTCCCTGAACCTGCTATAATAGATACATGATGCGTACAGCTATAATTCAAGACTATCAAGTGATCTCTTTCCATCTTGGGTGTGTGTAAGAGAGTAATGATAGTAATGATACTAGCTGATTTATCAGCCACCTTAACAGTTAATTAATTCTTAATTAATATTGTTAGATATGTCAATGTGTCCACTCACGTTTGATCAATCACCATCCTCCTCCACAGTTTTGTGATAAAAAAAATCAAATGCATATTGATTACTCCATTGATCTTCTTTCTCTGTGCCAATACAATATCTGCTCATTTATCTTGTGTTTTTTTTCTGACTACAGTTGCCCAGCTTAGGCTAGCTGTTTTATACGCAAGGTCAACTATAATCAACCCCAGAGATGGTTGCACCCACTCATCCCCCACCCATCCAAAGTAGACACAGCTTCTACCATTCAATTACTGTTTATTAAGGAGAGGATAGTCATTAATCAGACTGAGATGCACAGATTTCCTCAATGGACCATTGAACCACTTAGGACACCATTGCCCATCTATCTATGCTTCATGTTTCAAAGACACTTAAACTATATGTTTTCCCTTGATAAGCTTTTTTGGTGTTTTTTTTCCTCCTCAGCTCAAGTCTTTCCAGTAATCATGATTTAAACACAGCAAAACATGTTTACTCTAAAGAGCTGCTGATATGATGGTAAAGAGCAGACACTCTTTTGTAAGGCCCAAACAGATAAGAGCATTTGCAAAAAAAATGAAAAAAGTAATTTATGCAGCACAGTGTACGATTCGTACTGCAGTGAAAACCTGCATAACAAAGATATATTCTTTCACATAAGCTGCTTTTAAGGTGGAACTTTACAAGATCACTGAAAGCAGAACATGCTCTTTTGAAATGTAATTAAAAAAAATAAAAATTGAGATTCCTATTTATGTTTGTAAATCACTAAAATGGAGGCAATGCCCTTTAAGCTGTATGGAATATGGTTACAGATGTCAAAGATATTCAAGAGCAGCTGAATGGGATCCAGCAATAAACAGACCTCTAGTACTTTCTGCACAAGCTTTGCATGTCTTTTTGCATCTCTCCAGAACCTCATCTAATGGGTAAAATGCGAGAAAGCTTCCGTTTATTATAGATACCGTCTAGTACCTTCTCAATCTCTACTGTGTGTGTTCAATTCACCCAGATACATCCAGGCTACACATTAAACCTACTTTTTCTTGTGTCTGAAATGTGTAGTTATATTAACAGATCTCCTGTTTGGTCTGACTATCCATTTCGTATAATGAAACACCATTGAGAAATTGTGGATTGCTTCATTAAAGTTCATTTCCTAGCTCGGATCTCATTACTAATAGACCTGTTCCTCTGTATGATGGTGCAAGCCACTGCTAAGCTTTGTGCCTTGCATCTTGTATTAGTAATTTATTCCTAATAGGTTACAACTGTGTGTAGAAAAGAAGGTTATTAGCTCTGCCCATGGCTATTGTCAATGCCGAATTCCACAGGGTAGCATAAGTGAGGCAGTTCCGCCCTCTAGGATGGACGTTGCCACTCATATAAGACTCATATAAGGCTCACAGCATGCTGCAATAGCTTACCTGATTTTTGTATTTCAGAACTGCCATTAGCCATATTTCCTTCATCCTCTTCCATATTTCAGCTCGATTGGATGGACTTATGGGCTGTCACGCACCTGGAAGGGTTGAAGCATGCAATCTGTGGACTTAGCTTCTGGCTATTGAAAGCCTGCTGTGATAGCATATTTACCTTGGCATTGCTTTATATACTGGATAGTTTACTATTATTAGATAATAAATATATTAAAAAGTGTACATTAGCATGACAGTCTGGTTTGTTAGAGCAGTCATTTTAGGGGTATATAGCATAAGCATGAGCATGGTTACTTTCATCATTCATCCGTGTCGTGCTCACTGCCTTGTTTTTGCTTTAATATAAAGCTGTCAGAAAAAAAACCTGCATGAAAACAGTACACTAGCCTTGCACTGACACTCGGAAGGATCACTGGAGAGATTTTTTCCCTCCATGTTTCCTGGATTTTTTGACTGGAGCTGGGTCACACAGATCATTTTGTGCATTATTATGGGATTTGTACAGCACATGTTTCTTCATAAAACATTGACAATTTGAACAGTGATCATCTTATGTGTTATGACTGCTAGACAGTGTAGCTTGTAAAATATTGTGATTGATTTCATATTTAAAAAAAATCTTTTTAGTCCTCTGGTAGGTCTCATAATTGCAACTGTGCATATCAAGTGTTATGGTGTTACTGCTGTAATGTGATGCTTAATGATTTCTTCATCAAATGAACATATGATGAATTGTCCTTCTTAGCACTGGTGAAAGCGGGACAGTGTATGATTTATAGATGGTCGGCTGTTATGTTTAGGTTTATGACTCATCTGTGTAGTCTCTAAAATATTAATCTGTAAATTATGTGCTGTTAATAAAAGGTTGTTTATATGAAGTCCATTGGTGAAAGCAAGGCATTTAGATGTTTGATTAGCATGAGTTCTCTCCTCATTTTATTTAAAGCTTTAATTTTCTTTATGCAATTTACTGTCAGCCCCCAATAATCCATTAATAATTTGACACTACAGCAACATTTTATGTTTTAATCATTGCTCCATTAATCTTTATTCATTTCAGAGAAAATCAAAACAAGCACTCACCTTGCAATTGATGCCTTGCAGCTCTAGGGTCCTGGGTTTGACTCTGAGCTTTGTTGAATTTTGCATGTTCTTTTCTCTGTCTGTGTGGGTTTCTTCCAGGTTTTCCAGTTTTCTCCCTCTGTCCAAAAACACAGAGGAAGGCGAATAGGCTAAATTGTCCATAGGTGTGAATGTGTGTGAACGAGTGTGTGCCCTGTGATGGACTGGCATCCTATCTGGGGTGAATTGCCCACTGTTAAGTGGTTTGACCCTGGATTCACCTCAACCCTGACCAGGATAATACAGTTACTTAAGATGAATGAATGAATGTTTGTTAATAGACATCTTAGAAAATTGTGTAGTATAACAGCTCAAATGATACTTCTAGGACGATCCACAAATCAAGTTTTCCTCATAGCTAAAGTCAAATTCTACAACAATCCTTCTTAGAGCACAGATAGTTGGGGAGCTAAATTTCTAAACTCCACAAAATCTCTTTAGGGAAAAAAATTAGGAGCAGTGGTGGCACAATGGTTAAGGCTCTGGGGTACTGATCAGAAGGTCAGGGGTTTGAGCACCAGCTAGCACTGCCAAGCTGCCACTGTTGGGCCCTTGAGTAAAGCCCTTAACCCTCTCTGCTCCAGGGGCACTGTATCATGGCTGACTCTGATATACAAAGCGAAGAATTTCACTGTGCTGTAATGTATATGCGACAAATAAATGCTTCTTCTTTAACAACAATAATAATAATAATACTAATAATAATAAAACAGTTTAAATGGGCTTTGCTCCCCAAGCTTCTGACATGGAGAAACTGATGGTCTAGAAACACTGTATGGAATATCTGCCCTAACAGGCTGATGAGACTGAACTGTCTGAATATAATCTCAGCTGCTGCTCTCATTATGGGCCTTGTGAAATTGTCACTGCCCAGTTACACATTAGCTTTGATCGCCAGTTTGCTCTGTTCACAGCCAGTTTCGAATCATGTCTGAAGATGAAAGCCAAACGTGTGTGTGTGTGTGTGTGTGTGTGTGTGTCCACAGTAGGAGTGATGCCCCATTTTCTCTAGGCTCCATCAACAGCTTCCCAGGCTGGCATGAACATAGTGTATAATTTATCACACATTACGCATAGACTTTTTTCCTCCCTTTGTTAGTCCTACTTATAGACCTTATGATCAACCTTCACAATGTTTCCCTTTTGTTACATATCACACACTTTAAAATTCATCAGAATGCATTTTCCGATACTCCACAGAAATTACATCAGAGGCATAATGTGTCACTGTACACATAGAGGACACGGAAATGCTCCCACCCACTGTTTGAGGAAATGAAACAGTGTTAGAAACCAAATAGAAATGTCTTTATATTGAATCCTGCTGTGGCTGGAATTTCCTCCATAAGGAATATACTGCATATGAATTGTTATGAATATTGCATGGGCTCTTACACTCAGCTCACACTAAGTTGCCTAATTGCAGGAATTAATTATTAAGAAGCAAAGGGTTTGGATAGGTCTCGCTGTGGCACTTATTAATTATTAAGCATACATTATTTTACGTGTTTCTTTTTTAATCTGATGAACTTTTTAGAGGTGGGGAGGTCTTGACATTCTGCTAAATCAGCAAAGTTCCATGTGAAGGATGGTAACTGCTGTGCAGAGAGGCTTGTTATCCCTGGAGTGGATGCCGATAGAATCATCTAACAGCATTGGGTATGCTGAAGTGGATCAACAAATTAAACTCACTGTTCAACAACTAAAATTGTTACTGTGTAGAATGTAGGCTTGGCTTTAACCTGCACATGATGGTTTAAAATCTTTGTTTACGATCTCCACATTAATGTTCAATATAAAAGAGTGCTAATATGTCCATACATTCTGTATGTGTAAATTACTGATGGTACTGTATTACTGATGGTTTGTGATATAATTCTGCAAATAATAAGTTCTGGTTAGTTGATGTAAATAGCTGTTCTAAAAGCTTCCGACATTTGATGAGATGTGAGTCAGAGAGGACGGCTTGTACTGATTATGCTGCATGACAAAGGTCTAAAAATAAAAAAGCAATAAAAACATCTCAAATGACATCATAACTTGTGTGTTCATGGTGAGAGCTGATCACTGAAAGAAAAGCATGCATTGAGATCATCATGCAAAAAACCCCAGGATATTTTTAGATGTTTTGCTATTTTTCTGCATTCACTCCTTCAGAGGCAATAAATTAGATGTCTGATTGGATTTTTTGATTCAACCTTGTCTCAGGATCTAAAGATCAACCAATCTGGAAAAAAGAGATGAGATCTGATACAAAGGTCTCTATTAGCGCTTACATTTGGCTCTGTACTCCACCATGCAAAATGAAAGCATGATTATTAGGACTATTTTAAGATTTAAGACTCTTTGCACTGGTCACATTAAAGCTACAAATGTCTGTTTTCACCTAAAAGTCATGCTTTCAAACAGACATTTAGCTTTAATTTGGCCAGTGCAAAAAGTCTTAAATCTTAAAATTAGTCTCTGTTTATGTAGTTTCTAACCTTTCATGAATTGGCAATTCTAGTAATTAGCAAGCAGAGCTCAGCACAGTAGAGGGAGCCAGTTACTTGGGTTCTTGATGTGTGCCTTATTTTAATTCCCATTTCCCTTTTCCCTGTCTCTCACCCTGTGGGTCCTTATTATCATGATATCCCTGCAGCCAGATGTTCTGTATTCACTCAATAAGATGTATTTGTTTTCCAAGGAGATAGCCTTGATACTCGTCAGTGTACAGGGCTCACTCACATTAACATCTTTCTCAGGTGTCACAGCTGATGAGGCAGCACTGTGTCATTAGCATCCATGCTTTACCAATCAATCTTTTTTTTTTTTGTTTAATGATCACTGTAGAAGCTTAGGCTGTCATACTTTAAATATTATGAGAGTACCTGGCATTTTATGTTGTGCATGTAGTGAGAAGTATTAAAAAATATCTATGTACACTCCTGGGCAAAGAAAATGAGGCAAACCCAATATTGCAAAACATTAAGCTTTTAATGTTCTCAACAGCAAACCATTGGTCAGGAAAATGAGCAAGAATTAAACAAATAGATAAAGCAAATTCATGTGGGACAGCTTTTCCCTTGACTTCCTTTAAATGTCTTGTGTGTAAAATTACAGATGGCTTTTTACAGAAAGGAGAGTCCATGTTGTTCCACATGTTGTTCAAATAGAAGATATTTTCCACCCAGACAAGTTAGTTTCAATTTTATATCATTTAAACATTCAAATCTTTTCATGACTTCCTCTTTGCGTACCAGAAGACTATGTAAGTGAACTTCCCTTGTTTCCAGCTTTTCCCCCAACAGTTTCAGCAACGAGCATCGACGAGCAAAAGAATTTTAACTTTCTGACCAGTGATTTTTGTTGAGACCATTAAAAGCTTAATGTTTTGCAATATTGGGTTTGCCTTATTTTTTTTGCCCAGGAGGGTATGCTGGCTGACATTTAGCCAGCTACTCTCGTAGTTTTAGTTAAGTAAGACTACTCAATTTTAATGTAACCTTTTATTTATTTATAAAAATTATGTGTATATTTGATTGCAAACTGTCAAGGATTTAGAACACAGTTAATTCATTATTGCAAATCATGTGCTCTATAATCCTGTTTTATAAAAGTAAAAAAAATGCATATTTAATATATGCATTTAATACAGTCAATATTTTTTAGGTGAACTACTATATATTGGTCATATTTCTCTCTTAATTAGGTAGCTTGCCTGCCAACTAGCCACCCTGTTAATATACAGTGCCTTGCATAAGTATTCATCCCCGCTGACTAGTTCACACTCTGTAGTGGAACAGTTTGGAACTGAAATGGACTTATCATTGGGATTTCTACTATTTGAAAAAACATTTAAAGTTGAAAAGTATTTTAATTGTGAAACAAAGGTTAATTAAACAAACAAACAAACAAACATGTGTATTCACATCAGTTTTGCTGCAATTACAGCTGTAAGTCTTAGCTGACGAATCAACTTAAGTACCTGCGCAGCATCGCTCTGAATATGTTCTGAAATTAAATAAGGGTGGCACGGTGGTGCGGTGGTTAGCGCTGTTGCCTCAAAGCAAGAAGGTCCTGGGTTCGATCCCCGGGTCACCCAGGGTGCCTTACTGTGTGGAGTTTGCATGTTCTCCCCGTGC
>JAQQZR010000005.1:15014817-15050509 GCA_030068235.1 Notoglanidium macrostoma
CAACTGGCTACTCTAAATTGCCCATAAGTGTGAATGCGAGCGTGTGTGGCTGTTTGTCTGTGTTGGCCCTGTGGTGGCCCAGGGTGTATCCCGCCTCTCACCCGAAGATGCTGGGATTGGCTACAGCGACCCAGACGGATAAAGCGGTATAGATAATGGATGGATAATACTGATGTAACCTTTGAACAGAAGTCTCTCATGAGGTGATGTTTGGAAATAGCGATGGTTTGGAGATTTAACACCAAGCTAGAGGATATCCTCAGGGGAAAACATCCCCTTTAGCATACAAGCTGATTGGTTTGTGATGATTATCGTTCTGTAGCTACAGGTGATTAGGACCAATTTTTGCATTTGGTGCACATGTATTTGCAACTGTGTTGGGTGTGATGATACTATTCTGAGAAGCTCAGCATCACAATTCTTAAAATATTAAACATTTATTTGTGTTCTCTATGGTCCTACCTTTCAAGCTTCATTTGCATTTGGAAAGTGTATCATGTCAAGTCATTTTCCTGTTGTTTTCACTAATGCTGACCCAATCACTCTAACAAATGTCATTTGAATAATCCTTAATATGCCAATTTTATTTTTTTTTAACTTCACTGTCCAAAGATACCATAATGCACCCTCTATTTACTGCAGAATTGTGTGTGTTTGTAATTGTATATAATTATTTTGACTATTGATCCCACTGAATTATTGAGCAGCAGTACCAGTATTTACTGAGACAGCACAAACAATGTTTTTTTAGTAAGTACTGCATTGAAATCTATCCTTAGCAATGTCAAATAGATGAGTGTGTTTAATACAGCATCAAAACCTAATGTGAGATGTATTATGCACATGAAAGATTGTAGGAATTCAAATAAGTGTAATGGCTTTTGGAAATCATAGGAAAAGTTACAACTGCTAACTTTATCCCAACATTAAACATTCACAACCTCATACGAGCTAGCCTGTGTGAATGCTTAGAAATTTGCAGCGCTGATTTATATATTAAGATTTATGCTTTACGTTGAGTTAAAAAGTATTCTTTAAATGTAAAACATCAGCAGAATACCAACAAATAAGAATCTTAATATTTTACATATTAAAAAGGCATGCAAGACATGTCTTTAGATGACAACTGAACAGTAATACCAGTTAATATTAGCTGAAAATGGTTTTGTTTAGAAACCCAGAATTATTGTTAGTTTCTCTTCATATTGGTACAGCTTTAGAGAAACTTCAGCATTATGTTCCATGTATTATGTTTCTATGACAAGATGCACAGGGAGTGTATGCCGATTTGATGTGTTATTGCTGTGCCAAAAAAAAAATGAGCCTATAGTGTGGTTGTGGTTGTGATGATGATGCTTTTCTATACATGTCCAAATTCAGCTATCCTTCTTGATATTCCCCAAAGTAATATCTGCTTAGAATATAAAGAAGACCCGGTGTGTTTATGAAAGATTTATGTTGTTTCATTGCCGTGCTATAAAATTTTATGAAGACCATCATTTACCTGCCACACATGTAGCTCTCTTTAGGGGATTTTAGCTGTGATCATGTTCTGATAAATCTCCTACAACCTGACTGATGTCTTTGAACCAGAGTAAGTGCCAACTGCATCTGCTTTGCTTAATGCCTATGTAAATCCACTGAATGCATGACATTCTCAGAAATGCCTGCTGCAGACTTGCTGCTACGATTAACTTTGTCTCAATCAGAACATGCGGAAGGAATATTGTCCTTTATCTGTTCCTGTCACGGTCCTGCCGGATGTATGACTCCAAAGGTGATGGTAATTGATTAAAGAGAACATAATTTTAGTGCTCTGGCTTATGGTTACTGGTCAGAGTCTTCCTGATGATTGGAGCTTCATTCCTGTCTGAGTAATGAGAAGATATTAGATTTTGTGGGGGTCACCGTGGAAACATGTTCACTAAAGTCGTCTCAATATCATAAAAGTGACAAAGTAGGTCTAATTGCAACTGTGCTTTAATCGCAGACAAAAAAATATCAGATAATTTTAGGACAAGGTTTGTGTGAAATAGTAAAAAGTAATATCTTCTAATATACTGTATTGTGTATAATATTATTATTTTGTGTAAGGCTACTGTGAGAAGGTTTCAGGGAAAAGATAACAGAACAAGCAGTGTTTTCACTTGAAATAGAAATAGATTATTTTTGTACAATGATGTTTAGAGTCATATAAATATTTTTAGGGTAATTTAGGGGTAAACTGGGAACTGACTGACTCTGCTGTTAAGTTTGACCTTTTTTCAGTTCCTACAGGAGTCAATAACTGTGAAATAATTTGAAGAAAAAAAATATTAAAAGTTGTACATGAGCGATAATACGTGATATATTGTGATATTCAACTGGTACAGCATTGCTATTGTGAGCTAGGGCTGGTAATGGCTGGACTAAGACTGAGCTGAGAGTGCTATTTGATAGTGAAAGTGTTGGAAATGTGTAAAATAAAATGGTTTCATATACTTCAAAGATGATCAGTTTGATTTATTACAACTTAGCAACTAATAATTAGTATGTGTATATATCAAAATTATTTATCTTTTGACCCCAGTGATGCCTCATTTGGTATACAAGATCTATTTGCAATTCAAATGTTGTGAGGCAAGAACAACTGATTAAAAGTCTGTAATGCTGATGAAGATACTGGGTGTAGGTGTGAGCAAGGTTAATTCAACTGAGACAAGACCTGGTACATTAAACAGGTGGCACCATTGAGAACATCCATGATTCAAGATCTATTAAAATCTTGACAATCTTTAATCATAATCTATTAAAATTCGTAAAAAGTGCTAGGCCATCTATATAATGTAGATGACTAAGATCTCATGCGGCCTTCTAGTCCTCATCAGAGGTTTGTTTGTATGGATTTGGAGGTATTGCTTCCGACATGGTACGTTCAAGTGGTTTTAGTTGGGAAAAATGGATAGCGAGAGAAAATTTGTTTTTATTTAGTTATTTTTGTATCATCAATGAGAAGACATTTATTGTAACATGCAAAACCACTATTTATATCTCACCTTCTGCTAAAGGCATCACATCCATAATGATGATTGCCATGACTTTTTGTTATTGACCTGCCTCCAACTTGGAGCTAATTAACAAACAAACAAACAAACAAACAAACAAACAAAAATGAGTTCCCAGTAATTATGACATTGTAGTGGCATTCGAGTCTGCTCACCTTGCAATTATGATATTTCCAACAGATTTTGAGAGAAACAGATAGAGGTGGAGCATTAACCAGACAGAAAGTGACAATGAGTTTGACATATCATTTTAAAACAGAATATTAATCAGTACTTTTACATTGCACACTAATATTCCACTATTAGGGTGAATATGACAATATTCAGAATTTGATACAGGTCATGTAAACAGCAAATTCTGTTTGGATATTCCAAACTTGGCCTTATTCTGAATTTAGCATTTTCCGATTACGACATGTGAGATATGCCAATGTTATTCAGGTTTAGGAGTATTATTTGGACATTTGTAGAGTTCGTTCGGAATGTGTGTTTAAACTTGGGTACTTACAGCAGTTTGTGACACATGTCTGTTTATGGTCAGATCATTGTACACAAACCACGTTACGTTAATCGGAGTATGAACGGCTGCATGTACTGTATATGGGAATATTAGCAGAATAGCCATTTTCGTTACCCATATAAACAGCTAAGTAGGAATATTATCTGGTTCGGAATATTTTTTTGCATGTAAACGTAGTGACGGTAAAAGGCAAGTATTGTCACATGTATTAGCAGACAGAATATTATTTTCTAAGGACTGCAGTGCTGTCCTAAATGTTTTTTTTGTCCTTTTATGCTCGATAAACATAGATTTAAACATTGACCTTTTGTTTGTTTATCACATTCATTGCTGTTTTATTGTTATGCAGAGAATATTGGCACAGTTTGCATGGTACTTATCATTTACATGTCTAAACGACCTAAATGGCTAGCCCTGGGAGTAGATAACAGATTAGGTCCGGCCATGCGCTTCTTGCCCACAGAGAGAAATCACACTCATTTGCTGCAGGCTCAGAGCAGAGGTGGCACTCATTACACCTGAGCTCCCCGTGTTTAATTGGCCTCATTAAGTGATTAACTTAGCAAATTTACCTTTCCCCTCAAGGGTGGTACACTGAGCACTACATCACATTGTACCTCCTAAAGCTACTTCATTAAACAAAGGCCCATGTCAGCATAGGGCCCTTCATAGACATTAGGGCCAGTTTGCAGACTGTGTTGTTTTCAAGAAATGAAATGAGAAACTCAGCCTTTCTATCCACTGTGATGGCTTTAAAGAAGCTGGATGATTGCACTCCATCAACTACACTTGGAAACAAACCTCTTACCAAATTGTGCTTTTAGTGTATGGGAGCTGTATATGGCACAGTATTAAGGGAAATTGTTTAGGGGCACAGGTTGTCGTACAGGGTATTTGTCATACATTCTTTTGCCCTTTAGAGAACAAGCTCAACATTGACTTGATGAAACACCAAAAGGTCGTTATTATTTTCCAGCATTTTGCTTCAAGGTTGTCATCACTGACACTCTAAACTCCTCCACTTTTCCTCCCTGGCAGCCAAATGAAACAGCAGATAAAGTGGCAATTGAAGGAGTTCACTCGTTAGATGTATCCTTCTTCCTTTAATGACCGCCAGCGCAGGCACATAGTAATGCCTGCAGAAATGGAGCATGGGAGCGGAAAAATTGGATCCATCATTTTTCATGCAAGCAGTGACATCGCTGTCAGCCAAATTCACTCCAATAGCCTCTCTCAGGAATCATTGATATCTGCATTAGAGACCTTTTGTTAAAGGTCTCATCTAAATGCATTGAAAATGCCGCTCTCTCCTGTGTACTTCCTGCTGAAAAGGCGAAGGGGGTGCCTGCCGTGAGCTCGCACCAAGATCTGCCGACTTGGCTCTTAAGGTTAGTTTGCGGCCAAGCAACGTGGTGTCACTGAACTCTGAAAACAGCAGCAGCAGAAGTAAGCAGCAAAGCTTCAATAAGAGTGTTCAGATAGTGTGGCTTTATTAGTCTCTTTGACAAGTCCTTCATCAAATCCATGGCAGCAACCCATCTATCTGTGTTTGCCTTGAATTTTTATGCTATTTTCTTGGCAAAAATATTGCACATAGTGAATGAAAATATAAACCTTTCTTTTTTTTATTGCATAGTGAACCATACAACTGCCAAGGAAATCGGATAAGCCCCTCGTCTGACTTCTGCAAGGTGACAGATCAAGAGAGGCCGAGCGTCTTTGCAGTGCTACATCTATACGAGTGAACAGGAACTATGTACTGAAAAAGTTTAATATTTTGAGGAATCTTGCCTGTTGTGATACTTTAAATCAAGTTAAAAGCCACCAATACTGAATTGTGATCAAACTTCAGTGTGTACAGTCCCTACAAAGGGCATTTAAGGCAAACGTCATATCTTTTTTAGGATTTATGGGGATCTATTAGCAGAAATGGAATATAGTATTCATGAGTATAGTTTGTAGTATAGTATAGTATAGTATAGTATAGTATAGTATAGTACAGTATAGTATAGTATAATAATTTCATAGTTTTCATTAGTGTATAATTACCTGTAACTATGAATCGTTGTGTTTTTCGTAAGCCCTTTATATCTACATAGGGAGAGTATCCTCTTTTGAACCCTGTCCAAATTTTGAAAAATTGAGTATCATATTTAGCATGAAAAAGCAAGGAATAGTGAATGTAAGTACTGGAAGTAGGCTACTGGCACCTGATGGCCACTGTACGTTCTAATACATGCTTGGAAAGGGAGGAGTAAAGGAGAGATATTCGGTTGGTTGCAATCAACTGAACCCTGCATAGTAGACCTTTAAGTCGCAAAACCCTTCCTCTATATAACTACAGTATGTACTTTAGAATTGATTAAAACTCTAATTTCAGTTTTAATCTTAACTGACTCATTTGCAGTTCTTATCTTAGCGCAAGTTGCAGTTGATCGAGTTGTCACGTGTGTCTTATGTTACAGATTCTCCTCCAGTGGCTATTGCATGTTCACCAGTTTTACAAATGAGTAGCAGGAGATATATTATTCTATATTACATCAATGTGAATATGAATATGACAGGATGGATTATCATTAAACTGAATATTACATTGTCTAATCTAGTTAATCACATTGTAATAATGGTTCACAGTGATGACAGAGAGCCGATCAAATGTTCCTAAGCATGTAGAAGACAGATTTTTTAAATTGCTGTCAAATCTGCACACAGGCAGTTGAATAGATGGGGCTTCCCACTGTTATACACACATGTACACACTTCTTCTATCTCAACAGTAATGTTACATATTACACATGGTGGTGTTTTATACTATATATTGCTTCACAATGTGCATATCATATGATCTTATATATTGCATATCATCCAATGTTGCTCACTTTATTTATTGTAAATTTTACTATATCCTGTAATGTATATGTTATATAGATAGTAAATGTGTTTGTTGTTTGTGTTGTATATTTTTAGGCTTTATATTTTCCTGTATTGTATTGTACTATTGTCTGCACTTTTGCCTTTTTGTGTTACAAAGTTGTGAGACTGTAGTAAAAATTCCTTTGTACTTGTACCATCTACATACCGCAATAAACTATTACTATTACTATTACTACAGACTGCATTAAACTATTACTTATCTACTTACTTAATTACATACTTTTGCCTCTTCTATACATTTTCCTTATAGGGTCTCATTTATACTGTAGTAATAGCTCCAGAAAATCCCCAGATGCAACCAAAATGTTTGCCTTCTTTTCCACTTATATTGTTTTCTGAAATATTTTTCATTTCTATGCAACACGGTCCCATTTTCCTGAAACAATCACATTAAAAGGAAATTGTGTTGTCCTAAATATGTTATACACTTCTGGCTATGATAACTCACAATATTGTGGCATCCAATATGTTAAAAGTCAGTATTCAAAAGAAATAGCATCTCAAACCAGGCCCATTTTAGCCCACAGCAGTTCAAAACCAAAGTAATAACACCCCAAAGCAGAAGAATGGGCAAGGCTTTACCGTTATTTTCAACCCATCATTATTCCTCATAAATCCTAAACCAGCCCAGGCCACTGGCTCTGACAGCATGACTGATGGGCTTGCTGTCGCCAATGTCAAGAGAAATGTTCTCTGGGCCCTTATCTCACCATTTCTCACTGTGTGTGAGACTTAAGGTTTTTGGATAAATACAGCCATTTGGATGAGCATTACTCTCTGATAACCAAGGGCACATTGATCTACTGTCTTTTTTAACAGGCCAAGCACAGACAAGATCACAGCTGGATCCTTGGACAATAATCTAAAGCTTGTGGTGAGCATTTGTGATTGTGCATGATTGAAAATGTTGTAATTGAATTGCAGGGGAACTATGGCACATCCATTGCATAAGGAGAGAACAGAACGTGAAGGTTAATTGGTTTCATTCTGTTTGTGATTTATTTCTTTGTTTTCTTACATTTTTTTATGGAAGTTGCATCTCTGTAAAAAACCTGGCCCAATTTTCTGTAAATTGCTTTGCTCCTTGTAGTTTCGTTTGGCACTAGATCAAAGCGTGGCTGAATTCAACAGAGGCAAATGTTAAAGTTATTCCCCAGCCCCCTGTTCCACCAAAACTCCCAGCGGGGCTGAAACAGGTTTCAGCAACAGCCATTAGCCCACCGATTACATATTTATGAAAGCTTTATGAAGCATTTACCGCTCCGTTCCATCAGAGCGTTACGTGCATGGACTTGACAGCCTTCCTCAGAGATTAGTCTCAGATACCAAGGATAGATTGCAGTGCACTTGGATCGGCTTTCCTGCTGCTGCGAGCACAAAGTCCCAGACTTTAAGTGCTGTTACACAGTTGATAGGAATCAGAATCATGCTATATGAAGACAGGAAAATGCAGTGCTTTGTGCTATGTTAAATGTCAAAGATGATGAGGTCAGCTGGCTTGGCACCATTATGATATGGCATCCTCCCTAAACCATGACACAGGCACATTGAACTCTGGCTTCCTGTTTGGTGGCAATATTGAGTTGAGACTTCTCTTTACTCTCTAAAACAAAGAGTTGGAACCAATTTCTGCTGTTTCTTTAGCTTGCTTATTGATGTAAAGGACATACAGCAAATATTGTCCTTGGTCATTATAGGCTCATCATAACAGGGGTGGGCAATATAATGAAAATATAATCATGACATTTGTGAAATTTTTATGAAGCGCGAAATGTATCACAATGTGGAAATTTAGTCATTAGCTGATAAATGACTTTTTCCGCTCAAAATAGAATTAAAACACTGATAAAGGTATAAAAAACATATAAAAATTAAAAGTATTTACTTTTAGGTTTTAGTTTCGATAAGCTTGGCTAAACAGCAGCAATGAAACAGCAGAATGATATGAAAAACTATACATTTCAGAGATGTTTTATTTAACAAGTGACCAAAATAAATAAATCAACATAATGCAATACTGTATTTAATGAGAAAATAAGTAAGCAATGAGAAGCACTAACACATGATGATAATCAGAAAAACATACCTGAATGTGGTGTAGCTTTGAACAGCATCTGCCTGCTGTTTATTTCTAGCATATTTAAAGCACATCTGTTTGCTGAGTCTTGTATATAATCTTTTCATGTGCTAGACTTTTTGTGCGCCTGCACTTATTGAGCATGAAATCAATAACTGTCATCTCAAAGGCATCCTTGCAGGCAGCTCCCACTCAAAAAAGAACTGCTATAATCCATCTCCATATACCATATAGCTTTTTGAAGCTGTAATATACACAGGGAGGGTCTTACCTCGAGAGGACTCAAATGATTATTTAACAACCTTCAGCGCTTAATTTGACTTGCAGTATGTCTTTATGAAGGCTGTATAATAAAGCTCTCAGTTGCAAATGTTATGTAATTAGGACCACAGTCAGGTTGAAAAGATTTTTTTTTTTTTTTTAAGATTTATACATATAATTTAATGAACTGGGCTTGTCCACTTTAATGCTAAAGTTAACACTACCCTGAACACATAGCTATGATATGTGGTGAAATGAGAAAGCTTTAAAGAGCTAGGCCTCACTGATGAATCTACACACTGTACCTTAACCCAGGAAGGAGCATGAGTGCAAAAACAGCCTGTCATGCTACTCATAATGCCACGTGTAACTGTATACACTATACACATAACATGAAATGCCTACGCAGGGCAGACCCAGCTTTACACAAATTACTAATACAGGGGAAAAAAAGTTACACCCCTACAACACTCTCAACCTAACACATGGTCTAACTAGACACCTTTGAGCTTGGCAAATTGTTCACTTAAGCACAGAGCGCAGAGGGAGATGCTGCTCGTATACCGAGGCTGAAATGTGCTCTGTGATGACGAACGTGCTGCACATGTTGCAGTTGGATTAGCAGATCACTTCAGACCATATATTGTGGCTGTGTCCAGGGAAAAGCTCACATTTAGCTCTTAGGCTCCTGCAATCAATATAAATTTAGCATGGTAATGATCATGCACTCTGGGTATAACTCTGGAGACCAGCTGAGCAAAGCTTTGGCACTGACTTGCTCAGCCACTGAAGAGGAACTACTTCTCTGTCTCTTGTTATTTCTCATATTAGTTCTTCTCTCTGCTGCTGTCTGCCTCTTGTGGGATTTGTATCATGAAAACAAATTCCCTTCACCTAATTCCTTTATCTTTTGTGAGACAGCAAGATCAGTCCTACAAGAATATTCAGTCAATTTTCTGCTGTACAATGATATACAATTATACAGAGGAGACTTGTGCTTCTGAGAATTAGGCATTTTAATTACATTCTGAAGAAACTTAAGAAAAGACATTCATTTGGAGCAGTTTGGTCTCCATATATGTGTAATTCTAAAACCTTTACCATCTGTAGGCCATTCATAATGCCCATATACTGTACGTATATAAAACATTCTTTATATTATTTCTTTAAATGAGTACTTAATATTTCTTGCAGTTGTACTGTATATGTTATTACTTTATATACAGTATAATTACCTGAGTGCAGTGAAGACTGGTCACTATTGTGAAACCCTAGTTTGGTTGAGTCTTATAACATGGTCTCTCATCATAGAGGCTCACTCACTCTCTCGCTCACTCGCTCACACACCCACTGAAAGATAGAGAACAGCTTTCATGTTTCTTATTTCGAAGCCAAGTGTTTCAAGTCCATAATCATGTCACGTCACTTCCAAACAGCAAATAAACTGAAAAACCGTGCTTGTCATTAGCTAGCTCAAACCACACAAAATGTAAGAATCTGTCATTTGTCTTTTCTTGTAACGTGTACTTTGATTGAACTTCAAGATTTGCTCAGTCTATTAACTTCTAGCTATGCCTCCATGTGCATTTTGGAAAATAAGTGTTTGAGAAAATAATACTTGTTCATGTTTTTTACACCCAATGTTTTATTATAATTTTTTTTAAAATCTATGAATCACTGCTGATGATGTTTTATAATAGATGTGGATGTTGCTTATATAAATTAGTCCCAATTCACACAAAATCTAGGATGCACATCACTAAATGTAATTATTTGACACAGTAATAGTATGTGTGAATCTACATTCTGGGCTAGAAAGAAAAGCCCCTGCCTCTACTTCATACCATTCTGTGTATTTGTACACATGACCATTAGTGGTGCTATTGTTCCTGATCCTACAAAGGTAAAAAATAATCATCTTTAACTTATTTGTTAACAGCAAATATGTTTATTTGGATTTTTGTGTATTTTCTTCTTTGAAAGAGAGGGAGGGTTTTGCACTGCTAGCCCTTTTATACCAGCTGGCTCTGATCTTTCCTCTTCTAAAGGTGCACCTTTGCATGAAAGTGACACACAAGCCCTGCTAAATTGTATCATTTGTGTGGCAGGTAAGGCCTCAGGGCAGAATTAATGTTTGTTTACATTGCTGCAGCTGCTGGAAAGATTTTTATTGTGTGAGATGCATGCTATTGCTGCACTCACATGCTCCTCAGATGGGCCTATTTTCCTAGCTGCAAAGTCTTTCTTTTGACTTTGGTGTGTTCATGTGCTTTTAAGTCAGAATGTAGGAACAACATGGACTCCCAGTATTTGCATGACAACAAAGCGCAAAGGAAATGGATCAGGTGAGCTATGACATAAATAATTTAAAACATGTGCACGTTAATCATTAAAAATGTCTGTATTTTTCTCAAAAGTGTGGAGTTAAGCTCCAGTTCAGACAGAAAGGAAGACGCTAATGTAATGGAAATACAAAAACTACAACAAAGATGGCAGAGCCTGTGCAAGAAGCTTCATGTTTCTGTAACATCAACCACTTGGCAAGTCGTGTACCGACATTTCCGAGTTGTTGTTCCAACTTGAGGGGCTTTCACATTAATTTTCCCTGTTGGGAAATAACCACATGAATGCACCAGTAGTGTGCTCTACAATGCAGTTGTGCACAACATTGTTTTATACATCCCACTTTAGCCCCCTTCTTAATGAACTATGACCCCAGACTCTCTTGACCAGTCTGCTCATGCAGAAAGTTTGACCAGTCCAGAGTTATTTTTTTGTTTTGTTTTTGAATGAACTTGGTTTTGTTTCCAAAAGTATAAAGAAATTAATAATACTCCTTATTATTATAATAATTTAAATAACAGTATTGCTAACCAGGATAAAGCAGCTTCTAAACATGAACAAATGAATGAATAAGTGCCATAAACACATGAAAGAATGAATGACAGTGGCCTTTTATTTGATTTGACCAATTACTCTAGTCTGCATGAAGGTAAAACTGAATCTTTTTTGTTGGGTCCCACAGGAGCCTGATCCTGATGCACACCTCTTCCCTGCACTGACAGTCCTGAATTACAGACACCCATGCAAGATACTAAAAAGAGACTGAAGGATGCCTATTTGTAAGACATTACGTTGGATACCTATGTACAATTCTTCCTTTTCTTTGTCTGTCACTTGACTTGAGAAAACTGTTACCACAATTGTCTAGAATGTCTTTGCATGCTGACGCATTAAGATTTTCCTTCACTGGAAGTGCAGGACCCAAACCTGTTTCAGCATGACAATGCCTGTCTGCACTAAGTGAGTCCTGACCTCAACCCCAGTGAATAGCTTTGGGATGAACTGGAATGCTGCCTACTTGCCAGGCCTCCTCAGTTGGCATCAGTGCCTGACGTCACTAATGCTTTTGTGGCTGAATGAGCAAATCCCCACAGCTGCATTCCAAAATCTAGTGGAAATGGGCACGTATGGGTGTGATGTCAGGCGTCCGCTTACTCCTGGAAATATAATGTAGTTCTTATTGCTTATTAAATCGATTGTTTTAATCATGTTTTAATCAAGCTTATTTTCTAATTTATTGTCCTTTGCACTTTAATTTCAACTAACTTTTTGTTTTTGACTTTCTTGTTCCATCTTAATTTTAATTGTACTTATGTAAAGCACTTTGAATTGCCTCTGTGTATGAAATGTGCTATATAAATAAACTCGCCTTACTTTGCCTTATCAGAAGTAACCAATATTTATCTATTTATTTATTTTATCTAGATGCAGATTTAACTTGTCCTTGGATTAAATTGTCAATCAATCATATCACCTGCATTTTTCTTGGGGTTTAAAGGCAAATTTTACATATGTGATGTGTATCTCAAGTCAGTGGTTCTTAAACTTTTTTCACCTTTTTTAAGGCTCCTTCTGTGGATAGTATCACTGCAATTACTTGTGAGTGGTTGGCACATATTTCATTTTAATACAATTGAATTACATCTACTCTGCTTTGGCCAAAGCGGATTTAATAAATTAACAAAATTAAAAATTACTAAGTAGAGACACAGTGGCTAAGATTTTTCGGCCACGACCCACAGTTTGTCAACCACTGTCGTAAGAAAGCAGTGTCTGTATATATAGAGAACAATGATATTCTCAATATTTCAATTAAAATGTCTTTTACTTGGTTGCATGTGTCCAGGAGACCTAGGGGTCTAAACCTTTGCTTTAACATAATCTTTTACCTATTAGCCTAGGCAGCGGGAACAATAGTACTGCATGGTGTTCTGGCAGAGAGAAAGCGAGCGACAGCTGCTGCATTGCTGTTTAAGTTGTCTAACCTCCGTGAGAAGACCTTGTTTGTGTCATACAGGATCCCTAGCAAGCGAGCTGAGCCATAATGCAATTGACAACCCGCTGTTCCTGACATTAATAAAGATCGAACACATACAGGAAATTAAACTCTCACTTTCCCATTGTAATGAGATGGTATCCATCACCCGACTGTTTACTCCGCAATCGGATCAAATGATCAAATTAGGGCGCACTCGGCCCACACGCCACGCCGCCTTTATTGCCTGGCAGCATCACTCTTTAAAATGGATGGCAGAGTGAATGGGATTTAAATAAAGACTCTATATGTTAATGATGGACGGTGACCCCCTGGTGTTCAGAGAATGAATGAGTGACCGCTGCCAGAGTTTGGATATGAATTATATTACCAGTCACCACAAGAGGGGGATGGATGCTCATTCAGCCTCAATGCCACAGTAATGGCAAACCAGAAAACAGGTGAAACACAATCTAACTCATTTTCTATTTTCATGATCATTCAGCTGCTCTCAAAGAGTCTGCGCATCTCTGGATTAGGAAAGGCACAAGAAATAGCGCAAAAGATCATGAGGAGTGGGATGGGTTCAGCTTTTATGGCTAATAATGTTCCTGATCAAAGCTGTATGTTAGGCAGGGATGGCCATATTGGTGTAAAGAATAAGAGCGCTGCAGCAAGGCTCTGTAAATGGCTTGGAGAATAGGGCAGAGTAATTGAAGATGGATTGAAGGGTATCCTTTGAGCTCACTTCATTCTTTGTAATTGATGGGAAATGTTAATTATGCTTGTATATAATTGTAGACCCTTTATGTTCTGTTCAGGTCAAAATGAGCCATTTTAAAAGTTTTGTGAAAACATGTTTTCCAATATTAAACTTTATACACTTGGCTCAGATTCTCTAAAGAACCTGAAGAATCAATATTTTCCTATTAGTTTTCACATTAAAGATCTAAGGGAAAGGGCTCTAAAGAGCTAAAATGTTTTTCTTTGTAAATTTAACACAAAAATTTTAGTCCCTGTCACTTATATACTTCCATCTTTAGGGTACTGTTACCATTGCAGTCATATTTTGTCTGTCCATTTCCATACATATTGCATATACACAGTGGTAGACCTAGATTTCCATTCTATTTGTTATATTCATTATATTCCCTGATACTGCCATTGCATTGGCCAATCATATAAACCAGAGGTGACTTTGCCAGATGATAGTAATAACTGAAATGACATTGATAAGGATGATGATTATTGGCCTCTGAAGCCTGTGAGGTATAATATACGGCCCTCCATTTATGCCTCCATGCCATGTGTTTTGGGTACCTGCCTATCCTTCTCATATGCTTAGCTGTTAGAAGAGCAGGGCACAGTTTTTAAAAAAAAGCATACACACACTGTAGAGACAGGTGCCTAGTTTCTATTCCTGAATGTCCAGCAAGAGGCAGATTGCCTGTGGAGATCACAGACTGTGTGAGATAATAGTGGTTTTTGGAAATCTCCAGCCGGGCTTTAGAGATATGTTTAAAGCAATAAGTATAGCAAAGAGGAATGATTGCCATAATGATAGTGCCCTACCCAGATATTTTATTTTTTCCCCCAAACCTGAAATTTGAAAATGGGTCTGATTTGGAACGAGGTGGAGGCACATTGTGTACTGGTCGAGCTTGTGTGTCCTGGACAATTTATGAATACTTTTTTTTCTTTTATGCTTTTTTCAGCCTTAGTTGAAGGAGTTGAATGGCAAGATTTGGCAAAAGCTCTAGATGGAGGGTTAAAGTAATTAAATGAACAATTTTAAGACAAGACACAAGCGTATAACTAACTTATATCAGGAAATTGTTTGTAATGTTTTGTTGACATGTTCTTTTGTTTGTCCACCTTCAGTAATATCTTTACCTTGGGAAGCTTATCCAAGGTAACACTGTGAGCGACGCAGAGCAATTTAGACTTGCAAATTTGCCTCCAATCATGTTTTCGGGTGGTGTTAAGAAACAAGAGAATGCATAGCAAGCCCATATGGATGCTGGGAGAGCATGTGGAACTCCACACAGAGATTAACTTGAGTTCAGGATAAAACTAGGGCTCCTGGACCAACATGCTGTCCTTTTAACATTTTATGTGGAGGTAATGAACTTATTTCTAAACCTAGGCTCAGTTTTACAGAAAAAAATATTCACAACATACAGTCATAAACAACAAAACAAACAGTCTAAACTGAGGTTTCTTTTTTTATTATGTCACAACATGGTAAATTGACCTGTAACTCTTATTGACTAAAATGTGTGTTATACCAAACCTTAATATTCCTTAACCTTCATCCATCATAATGAATGCATTTAAATGTGTCTGCATTCATCATGTATACGTTAAACATGCAGGACTGAAATATATTTAAATATGTAAAAGAATAAAGGAAACGCATACAAATAAATCACAAATAAGTCTTAATAATGGGCTTGGCCAATTAGTGTGTATCCATCTATCTTCATAGATTCATCTGTCTCTAGTTAATTTATTAGTTCATTATCCAAACAAATTATATAAAAATGAAGAAAGTCACTATCAGACTGCTGTACTGCACCATAAACATTGTCTGAACGAGATTCAGATATTTGCTGAGCCCATTACTCCATTACTTCTGCTTCATTTCCCAGTGCTAACTTTGATTCTGTGGGTGAGCTGGCCTGTAATTGGTTCCTTAAAATATTCCCATGGGTGTTGGACAGATTAATTCTAAGCCTAGTGTGAAACTAAGCACAGGGCAGGTGTCATCTATAGGAACGTGAAATGTTAATGCTAGCATGTTGCGGATGTAAAAGGGCCAACTTTTTTTAAACTAAAAGCTCTTCATCAGACACTGAGATTTGAGAAGATAACTCATAAATACCCAAAGACAGAGCAGCACTAAATAGGTCACATGTTTTACAGGTGTAAACATGTGATTTACCTTTTATATAGTCCACGTGGATTACATTATATGGTTAAATCCAGCTGATTTTTAAAAACAAGACTATCAGAACATTGTAGTCCCATATGGAATCAGGACCCCAAAAGGGGTCTGCTAGACACAGTTACCTCTGCTAGACACACGGTAGCCTCTCTTAAATATATTGGTATAGAAGCAGCCAAAGGCCCTCAGAGAGGTGGCGACTTCAATAACCTCTTTAAAAGAGAGGAGTATTGGATATATACACTGGGTACTTTGGTGCCTAGAGGCCTCAATGAGTAAGTCGACATTCATCCCTTCCTGTAAATTGATATAATTGTATGTGTTTCCAATTTCCTTTTTTTCCCACTTTCTTGCTTTGTATCTCTCTCTCACACAGCCACAAGAAACCTGGTGGAGTTTTGGCTTTAATTAATGTCTGTTTTTCCCTCACCAATTTTACAATTCAGTGCTGTCTATGTTTCTGTCCTTTTTATCTATCTATTCCTTTATTTCCTTTTCCTAGTGGACACCATGATGGCATTCGACCTGATTTTGTAGCCACTTGATGTAATTTTGGATTTGGATTGTGTTGTCTAATAATTGTTTTTTATGATTTTGGGGAGTTATTCTGTGACTTCTGTTGTGTTATTATACTTGTTTACACTGATTTGCTACACCTGTAAATCATGTGACTTATTTAGTGCTACTCTGTCTTTGGGTATTTAGAAGCTATCTTAAAATCTCATTGTCTAATGAAGAGCTTTGTGACTCAAAATGTCACCTTCTGGTGAGAAATTTAATAAAGTGTTTTAAGGGAGGAGCTGTATGCTGGATTGAATTCTTTTATTTATTTATTTATTTTGAAACTGCTTTTTTCCCATCCAGGATGAGTCACTGTTTAAATTATTATAATATTATATTACATTTAACCCAGTTAATGCGAGAGTGTGAGTAAAACCTGCCTTGCCTTATCAGTGCACCACTGTCCCCTGTATATACCCTGTATTCCTTCGCTTTTCCTTTTCCATCACTCTTTCTAATGGATTATTTAATGATAATTAACCCTGAATCCTACAGAGACAGCTGTGGGCAGATTAATGGCCTAGTTTAGGTGGAACACCTGTTCAACCAGGCGGAATTTGTCCAGATCAAGCTGAAGGCACCAATGTCAAAGACAAGTGCACATGCTCCCTTTAGCCGTGTCGCAGACCTTGAGCCCTACAGATCTTGACCTCCGTCAGATGTAATTTTAAAGTTGGCTCAATTCTGGAGAGTGCTAATTATTATTATTTTTTTTTAATTTTACAACTTTAACTATATGTGTTAGCTCTGGAAGGCATTAGTGTGTTGTTTTCTGACCCATTTAAGTAAATGTAAATGAGGAGCTGTGATTATAGGCCAGCCAACGAATAAACAATTTGAGATAATTAAATAGTAATTAAAAGAAAGTATATATGGTGTAACTCGCAGCTGTTCAGCCTGTTTTGGATGAACTATGAGGGAACAAAATAATGATTTTTTTTCCTTGGATGAAAGAAAACAACTTTATATGTTATTGTCAATCATCATGCATGTGATGTGAATATCTGTACATGCATTTTAAAAACACTTTAACACTTAAATAAAGGTCTACTATATATGTGATCTATTAATAGATATTCATATTCATGTTCAGTATTCATAAATATGTTTTCATTAGTGTATAATTACCTCTAACTATGAATTGTTGTGTTTTCGTAAGCTTAGATTGAGCCCTTTATATCTACATAGGGAGCGGGTATGCTCTTTCATGGAGCAGCCATGTTGAGCTGCTACAGTATCCCACAATGGACAAAACTGTAAAGAGTATGTTGTGCATTTTTTACAAGTGGCAGTGTGAATCTGTAAGGAAGCATAGGAAGGACAAAAAAGAAAAGAAGCCACATATGAAGAAGAAGAGGAATCAGTGTTTGCTGGTGATAGCTACAAAGTTCGAGAATTCACATTTTGAAAAATGGAGGATCATATTTATTATTCAGCATGAGAAAATGAATGTAAGTATTGAAAGTACATTACAGGCACCTGACAGCCACCATATGTTCTAATACACACTTAAAAATTTAAGCGATATAAAAATATAAATTTCTATGCTAAGAAAGACAATCATGATTCACCATCCAAAATAATCATAGTAATCATAATCATAATTAAACTTAACAAATTGACATTATTTGCAATAATGCATAAAGTTTTGTATAAAGTTAGGATCCGTTAACATTCCCAGTTGTTGATGGAACACTTATTATTCTAACGTCAACTAGGACATGCATGAAAAGGTGACGTTAACTGTAGTATGTCATTTTGCACTGGCACTGAAATTGTGGACATGAACAATATTTCGATAAAAAGTGTCAGTAATTGCATGAATTGGAAACAAACCTTTTGGTGAAAATGGGCCGATTTGCGAGTGCTAGTCAATTAACCATGACTGTAATTTATAGCGACAGTAGTAGATTTCATTTATTGCAGTATACTGTACAGCTGTACTCAGGTATGATAAACAGCATGAATAGTGTTTGTTTGTCAGCTCTCATTTACCGTGAATATCATCATGAGCAAGAGGAAGAGTGGCAGTGACATTCATCAGTTTTTTGGGCAGCCTCGGACATGATGATAAAAATGTATAGAAGTATATGTTAATACAAGCTGTACATTACTGCACAGTAAAATTATTATTATTATAATTTTTTTTATATATCCCAGTTCATTCAGAAGATAGGCTCAGAGCACAAGGTCAGCCATGATACGGCACCCCTGGAGAGGGTTATGGGACTTGTTCAATGGCCCCACAGTCACAGCTTGCTAGTGCTTGAACTCCAGCCTTTCTTATTAGTAACCCAGAGCCTTAACCCCTGAGCCACCACTGCCCCTAAACTGGTAATTACTGAATAATACGGTTTAAGTGAATGAGTGAATTATAAACAGGAGCTATAAAGGTTTAAAACAAAATTAATACTTTTTCCACAGTGAACTGATTGCCATACAGCCACCGAGTACAAAGCAGCATATGCTCAAAACTAATCCAGAGTTTCACTGATAGCAACCTTTCATTTGATATCAAAGCAGCATCATGCTTGGGGGACATCATATTAGTGTCTGAGAGTATTTAAAAAAAAAAAAGAAAGTTCATACCTCTGAGAGCATAGTATATATTCACACATCCATGTCCTTGCTTGCTTGTTAAGTAAAGTAATTAAAATTTTACGTTTTAAGCATCAGTCATCAGTGTACAGGAATAAACACAGATCTCTATGCTGCATTTTATCATCCCAAGGCTGAACTCAATAAAGCATCGCAATTAGTTTGTTCCATCCTGCACCAGTGCTTACCGAGTGGCTGCACACACTGCTCCTGATTTTCCAAGTGGAACAAGAGCAACATACCAGTGTGCAATGGCATTCTCACATGTGCTTTCAATTTCACTCAACAGCTGTTCACTTTTTTTTTTGCTTATACATTCCTATGTTCACATAATTTCTGTAAATATGTATATAGGTGCCTTGTTTCGCAGCCAATAGCTAAGAGTCAAGCTTTCTCTGGAGAATGTTCATTTTTTGAAAGGATACCTGAATGCTTCACAGTGTTTAATATTTCATAAACACAGTGACCACCAGTAAAGTGTGTACACCAAACATGCAAGATGTTATAGACATGCTTCAGGCAGATGCAGCAAGTGCAGCTAAAGCCATTTCAATCATTTAAAAGATTTATTTTTATTATTATTTTTGAAAAGATGACAATATTATGTATGCTTCCTTTCTACCTTTTGCTACTTTTAGTGGCAAGATTATACCGAAGCAAGATTCTGTATAATTATAATAGATGGCTCAACTGTGCCGCATAACAAAGACATGCTTTCTTCACATCTGGCAAACAGGAAGAGCATGCGCAAATTCTGAAAACTATGCTAAAAGATTTGCTACAGCTGGAAGCTTACAGGGCACAAAATAAGTTTTTTAAAGCAAGAGAGGATGAATCATACTGTTTTTAAAAATATATATATTTTCAGAGGATAAGGAGAAGTGACACACTTGTATATGTATGTATAGGAAGATTGTGATTAATACCATGTTACAGTTATACCACCTCTCTCCTAGTCATGGAGTGTAGGAGCATCTTCATATTTAGTAGGATTCTCTTGAAATTGAAAATGAAAGCCATAAGGTGAAGAAATACAAATTTGGAAAAAACGTTGCAGTATCACACAAGATAACAGGCCATTATTGGTAGGAAGCGGCTACAGTGCATCAGGTTTTCTCCTTAAATAATGTTTTAGTCCTTACCTCCAGAATCATGAAAAGGAGAAAGAAGATTGGTAAACTCTGGTGTAATTATTTGATGAATTCTCATGAAACCTGAATGCCATAAATTAATTTTCAGGATGCCTACTATGTAGAGTACTATGTAGAGTTTTGAATATTTCCAGCCTCTAAGTGCATTTTTAACATGGGCATGATGATGATGTGAAGGTCATTGCAGATAAAAAAAAAAGTAAACAAACAAACATAAACCAACAGATTCCCTTTTCTAGTGAACTTGAAACAGTCATGAAGTACTTTGTGTCCTCTCGTGGATCATTGCACCGTTTTTTTTTTTGCTTTCTAATACCGTTAAAATTGTAAAAAAACAAAAAAAATCCTTCTAGCAGCTCTCAGCCTGTAAACATCGGCAATTTGTTTTTCCACGATTAATCTGTAGTGTAGTGTTCCTGCTATCAGAAACACATATGTCCCTTGATAAGCCCCCTTATTTGCCAGTAGCTTTCTCTTGTAAAATTCCCACTTAAATTTTCATGATCTTTTCACTCCAGGATGCCACTTCCATCACAAGAGTTCTCCAACCTAATGGCCGTAACTACTTTGGCAATGCCATCAAAAACCTATTTGTTTCAATGTTTTATCTACAGGGAGTAGTGTAATATCTGTGGATTAGTTTGAAAGACAATCGATTACGGAATTATTGCCACCCTTCCCTTTCACATTTCCTCTCTTTATTTCCAATATGACCATTAAGTTAAATACTTTAATTATTCATTTCGTAATGTGCGTGTCATGGTGAAATATTGGCCATTGCCAATCTGACTGCACCAAACAGCCTCTCCCTTCCTCAAGGAGGTTAATGGTAGAGCCCACACTTTCATTAGCTTCACTAAAAGTGGTACACCTCATATGTCAAAATTCCCCCAGTGGGGGACAGAAAGCAGCGGTTTGTCATAGCTCACCTCTCTGGAGTAAATCAGTAGACATTCGTGGTGTTGTGTGAATATGACTCAACTTCATTAGCTGCTTGCACATGAAAATATATTTCAAGGTGGTATTGAGTGTGAGTGAAAATCAAAAGTTTTTTTTACTGAAAGATTCATCTTGCAGATTAAGCAATCAATAACAAAATTGACACTTTATTAATTTCTCAGTAAACCTGCAATTTCTGTATACACTGCTGTTTTCTGAAGAAATCAGTGACAAGGTCACAAGGTCTTATAGAAAACCATATATACTGTAGGATGCAATATTTACCTTCCAAATACGCCATGCTAACAAAAATGCTAGGTTTGTACACTTAGCAAATTGTGCCTTGATTAACGCTTACAAATATTGCTGAAATCAGGTTCACTTTGTCACTGGTTAATGGGTATAACTTGAAATGTAACAAAACACGTTTGAAATATAGAAAAAAGAAAATACACACATGCATTTAAGTTCATGCAAGGAAAGGAAAGGAAAATGCTGACACTTGGGGAAATGTTTCACTAGCAACGCAATGGTTTTTTTTCTCATGACAAATAAAATAAGAACCACATATAATTCATTTTCTTTGATGGAAGGTCAATCAGTTGTGACCTGAGCTACACAGAGAAGGGAGTGAGGGATGCCAGAGATTAATATCACAGCCTTAAAGGCCAATATGGATCATTAGTCCACATGTGCCTTTCACCTATATGACCTCACATAAGCAATTTAGCTAGTGATATTTCAGCCATTCTGCTCATAATGAGTGCCTGTGCTTAAGAAGCATTAGCTCGCAATCTGAAGAGAACAAGATCTCCAGTCTTCCAAATGGCTATGTAAAGAAACATACTCTAACATATTATTATGCAATACTACAGACACAGATGTAACTTGGTAAGAAGAAAACAACAATTAGACTAACAAGCCTTGGCCAAGACCCTGTGACTCAATTGTGTAGTGGTAATGTAATTAAAATGAATATATATAGTGCCCTTCAGAATTATTGGCACTTCATGAAAATGTTATATAAATTAAATAAATATAAATGTTATTATTATTATTATTATTATTATTATTATTATTATTATTATTATTATTATTATTGAAGTGAATAATATTGAATATCTTGTAATAATGGCACCTGTCAAGGTGTGGGCTATATTAGGCAGCAAGTAAACAGTCAGTTCTCAAACTTGAGCATTGAAAGCAGGAAAAATGGTCTAGCATAGGCTAGGGCCAAATTCTAATGGCTAGATGACTGGATCAGAGCATCTCCAAGGGTCATCGCTTCTGGGTTCATCACCTCCAAGGTTCATTGATACGCATTGGGAGCAAAGTCTAGCCCTTCTGGTCCAATTCCACTGAAGCTGGACCATTGAGCAATAGAAGAAGGTCTGATGAATCACCTGCTCTTTTACATCATGTGTATGGCCTGGTGCATGTGCATTGCTTATCTGGGGGAAGAGACAAAGCCAGGATGTACTATGAGAAGAAGTCAAGCTGGTGGATGCTCTGGGCAATGTTCTGCTGGGGAATCTTGGGTCTTGGCATTCATGTGGATGTTACTTTGCCACGTACCACCTACCTAAACATTGTTGCAAACAAAGTACACCCCTTTATGGCAGCAGTGTCCCCTAACTGCAGTGGCCTCTTTCAGCAGGATAATGTGCCCTGACACACACAGAAAAAAATGTGTTTCCCTATTCAATACAAATGTGAGTTTATTGATAGATTTACTATTTGGTATCTGAGATGGTGTCTTGTAACTGCAAATCATTTATTTTGTGCTCCTGCAATGATATGTGTTGATTCGGAGGCATGTTTGGTGATAGATTTCTCTACAGTCAAGTCATCATCTACTGCAGAGGAAACCAGGTTTTGGTACTTTTGGTAGAGAACGTTACAATATCATTAATCATCTCAAGATTAAAAAAAACCCATCTGTGATACATATTTTTCAACAGGCAGCAGGTTTTTTCCCTCAAAAATACAGATAATTTGCTTGGCCAGAAAATTCCGTCTCTGTATTATTCAATGAGAACACACAGTTACATTTAGTGACGTTCAAATGCTGAATTTTGTGGGTTACTCTTAAGACTGGATTCTATCATGAGAAAATACACAATTATTTCCTTTTTCCCCGAGGATATTTTTTATTAGAGAAAAGATAAGTACTTCCTTCAATTAAGTGAAAACTCTAGATAACAGTATGTAATGTATATTTTACACGACTATTTTTGGCCGTGCTCTTGAAGTGTGTTAATAATCCAGGAATTGGCTGTACTTCTGTATCCATTAAAATGGATGATAGAAAGAGAGGACCAAAAGACCAAAGACCAAAAGTAATATGCTGTGTGCTTAAATCACATGTTTGACGTTCAATAATGACTCTTGAAGTCCAGCAGCAGATCTGGTAATGAAATCTTTGCTCTTGACTTCACAGGCATCTCCTCTCACTATACAGCTCATTAATGACCCATTAGAGAATGCAGGGATACCACGACTCAATGACTATACACCAGACTCTGAATGAGAGCAGGAGAAACAGGTGTGAGTGCTGAAGCTAATAATGTCTCTGCGCTCGTATGCCAAATGGGAGATTATATGTCTCTGAATGCATTCTCCAGAATCACACTAATGTAAGGAAAATAAAGATCACATAACACTTACTTAGTCATTCCTGAACTGTGGTGAAGTGAACCATTGCTTTGTTTTAACCCTTATTTAAGCTTTTTATATAGCAACTGAATATTAAGTGCTATGAATTATCCATTAACTACAGTAAAATCTAATAGTACAGGTATGTAGTAAGAAGAGTGAAGAATGTAAATGAGAACCCGCTGATGGCTCCTCGGATTATAACTTGTTTGAACAGTCACAGACTATGAGATTAATTTTACAGGATGTAAGTGAATATAAATGTCTTGGGCATTATATCCAGAATCTTATACACACACACACACCGCTGTTCAATGTTGTACTCCTTATTCATTCACCTTAGCACTGCCTCCAACAACATGAGTGAGTTGCTTCTTATTGTTGTTCTTCTTCTTCTTCTTTCTTTTTCAGACTAATGCATTTCACCTCTGTGCCTCACTTCATCATAATTTACTTCCAATTCTGGAATGTCTGTTTTCTGTGGCAGCCTTAGTGCAAATCACCTTGTTTACATTAGCTCATAATTTTTTTAATGGGTGCTTATACATATCCCTCCATCCATCCATCCATCCATCCATCCATCCATACGTACATATATGTTCATACACTGCCTGTCTGTATTTAAATAATCACATGTGGGAACACTTTATGGACCACCATTGAGGTAATAACCTATTGTCATTTCTGGTGGATGGCAAATATTAAACCATACATCAATGTTTAACTATTTATAGTGGACCAAATGAGAATGTCAGAAATTGCATTATTATTTGCCTTTGGCAAAATTATAATAATTTAACATTTGAAAATCAGAAGAATGTCGTTATCATTATTGCTCTGTGTTGAGCATGGAAATAATCTTTTTAGGCTAAAGTAAAAGAAGAATGTTTGTGTGTGTGTGTGTGTGTGTGTGTGTGTGTGTGTGTGTGTGTGATACATTGCACGAGCTTGCCTTTCATTCAGCTGCAGTTGAAGGTGTTTATGAGATCTATGCTGGCTTCTCGGTTGATTCTGTCTGTATTGATCTCCTGTCTAAAATAAATGGTATTGTCACAGATGAGTTTAAAATAATAATGAGCTTAAATGAACTTATATTGCCTTGGTGCTGGAAATAGCTTGCCATTCTTTTATTTGATACTGATGTACTCAGACATGGTTTTTTGTGAGCTTAAAAGAAAGGTGCTTGGAGAAAGTTTATGAAGGGGTACAGTATGTACCGTATGTATGTACAGTATAGGCACAAGCAAAGCTTGGAAATTAAGGTAACAAATTTTCTAGAACACTCATTTCAAGTTAATTGACATATACATAAAATTATAAAACATAGTGTGCTATGTGAATGCTTGATCAGTCTACACAAATTCAAACAAGTTTGTCTTTCATTAAATTATAGCTGTAAAAATCTCATAAGGCTCTCTATGATTAGCCTCAATTTCATGGCATCTGGTTTTAAACAACTTTGCCTTGTACAGTTTCAACACATTTACTGTTGAAAAGACCTAGAGTGGGAAAAGGTATTACTTTATGTTCCAGGATTTATTATACTAATTTAATGAAAAATAAGAAAAGCTGTGTGGGGGAAAACAATCTACAGATTTTACAGTATATATAAAATAGGGAAGTGCTTACTTTTCATTTAACTGGATCAGTTGGAGAGTTGTAAAAATATAATCTATTTTAAATTTGATTTACTAGTATATTTTATAACCTACTACTATTTTATTTGACTAATATTTACTTTTTTATTTGATCATGTTGATTTACCTCTTTCAGAGTTCGTCTGTGTCCAGTTGGATATCAACAGAGCAGGTGTAAGTGCAACACTGGGGATTTTGCTGTGTTGTTAACCTCCCTGCCCACAGTCCTATATATGACTTAATACAGAATGAGGTCAGTCCTGAAGCAGAAGATGGAGTCCTTGGAATCTCAGGTTTGCTTTCAAATCACAACTGTCTGAGACTCTGCTGAGTTAGGCCTCCAGGCCACTAAGGAAAGTGCCCAGGTGAGCATGATTAGCTCTCGGAAGAGGAGAGGTCAAGGAAGGTCAGGTTGGGTTACATTCCACAGGGAAACGACTGAAAAGAGTAAAAAGGTTTCATTGCATGGCATATGAGTGTGGCTGCCTAGTAATGAGCGAGAATTAGGCAGGCGGTGGAAAAAGTTTCAATTTTCTCAGAAGCAGCATGACACCTGCCCTTGGCCTAATTGGTTAAGGCATTTCACCTTAATCCACTGGGGGCTAAAACCCTGAGTTGGCTCCAAAGTTCTATCTGAGACTGGATACAGATAAAGGTAGGATAAAGATAAAAAGTGGGCCTCTGCCACAGCATTAATCCAGTTAGTGAGCTTTAGGAAACTCCCAAAACTCTGTGATAAATTTTGGAATGAGACTTTAGAAGCCTCTTGTTGCGTTCAAAGGAAGGATTTACTCCCTTGATCTTCATTTGACAGAGGAAGTCACTATCTATAGGTTGACTCTTGGAGTTGGGCTGGTGAAGTTAGAAAACGGACTCAGAAACTGGAGTTACATTTCTAAGTTTTACATAGTCCATTCATGAAAAGAGCAGGCTATAACTCTCGTGGTATAATAAAATGCTGTAAATATGTTGACTGCAGATTGTACAAGATCACTGTACACACAGATTTCTCAGAGCAAAACATCTATGCTCTTCAATCAGTATAATTATTCAAGAATCATCACAGAAACCAATAATGATATATTTTTATTTCAAATCAGGGATTATTTCATATTAAATGTGTTTCTTTGTCTATAGAGCTTTACCTGCAGAGCTCAGAACATCTCAAAACAAATAAGATCATGTTTGTTCTTTACTCAAATATAATCACAGCTTGGAGCTCTATAAAAATCATTTTAACGATATTTCAGTTCTTGTTTTACAAATATTAAAACTGTATATGAGCTACTGAATACTTTATGTAAATCCACGTTAATAATGCAAAAAAAAGTTTAAAGTTGTTATGGCCTATGGCCTTTTTCTTTTGCAGCATGAGATCTGAATTACATGCAGAAGTACCCTAAAAACAGTCTGATTAAGCAGCCTTCTCTAAGGGCTCTAATCTGAGAGACCTCCAGAAGGCATTGTACATCCACCATTGCTTAGCATATAGAGTAGATATTGCTGTTTTTGATTAAATTCGACTTTGTCCTCTAGCACCTGTTAAAATGGCAAAACCTGAAGGGTTGAAATGGAACGCAGGCGTTGTCCCAGTGCTCACATGTTTGAGGAGTTGAATAGCATGGCTAATAGTCTCATTCCTTGAGATATGGGAGGCCTTGTGGGATAATGTTATCACACATCATGCATGCAGAGTGAGAATAAAGTATGTGGAAGTGAATATGGGGCAAAGCTTGGTGCTTGATGGGTTCAACATACACAATAGCTTACTAACATGTAATCATTCATCCATCCATCCATCCATCCATCCATCCTATACATAATGTTACATAATGCAACTTTGTGGTTTGTGGACTGTCTGCACATGTGTAGAGCCTTTGCTTTACTATTTCATTATATGATGCCTATCAGATACAAACGCAACAATTGTCCAATGATTTTCTCTTAAAAAAACAAATTATCTTACAGTTATACAGACAATTTGTATACTATTTTGTTGTAATCAATTACCTAGAGAGGTTTATGCTTGTTTGGTGTAATATATTAAACATGAAGTGCTTTTGCCGGCTACAAGACACATGGAATCATAAAAATTGAAAATGAATTTGAAACTTAGGAAAGATATTTAAAGTGTAATAGACAAATTACAGCTAAGCGCATGAGCAACGATATGATTTTGACACATGGAAGAAAGTAATTCACTTGTTACTTAGCTGTATCCCAGGATCATTCCAAAAAAAACAAAAAAAAAACCACTCTCAATTCATTATACAGTGGAAGAGAAGGCCTTAGTGTGACACCCCTGAACATGTGTAAACAGTAAAGTGCGGATTTAATTCTTGTGGATAGTCTGCAAGGGGTAAGAGTTTGATCCAGGCTCTTTGATGTAAGGGAAAATAATTTAAAAATCATGACTTATGCTTGACCATAAAGTCTTTTCTTTTATAGTCATGATGAGAAGATCATGACCTGGGTTATTGTTAAACTTGTGAATATTGATGCTGGCATAACGAATATTAGTTTAATATGAGGTACAATATTTTTTATATAATGCTTTAATTCGATTCAGGCCTAATTACAGTGCTGTATACACCTGCATGCAATACCATATTCCAATATTTGTAATGCCTTGGCCCAAGGATCAAAGGCACCGCTTTTGATGATATTTGGCATCAGGAAATTTTGGCTGGTGCATAAATGAGATTAGAAAAGCCTCCTGAACTAAAAAGCGCTGCTCTTGATCTCAACACAACTACCCACTATAGCACATGGCAATTTTAAACAGATTTAAGTATTTCTTCCACTTCCTTCCTTCATGGACATATGTACTGGATTTCTTGATGAACACATGCCTAAGATGGAATCATATAATGATGCTCTATTTTAGGACTGATATTATAGTTGTCCATATACTGTCTGTATGTTTTATTATTGAATGCATAAAGAACTTAGACGTGTTACTGGAGTTTTGTTCATAATTTTAAATGTGTTCCACGTTTTTTTTTTTTTTTTTAAAGAAACCATAGCCAGGCTGCAGCATGTTTTAGGAACTTCAGTAATTTGTTAAAACAACATTTCTGAATTCAGCTGTAGTTATTTTCAGAAAGGTTCCAGTGGCACAGAAGGGGGAACATTAAATCTGAATGTACGATTTGGCAGCGTCTCTCTAAAATCTGTGAATAAGCTACAGTCCAAGCAGAAACACTGAAATGCTCTGATTAGCCTAGATTATAGCTGAAACCTGATGCCTTTTGCCAACATGATTACAGGCCAAATTAGGTTCAGATATACAAGACAGACCAGATGTTAAAGAAAAAAAAATCAGACAGACAAGTGAATAAGAATGAGTGAAACATAGATTAGCAAAATAATAGTATACGTGTATATTATCTCTGCTTGGTATGTATCTTAAACATTTTGGACACACAACTACACAATGCTACACTTTGGAACTGTGCCTGTGCTCATTTTAAAATTACCACTAAAGATTTTGTTGCAGTGAGCCAGAAACACAGAATGCAGATTGTTTTGTTAAAGAGTTACCCTTAATATACTGTATAGGGGTAAAGATGAGGTATGACAATACATCTCTCATGAACTACTCTGTGCTAATTTATTGCTAACAGCCATCCAAGTTTCACAGTCATGCGAAGGAAGGATTAAGGTTAAATTGTAAGCCTTTCCATTTCCAGAATCATTCCCTCACTTTAAAGTCAGCAGCTTTAAACAATGCTTTAGTTTCGGGCTGATAAACTGCAAACATCTAAAAACCAACCACAACCCTGGATAGTTGTTGGCCTACTTATTCTTATACTAACTGTCAGCATAAGGCTCAGATGGTTCAGCACAACATCCTTCAGTCTCTGGGGTGGACGTCAAGGATCAAATTACATCACCCAGCATGAGCTGAAATGATAACCCTGATGCCAGCAAGGATAAATCAGAATCTAAACCGTGCCCTACTAAAATGGCCCTTTTGATTACTTCTCCAATAAGTGACATTTCCTTTCCCTATGCCTATTTCAAGATATTTATTTCCCCTGTGGTATTTGGCTGTGCAGATGCTATGCTTAGCACTTGGTTGTATGTGACCCAAATGTCTATGCTATTTAAGCCCTCTCATCTCCCAGACACAGTAAATGATTGTATTGATAATCACAAGATTTTTTTTTTCCACCTTGACATTTGGGACTGAAGTTTAATATTGTACACTTTCCTAGTGCCTAATAAACAAGTATCACAACGTATATGATGAAAAATATATAATATCAGAGCTCTCCCAGATATTGTTTGGCAACCTTAATGAGAATCCACAAAAATTTATACTATATAGAAAGAATTGAATGCGGTACATGACCTTTTGAGCACATTCATATATAGTGTTTTACTTTAGTTTTTTTCTAAGCAGATTTTTATGCAATGCATTTTTTCCCCTACAAGATACTAGTTTCAGAGTTAACAGTCCATCCATCCATCCATCATCTATACCGCTTTATCCATCTGGGTCGGGGGGAAGCTGGAGCCAATCACAGCATCTTCGCCAGTCCACCACAGGGCCAACACAGACAAGCAACCACACAGGCTCGCATTCACACCTATGGGTCGACCTAATCTGCATGTCTTTGGACTGTGGGAGGAAACCAGAGCACCCGGAGGAAACCCACGCATGCACGGGGAGAACATGCAAACTCCACACAGAAAGGCACCCTGGGTGACCCAGGGATAGAACCCAGGACCTTCTTGCTGTGAGGCAACAGTGCTAACCACTACACCACCGTGCCGCCGAGTTAACAGTCTCCTCAGTATTTTGTGATCCCTCATGGGGAGAAAATCGTCCTAAAATCTCTAAGAAGAGAGCCTTGTAATGTGACAGTTCTTCCATGCAGGATGTTTTAAACTCTTTTATATTCTTAGTTTTGTTTATGTGGATGTTCTTTTCAGCAAGGTTCTAATGTGGAGAATAAGATGGTTATTGAAATACATCAATTTTGTGTTTGCTTATTTAATTTGTGTTGAAATGAATTCATATTAATGGACTATGGCCAAGTCTTAACCTCCTGGCAGATACAACCAGGTTAAGGTCTGAAATACTGTATCCTGTTAGTTGGAAAAATTCATAAAGCTATCAGTCTTAACAAGAATATCTGAAACTACAAAACAGCCTTAAAAGCATCAATGACCACCACATTCTACAGCAGGTCGCAGGTGCTTTTCCCTGTACGCAGTCCACTTTTGTCACCAAACAGATAGTGTGCATAACCAAAAGATAATAATAATAATTGTTGTTGTTGTTTATTACTTAATTAATTTATTTATTTTAAATTGAATTTCAATGCTACCTCCCAGGAAACACTGGAATAAGACCCAGAGGTAGAAATTCCAGCATTGTCAGCATATCATAAATAAATTTTGTTAATGCATGTTAATGCACATGGTCTTTGTTTGTCCCGTGGGCTTCATATTTAATCATTTGCACATGCCTGCATGAAAGTAAAAATGTCCCACTTTTTTTTTTCCACTTTTACTTTTTTGCTGCATCCCATGGAATCCCAGTCCCAACGTAGACCTCTTGTCTCAACCAGATGCTCTGTGAATCTATTGGGTTCACAGTTTACAAGGTAAACAAGGTTTACTAGATAGGTTTGCCAAATGAATAGCCATTGGTAACTACAGATGCTAGGGTAATGAGAGCATGATTTTCATGACTCAAGAGACAGTAGCCTACAGTGGATCATTTCTGATGCTATGTAAGATGTTTTCTTACAAAGTTAATGTTACTATGTTTATTATAAGGTTTAAGGATCCTTTGAGCTCACCAAATGAACATTGAGTAGTTAGCTGGGTTTCTCAGCTCCAGAGAATGTATCCTATATTCTATTTTCTATATACTACACTATCCTATTATGTATATTGTCAAAGTATAGACTTGTCAAATGTCATTTAGCTCAACAGGTGCAAACTGCAGGCAGGACAATACATAGACACAGACGATCATTAGTCATGTGGTTCTGGTGAATATATAATCAAAACTGTTCCAGAAGAAACCTTTCTCTCCAGCTTTTGCTCTCTCTCTGACCACTATATTGATTATTCAGCAGGTCTTCTGCCCTACAAGTCTAAAAAGACTTTAATATACCTCTCTGGTAACCGCTGAGTATCCCTCAGTATTAAGCAAACACTAAGGATTTACTGTCATGAGAAATAAATAGAGAAATAGATGAATAGAAAGACAACATTATACATTGATGAGACATTAGATAGCTAGAATAAGATCTGCAAATATGGGGGAGGGGTTGGTAGTGTCTATGGGTGCGGGGCATTTTGATGGCAATGTTTGCTAAGATGATGTAAATTTCAACATTTACGAAAGATTTTTGGACTGATTTGTTAGACTGTACTTTCTACCACCACCATCAAAGCACCAAATGAAAGATATCTTTTGGAACAATGGTGTTTATCTCAACAACACAGTTCCAGAGACATGTATAATGTATTCCAAAGCACACTGAAGTTTTTTTGGTGGTTTGTGGTGACCCAACACCTTACTAAGACACTAGATGTTGGTTTTCCTTCTAATGTAATCTAATTTATCTTTAAAATATGCTCTGATCTTAAAATAAGTTGAAGTAATGAATATGAAAAGAAGTTTGGAAATGTACATTAGAGTAAATTAATCAAAAATAAAGTCTAAACAAACAGAGGTCAATGTCTTAATTCCATTTAAATACTGTGGCGTGTTCCGAAGCTGACCATTCAAGTAAATCATCCCAGAAAACCTATGTTTTTGTTTGGCTTGAAACAACATATCTCAGCTTGGAACAAGGTCAGAATAGCAGAATCCATGAAGAAATCCATCTTTTGGATCCCAAGCACAACTTTAGAAACAAACCTTTCAATCTTAGCACAACTATTTTATTATATTTCTAGCTGGGTATCTATCAGAAAGGTCTCTGTGGGAAACCTGGCCACAGTGATGTTGTAGAAACATTAGGCTTCGAAAAGCCCAAATGGATGCTGACATGAGTTGATGGCTAGAGGTTTACTGTGATGATCGTATGGCAGCTGTGTCAGTACAGCAGCCGTTGAGCTCAATCTGTGAATGAACAGACAGAAGTGTTCATGTGGATGATTGATGTCTAGAGCCCACTGTCAAACCTCAAGGTCAGTGCTGACAGTAAGAAACTATAAACAATACACAATGACTCACCTGACATACCCTGGCATGCTGGCATATTAGATTTTAAACTGTGTACACTCTGCTCCCAACTCTACTCCACACACTCCAACAGACACTTTGTTTTACCTATTAGATTTGACCCTACACAATGTTAATGAATGAATGGACCATGGAGTGTAACTGTTGGATCCAGAGATTCAGCCTCATTTTCAACAAATTAACCACCAATGATTACTTAATTTAAGGCACTAGTCCATAATTTACTATTTTTAAGGCACTGGAAACCAACAGGTTTCTATTGTTGTTATTGTTCTTCATCCAGAAACTCAGGCTCCAGGTCCTGGAGTACCCTCTATCCTATAAACATTAGTGTTTTAATAATTAACAGCCCTTGCTGAGTTCAACTGGGTGGGCTAGAGCAGAGCAAACAGACTGTACTTTAGGACCAGCGTAAGGAGAGGCTTCATGAAAAGAGAATTTCATAAAAATGTCATATGATACAGAATATTCAGGAAGTAGAAAAATGCATACTCTGTTACATTTCTTTCAAAAGGAATCATGCCACTGAGTGATTATTCTTAGCAGATTTGAAATTTTGAAATGTAATGTCTGTTCTGATGCTGTTCTGATTTGAAAGTTGCACATGGTTTTTACATCAAAGTTATCAGGCTCCCACTAGAGTGCTGCAGTAATCTCAGAGAAGGCAAGTCATGCATTGCACTTGGAGAAGATGAAAGATGGAGAAGTGGGGTTGAGACCTTTTGCTGCATCATGAATGAAATGCCTGTGCACAATATAAAAGGCATTGGGTGTGACACAGAGGGAAGGAGTATGGCTCAGTTTGGATTTGCTCACTTCACCAAGAACAAAATCTACTTTGTTCTTTTGTTTTATGCTAACTGTATCCTTTTCATGGAATATTTGCATGTATCTCTAAGTAGTCAAGTAGTAGGCAAAGAGATTTTACTCTGATACTGCATGCTGTTTTATAGATACGATTCAAAAGTACAGAAGGTCATATTGGTTTTGGTACATTTATAAGCATGTGTGTCATTGTTTTTGCAATAATATATATTTTTTTATTTTTAAATTAAGTGCTAATACTTGTGAAAAGCAAAATTTTTCTGCTGTGGACTTACAGGTATAAAATTGCATATTTTCTGAGTTTCCTAAACTACCTCAGGGTTTTGGGCTACTTGCAACAAAAGTTTTCCCTAGTAACTAGGCAAGCTAACATTCATATAATCCCAGAATTCTTTATTAATTAGAGAGAATGATGAGCAAAGCAAGGAAGTGAAGCAGAGGGTATGCTGTAGGGGGTATATATTCATATTTTTGTGGTCTGTTGGAACATGATAAATTGTGATGATGAGGGTATGCCACATTATCACTGCCAAAAGCAAGTATGTATTACTTTTGTAATTCCATATGACACAAAGTATATACAGTGCCAGTCAAATGTTTGGACACATCTTCTAATTTCATGTTTTTTCTTTTCTTTAATTACTTAAAAGACACTTCATGTCTTAAAGTAATGATGGACTGTCATTTCTCTTTACTTAACTGAGAGGTTCTTGATATAATATGGATTACTAGTTGTTGAATAGGGCTGTTTACTGTATATGTATATTATATACAGTATATATACTGTACATATAATTTTGACAAGACACACCTGTTAATTGAAAAGTATTCCAGGTGTGGTTTTGTTTACCACATAATTTCATATACAGTATGTTCCATGTGTTCTTTCATAGTTTTGTTGTCTTCAGTATTACTGTGCAATGTAGAAAATAGTCAAAATAAAGACAAAACTATGAATGTGTAGGTAGGTCCAAACTTTTGACTGGTACCATATGTAGAAGACCACAAAAAGAACATCAAGAGCAAAAGTAACACGTTTAACCAGTGTAATGTCTAAAGAAGAACTATTCCAGATAAACTCTGAAGACAAAATCAAAGTGTGAAAGTGGTAGTGAAGTAACTGGATTTTTTGGCTGGTTTGCATTAGTGGTCGATCTCTCAATACCACAGAGTCGCTTTTGAGCTGGAATGTATTGATCTGTGAACAAAGTTTTGGATGAGTGATTGCACATCTGAAGCCGAGCTACTATTTCATTGTGTTTTCTGCCTGCAAAATCAAAACATTTGCCCTGCTTATGCTGCCCATTCAATTTTCTATAGTCAGCACAAACAGTCATTGGCCTTTTCAGCATTTGATAAAACCACAAAAAAGAAAGAATTCAGAAAACAAGCTTCATTGTAGACTCTACTCCAAAGTATGTAAGAAGGATAACACTTTCTTTTATACAGTCCTCTAATTTCTTGTAAGATGTGAGGTACAATAGTACCAAGACATAACAAAATAACACTAAATTCAAAATTCATAACAAAATAACACTAAATTGTACAAACAAAATGGTAAGTAACAATGTATTGAGTAGAATTAACCTGAACTGGATATAATTTTACTGTAGTGTTATACCTTCACTTTAACAGTATAGTGTTAGACTCTTTTATATTATGCTTATTTTATCATAAATCATACCCTGCAGAAAGAAGTGATCATTATTTCTATGTGTCTTTGGTGTCAAATCATCCATCCATCCATCCATTTTTCCTTCCATCCATACATGTGACCAGTCATATCAAGTCATATCACATTGTTGCTAGTGACATATGGACATGGTACAGTTATAAACTCGGTATCAAAATGGAGCTTACTGAAACAGGAATCTGAAAATATGCATGACTCAAATCATCCAAAATGTGACTTAATACCTGATTTGATGTGACGGGTCTCTCTCTCACACACACACACACACACACACACACACACACACACACACACACACACACACACACACACACAC